>CM042427.1:15855670-16195670 GCA_023631565.1 Gymnocephalus cernua | reverse complement strand
CAGGGTAAATACAGACAGCTAGCTAGACTATCTGTACAATCTGAGTTTTCTATTGCACGACTAAAACAACTTTTGAACGTACACATGTTCCACCAAAACAAGTTCCTTCCCAAGGCTATTTTGCAGAAACGAGAGAGCGACAGGTGCAAATGTTGCTAAACAAATGGATTGGGAGCTCAGTGCTGGGCTCAGCCCTGATTAGCTCCCATAAGCTCTATCAGCTGATGCCTCTGAGGCATGTGTCTGCTGTTCTTCATGAGAAAATCCACAAAGTGGGGGATCCAAAGAGGATTTATTAGGCTCTGGTTGGGGTTAACCTATTCACAGGTACGCTAAAGATATAAGCTTATCATCAGGAATGTCCTCTCAGCCACTCAACCAGTTTCCTCATGTGTGGCAGTCAGGTGGACTCTGTGTGCTCTGTAGACATTATTAGTCAGTTCAATTTGTACACGGAACTCTAGGTCAAAGCCAGAAACATGCCCCCTGGCCTTGGTTTCCCGAGCTCAGAACTCGGACAACCTCGCAGTACCAAAATCCAACATAACCCCTGTATCAACAGTTGTGAAAACTATAGTAACATACAGTTATTAGCACTTCTGTGTTATTTGTGTCTCACTAAATCGGTCGTACGCACGGTGCTGTCCATCTTCAACCTGTGGACATGTTACGTTGTTTGTATGCACAAAAACAGCATAATGCGTTGTTTGCAACTTGTATCGCTAACAATGGCTAACCTGGCTAGAGCTACCCCACAATGAAAAATCCTCGGGTGATGTCATTCCCATTCTTTGTTTAACCGCAATCAATTGCTAACATTAGTCCTAACACATTACAGCTATATAACCAAAAGAGGTATCTGGGATTCAATCAACAATTTAATTTGTTTGGAAAAGTAATAGACAAATATTTTTTAAATTTGACTGAAAGAGACAATTATGTTAATTGCAATAATTTCTGAGACAATTATTTGTACGTAAAAATTTGGAATTGTTACAGCTCTAATTATGAGTAAAGATAGCATTAAAGATTAGACTGGTAGATCTACAGGTTGCAGCGTATTGGTAACAGCATACAGTATTTACTACTTTAAGAATTTACCGACTGAAGAAACTGGAGTCAGTCGAAGTTTAAGGTCAACCCGAGTAATTAATCACAGGAACTTTTAGAACCTGTCACAATGGGAAGTGAAAACGCGCTCTCTGAGGTTGCATTAAATTATTGTCTGTCAGCTGATGGGTAAAGGGTTACATGATTCACCTGTAAGCAGAGATGACACATCCTTCAGCCACAAACATATTTCATCTACAGCCTCTGAGTGTCTGTGCACACTAGCTGTGTGCGTGCGTGCGTGCGTGCGTGCGTGCGTGCGTGCGTGCGTGCGTGCGTGCGTGCGTGCGTGCGTGCGTGCGTGCGTGCGTGGTGAAACAATCCAAGGTGGGCCTGATCTTGGCACAGCTTTTCCCCTGCTGCTTTTATCATTTTATGACATTTAAAAAAAAGGTAAGTTGGAATTCTGGTATGTTTTATTATGTATTTAAGCCTTAAAAGTGTTCAACCCCTGTGTACATTGTCACTGCTATCAACTCCTGATAAAATCATCGTGGCAGAATATAAGCTATTGCCATTACCCAGCAGAAGATGTCAGAAAAGGTCATATTTTTGTTTGAGCGCCTCCTCAGAGAAGTGGGACAGTGTTCAATCCTGCAGAGATCATGCTATCGACCATAGGCCTGTCAGTGTGGAGGGCGAGCTTTAGGAGTTTGATCCTCAACATGGTCACAGGCAGAAATATGAAATCTGATTTGAACTAAAACAGCACGGAGGCAGCCCTGAGTGTTTTCTCTCAGATCAAGTTAGGAGACAAACACTGGCTATTTTCTTCATGTGCATCAGGCATTCCAAATATTACGATTTTTATTTGTATCTAATGTAGCAGATGGGTTAGTTGGGTGTCTGCCACACAGTGTTTACTGTCCACATGCATCAGTGTAAAATGGGGGGGGGGGGATTCATAATTGAATAATGAGAATCAAATTGTTTTTTTTAATATTTGTTGTTGTTTTTTTAGCATTTTGGACCTTGATTTCTGAATAAGTCTCTCTGAAAAGTGGAATAAAAAACATCTAATGTTGTTGGGGGTATGTGAGTTTTTGGTGAATCATTCAACTGTTATTCTCGTCAACATGTTCGTTTGATATCTTTTACGAAGATAAAAAGAACGGCGTTCTAACGCCATGAAACAAAAGACTGGTCCCCGTCATGTGACCAAAGCACCTTGTTAAGATTAGAAAAAACGTTTGTGGTTTGGGTGGAAATAAGTACTTCCTGGATAAAACACCGGTCGTCCGAGTGAAAGGTTGTGTGCTAACTTCATCAGAGTTTAGTGTAACCTTAGCAGCTTTGTCCTGCTCTTTATTGGACTTTGGTATTCTATACTCCAGCAACCCTTCCCAAATTTGTTATCTGATATAGCATTACACTTTCCAAACTTTTTTGTTATGGTGAAAATGAAGCATAATGTTTGAAAATGAAAACAATGTAGCAAAAATGTAATAGCACTACAGGTTTCCCTATCGTAATTATGGATTTAGTAGCTCTACACTGAAATACAAGAACAATGCTGCTTTTTTGTTTCCATCATAGATCAATAACTGGTAAGTATGCTGATGTATTTGCCTGGGACCTGCACAGCTTTAGCCTCAGTCTATTAGCATGATATGCCGCATCCGTGTGAGTCTCTTTTTTCTTTACAGGGATTTTAGATGAGTCAGCAGGAAACATTCAAATGTCAGGCAGAGACACTTTTTTTTAAACCAACTCACAAAGTAAAATTAGTTAAATTAGCGTGTTAGCTACAGCTGAGAAGCCTGCTTTTGTCTGCCTCTCATCAAGGACCAGTTGTATCAATAACACATTTGCACCATTATCATAGTAAAATGCATTATGTGCCATAAGAAGGGCAGGGCTAAGAGAGTGGCCAATTAAGCAAATGTTATATGTCAGCATCAAGGCCGCTTTAATGCACGGGCTTACCTGGGCTGAAGCCCAGGGGCCTCCCAAGTTCAGGGGCCTCCCATATTCACGTTAATGATGAGCTGAAGAGGTCATATTGTTTTCTAACATGTCAGGTTTTCTGTCAATCACTCTAATCGCAGGTTACATGGCTGCTGATCGATCCAAATTAGGAGTGACCCACGTGGCCCCATCGCCTATGGCCCGTGAGCTTACCTATCAGAATGTCTATACTTAGTTTTGGGGTGTGTCCCTCTATGACTGAGTGATGTCTTCTGTACTGGTTTGCACTTGACAGAGCAACAGCGGGACATTTGATTTTATACATCTTATTCATCATTAAAGTCACTTCTGACAACGTTTTAGGCGAGAAATGAACTGTTTAGATTTCGAATATAGGCAGTCTTCCGAAAATCGTTGCCGAATTGACAATTTGCTTCAAAGTTTTCGGAGTTGAGAAGCTCCATAAAGTGACGGACAGCCAGCTGGTGGTGGCCCGGGATCGCTCGCTCGCTGGCCGGCCTGTCGTGCTGGGACGCCTCGCTGTAAGTTGACGGTCTCTCAGACCGGTCTCGTAAATAAGAGGCTTTTATTTCGCCGTTGACGGATCGTTTGTTTAAATATCACAACACTTGTCCATCATAAGATTAATGGGAACGTGTGGTTAACTGCCTTTTTGGCATTAAACTCCACAAGCGCCTGGTCCGCCGTCACACACACACACACACACACACACACACGCAGAGCGAGAGAGATACCCGTTTGTCTTCGGGAGACTTGTTTCAATTATGACATAGGCTACATTAGATTTAGTATATAGTTCATACTTTTTTGGCATATTTCTCTTCTGATTTTAATTAAGACTGTTTCCGTGCTTGCATCACTCCCCTACCAGTCCCTATCCTCATGCCCTCTCGGCTGCTGCTTGCTAACGTTATTTCAGACTCTGGCTCTACAGCTAATCAACATAGTTTGCCTCGGCGGTGGACGAGGAAACATCAACTGTAACATCTACAGATAAAATCTTGTTAAATTTAGCCGCATCACTATGCGATAAAAAAAATCTCGAATCCTTTTCTGTGACATACTCTTCTACAGCTAACGTTCAGTCAACTAGTCTCAGCCTGCTCGCTTCTCAGCGAGTCACGTCGCTTTACTCACTTTCACTTTTACCTCTATCAGCTATAACATTATATAATAATATTTATATATAATATTTAGTAGGCTATATTTTAGAACCTATCCATAACCATTTTTTGCTATTTGCCTCATTATTTGATATACAAAAATATGAATAATGTCACACAGCGAATTAGTAATCATTTAAAAAATAAAAAAATATAAAATCCAACTCCTGCCAGCAGGTGCATGTGATTGGTTCACAGGGCTTGCTGAGGCCAGAGAAGAGGCTCCTACTTTAATATGTTTGCTAATGCTGTTATCAGTTATTACCAATGTTTGTGCAGACAGGTGATGGTTGGTGATGTTTATCATAATATCGTTTGAAATCATACTTTCACACATTTTGGTTTTATCATCACCATAAGTTGCTGTGTGTGGTTGTTACATAAAGTATCTTGAGTTTATGCTCAAGTGGACTCAGTGATATGTTAATAACAATATTATGGTGTTTTCTGGCTCAAAGAGGGAAAACTCACTGTTGTATGCCTCGAAAGAAACTAATGCATTTTGTGATGTAGATTACCTAGATATTACACTTTTTTAAAATGAGACTCTATAAATCGAGCGGATGGGGGGCCTACAAAACCTCTCAGCCCCGGGGCCTAACATTAGGTTAAGGCGGCCCTGGTCAGCATATAAAAAAGGAAGATTTGTTGTTTTGCACAAGGCAGTGTTTCATAAGATTTCCTAATAAGTCTTCTGAAGCTTGTTAACAGTTTCACACTTGCAGCGGGGAAGCTTCACCAAAAGGTGCTCTATCTCTGGTGACAGTCGTTTGGAGATTCATTTGTCATCATCCAACTGATCCTTTCCGCCTTCCAATTAGGAGGAGAATAGAGGGCTGTAGTTTGTGTGAGAAAAAGAGAAGCAAAGAACAGAGGCTGAGCATTCTCTCTGAAGTGTTTCCTGTAGAGAAAAGGCTACGAGAGCTGTTTGTGTCAGTGGGGTCCTGAAATCACAGTCATTGTCTGAGAAGCCATCAGAACTGATAAATGACTCTCGCTATTACAATATTTTCCCACTAAATGGCTGCTGAAAAGGGTGGGCATGGACATGGCAGAGTAACTGTCCATTATCTGAAGTATCCATGCAGCTATAAAGAGCTCTATTTTAAAATGTATTGCTTTCTGTAGTATAAAGAAAATACTCTATGCTTCATGCACTGAAACCCAAAGTCATACATTTGGATTTCAAATATACAGATGAAGAAGACCTGCAGAGAATATCCTGAAAAAAATTGACATTTAAAATGAATGGTTGGTAATAAATAAATAAACATTAAATAAATGTAGTAAATCAGGTTATGAAATATCCTGTATGTGTGGAAGATATGGTGGTTATGGATGAAATGATTTCATCGCAACAGAATTCGGGCCATATATTAATTGACAGCGTGCAGCAATTGAAACAGCAATATGTCCTAAATAACTGACTAAATACATGTAATACATACAGCAACACTTATTATAAATGCTTCTCTTCTATGGTTGTGTATGTCCTCTGGGTGATTACAAAATATGAAATACTACATTCATGTCTACCATTTATATCCTCTGATAGCAATGAGATAATCCTATACATTTGTTTATCCTACACTTTGATGAATTGTGACTTCCTCACCCTTGCTTTTCACAGGGTTTGTTGCAGCCCCCCCCCCCCCCCCGCCCCCTCCCCGTGTTAAGCAAAATACTGGGCAGTGATATTGGTTGCCTGCAGTTTTTAGATGACCCCCTCTGTCTGTCAGACACTTCACACCTGACTGCCAACTGAAATCCCCATATTATGGCCAGCAGCTCCCTGCTGTGTCTTCAAATGCTCCATTGAACATGAGGGGTGTGGGTGTGGAAGTGTGGGGTGTTTAGAGCGGTACAGTCTCAGATTCTAACCAATTCTAATCACACAGAGATTGTAATGGATTGATGCATGGTAATAAGATTAAGGCTACAGCCGCGCTACTACAGTACGTTTTTGTTTAAAAGCGAATATCTTTTGCAATGTTTGTGTCTCTCATCCACACTTTACTCCACCGTTTCCAAGCCCCTAAAATGGAGACATTTGACAACACTGCCGACCTCGTTTGTGACATGTTTGACATGAGACATTATTATGGATGAAGCTCTTCTATGGAGCTTAAACACTTGTGTGGACGGACATCATTTTTGTTTCAAAGTGCTGTTTAAAAATGAAAACGTAGTAATGTGGATGTAGGTGTGTTCCCACCAAGGCAAAATAAAATATTCACGTTGCGCCCTAGTTTGATCGCGGGTTCATATTTGGATAATTTGTGTTTAATCGCGTTACCCACGCTACTCACGTTCCTGCCGGTATACAGCTGTATGCCTCAACGTTTATTTCCGTCATCATATGGCCAAAATAACCACTATTGCTGCTTTGTATCTGGTGTGGAAGTCACAGATACATTGGAAAATGAAAAAAGTATTGGATCGCGCCGCCGAATTCGCGTGAAACACGTTTGGTGGGGAAAGCCATAAGAGAACACCACAAGGGGGGATATATACCAGAGGAGACTAGGCTCGTTAAGGATAAATCCTGTGAGAAACATTGTTGTGTTGTCAAAAGGCAACCTAATGCTTGACCTTCTCACATCAGCAAAAAAAACGGCGCAAAATTTCCCATAGACTTTAATGGGAAATCTTCGGGAAATCACTTAACATAGCTCAAGGCAACCCCTCTTTGGAGCCATACTGTATCGCCATACTTTAATGTAGAAAAATAATTAAAAGTTTATAACGAAGAGAAGACTTTGGCCTTTATTGGGCGAATGGGCATTCTGATATCAAGCACGGTTTCTACCAAATCATAGACTTCATATCGTCCAGTTTTCAGAGAGTTTCAGATTTTCCAGTGTGTGTGTATGGGGACAGAATGTTGAGAGCCAGAGGGGAGGACAGAGGGTGAAGCTGCAGTACGATTCTCTGAAATTTTTCAAAACAAACTGCTCTGTCCCCTACAGTTTTCACTCTTCATACATCATGGTTGGTCAAAATGTAGGAAATGTTGTGCCGGTCGCAGACATGGAACTATGGAATCCACCGGACCTAAACTTTTGGCTCCTGCTCTGTCGCATATATTTGACACCACAAACATAAAAACATCAATGCGTTCGCCAGACTTTTATCTCTCTTGTGATGATAATATTTTTGCCATTTGGACCCACAGTTTTTCAATTAAAGAACAAACTTAAGAGGTATAATTATCATTATATGGACATTTTTGACGTGTCAAACATACAGTCTCCCCCTCCTTCCTCCACTCCTTCAGTGTGCAAATCACTTTAACAACATGTACTGCCACAGGACAAGAAAAGGAGAGGACAAGAAGAGGAGAGAAGATGAAGAAAGGAGAAGAGGTGTTATTTGTCAGCTAACACGATGTCATGATGGACTAACTGACCAACTGACTGACTCGTAACTGACTTCAGGCCTCAACATCAACAGGTATTTAATACTGTGACAGATATGCCACCCTGCTGAACATCCTGTCCAATTATGGTGTGTTGTGCAAGAAATGTGAGGACAATAGCTGTCCAAAAAGGGCCGGTATCTCTTCTCCTGCTATTTCTTGTCTGATTTAATACAGGAGGCAGTGTTGCAGTTGGTGGACACCACTTCACTTGGTCTGTTTGCCTCCCTTAGCATATTGTTAGATAGGGCACAGCATTCCCTACATTTTGATGGAAAATAAATGTATGAGAGTTAAAACTGTGGATGGTATAGTAAGGTAAAAATAAATTAGCATCTGCTGCTCTTCACTCAGTCAACTGGATCACCTACTCTGAGTCTGAACATTCTATCCAAAACACACTAATGTAAAAATGTCAGAAGGGCTTTTTTTAAAAAAAGCCTCAAAGAAGGTTGAATATTTTAAAAAGTATTAATGTGATTTGAAAGTTGAATACTACCCTGAATGTAAGAAAAATGTGGAACATTTCAAAAAGTTTAAATAGAGTTTCTCGAAAATTCTGAATAACAAAACGCAAACTCCTCCTCCTATCATGGAGACTCTTTACTGTAGGCCGTGTCAAACAGCAGATTTACGGTTAGCCAGTGTTATTCGGATGTGCACAAAGTAGTAGGCCCACTGTCAAAATTTCTTGCGGAATTTTCTAGTTTATTATACTGCAAAGTATAAAACTTTAATCGTTTTTAACTGCTCTTTAATGTTTTATGTAAAGCACTTTGAATTGCCCTGTTGCTGAAATGTGCTATACAAATAAAGCTGCCTTGCCTTGCCTAGGCCCTAATGCCCTAAACAGATGGTGCAACATAAACTGTGACGTATATCATGGACTGCAGTGCTGTAAATCTACAATGTAGTAAACCGTGCACCACATCCCCAAGCTCCATTTTATGCCACACTGCATGTGGCATATGCTGAGGTATATAGCCAGATTCCAGACCTCTGAATTGACGGCCATATGGCAAATTTTTCCCCAGCAATTCGAAAAGGACTGGTGTTGTGTTCATTGACGGCTATTTCATTGTAACAAAGAGTGATGGTGGGCTACGTGGAACTACTGGAGAACGGACAACTGCAGTTGTATACGTTTTTCATTTCCTGTAATAGAGAGCAGAAGGTTCGCGGAAATGGCTTCGCTAGATGTGATGAGTCTTTCTTCAACTTCTGTAATGTTGTCTTTACAATCAACAGTTTCAATAGCATCAGAAACTTTTAGGAGAAAACACAAGGTGAGCAGCATACCTTTTTTTGACAACAGGAAAAGTACACGTGCAAATCATAAAATTAATAATGAATACCATTTATCTGCTTTGATTTCAGGATCCTAGTATTGTGCATGCTGGCTCACAGACTGTCATGGCTTACCGGGACACTTAATGGAGCCGTCGTTAAAGTTATCAGTGACACATTTTTTTTTACTGCTGTGAAAAAGGCTGCTCTTCCTCACCTGTTCACTAGCTGCTCCTGCCCAACTACTGCCAATTACTCGTTAGCCCCCATATGCTGTGAACTGCTCAGTTTGTCTCTGCCTGATAGTCACAGATTTTTCTTTTGTACCTTAGCAGTATGGCAAATGCTTGTTTCTCTGTTATCTGCCTAGGTACTGGGTACAGCCCCTGCCAATAGATCACAGTCACTAGTAGTTTAAAGCCATATTACCCAGCCTTATATACTGTATATAGCCTAACTGTCATCCACACATTACAGTAATAGTCACTTCAAGCAAAAATACTGTTCTTACATACCGTACATCTTATTTTTTCTCAGTAAAGATATTTCTGATGGGGCAATCGGCATGGAATTTTCACCAAATGTCAGTAACAACCCAATTAATCCACACATACAGAGATATCAAAACAAATAAGTCCATAAAATGAGTTGTGTGTAATAAAGTGAAATGACACAGGGAAAAAAATTATTGAACACACTTGCTGAAATGTATTTAATACTTAGTAGAAAAGCCTTTGACAGCTTCAAGACGCCTCCTGTATGAAAAAACTAGTCGCACAGATTGCTCAGCTGTGATTTTTGCCCAGTCTTCCACACAAACTGTTTTCAAATCTTGAAGGTTCCGGTCGCATCTTCTATGAACTCTGACCTGAGGTTTGGATTCAAGTCGGGTGATTGACTTTCTCTTTCTTTTTCTCTTTCTCTGAAACCAATTGAGCGTTTCCTTGGCTGTGTGTTTGGGATCATTGTCTTGCGGAAATGTCCACCCTCGTTTCATCTTCAGCATCCTGGTGGATGGCAGCAAATTCTTATCAAGAATGTCATGGTACATTTCTCCATTCATTCTTCCTTCAATTATATGAAGTCTGCCAGTGCCAGATGCTGAAAAACAGCCCCACACCATGATGCTCGCAGCTCCAAACTTCACTGTTAGTATGGTGTTTTTAGGGTGATGTGCAGTGCCATTTCTCCTCCAAACATGGTGTATGCTATGACAGCCAAAGACTTAAATTTTGGTCTCAGCCAGAGGTGGGTAGAGTAGCCAAAAATTGTACTCAAGTACAAGTACTGTTACTTCAGAATAATATGACTCAAATAGAAGTAAAAAAGTAGTCATCCTGAGTAACTGTTGAGTAACATCTGATTTATGTTTAAATTTGTATCACATCAAATTTGTGTATATATATATATATATATATGAAATGTTTAAAACATTTTTGTTGTCAGGTAAACATGTCACAGTCAAAGAGGCTGAAGCTAAAAGTTGACGTGGAAAAGCCGCTTTAATGATGAATGGACTGATAAGCAGGCTACCATTCATACTGTATGCCTCATTTGCAATGAAATGATGCTGTTGCAAAATAATACAACCAGCATCATCATCAAGAATGAAGAACGCGAACATAACGATCGCGTCATTCACGTGCATATTAAATAGCCGCGTGTATCTGTTTTGGTCTTATAATAGGCCTACATCTATAGCTTTACCGCTCCAACGGAGAGGATGGTTCGTTCAGCCTGCAGCTAAGTTTATAAGACTTTGTCGAAATTTCTAGATTCCCGGAAAACTAAGATAAACAGTTACTACAAACCGACAGCTTTTGTTTTAGCTTGTTGGTAAAAAAAATTGGCTATTTTATATAAATTATGTTCTTTCCACTTCCAGATAATGCACCCACCAGTGCTCACTGGAACTTTCAGAAGTTTAGATATTCGTCTGTAACTAATACCATCCATATGTTTTTCTACAATAAGCTTCCGAAGGTCTTGGGACAGCTCTTTGCTTTTACCCATCATGAAATGCTTCTTGAGTGACACCTTGGTAATGAAAAAACCTTTTTATAGGCCATAGATTAGGACTAATCCAGCTGATTAGCAATTTGCACTAATAGGGGTCAGTATTGCTTCCTAAATACTGACAGATTTCAGCTGGTTTATTGGCTTCCCATGCCTTTTTACATCCCTTTTTCTTCATGTGTTCGATATTTATTCCCATTATCATTCAACTTTATTACACATAACTTTTTCATGGACATACATGTTTTGATTTCTTTGTATGTGTGGATTACTTGGGTTGTTACGGATATCTGGTGAATATTTTATTCCAATAGCCCCATTGGAAATATATTTACTGGGAAAAATGTGGACGCGTTCAATACTTATTTTCCCCGCTGTACCTGTACACATCTGATGCACATACTTGGACACATCATTAGCGTTGTATCCTGGGGTCATTGGATGTTTCAGGTCTTGCAACAGACTCCTTCGTCCAAGCGACATGCATTTCAGGCACTGAGTGGCCCATCTCAACCCACTGCCTCATGAGATACATCTTTCCCTCAGTAGGCTTTAGCCAATGGCTAACGACAGCAACAACTCCTTTTAACGCAGATAAATGGATACATAATCACAGAAGAATGCCATTGTTGCATATAGCCTATTAGTTTAGGAAGTCTCCAAAAAGACTGTTTGTACCATGCTGAATTACAAAGCTTCTCAAAGTGATACGGTCACAATGGAGTACTTGTTGAAAAGCTATAATGGTGACAAAGCAGAGGCAATTTAAAGTATTTGTCTAGACCACTGTTCTGGAGATATTCTAAAATTAGTGAATAAGAGTACTTTGATGTTATAGATGACAAAGCCAACCACATTAAATGTTTTTTATAAAGGGATAATCTCGCAGAGGAGCGGTGTTCATCCTGTTCCACTCCACAGACTTGGCGAGGAGCATTTGAAGCTGTTCTGGAGGACTGTGGTGGCCTGACTGACTCATTAAAATACTAAATGTTAGTTTTAATTTGTCACGCATCTGTACCATGGGCTCTCATACTTTATTGCTTCATTATAATTTATAATTTGGCTCACCTCTCCACTTTCTGCATGCTGCCCCTTTGAATGACAGAATAGCGTAGAGGGAAGGGGGAGTTGGAAGGGGGACTGGGAACTTGAATGTGCACTGTTTCTGTGTGGTCCGAGTGCTTGCAGTTCCTCCTGTTTTTTTAATATAACTTTTTTTTGTACTGTAAAAAGTGTGTGTGTGTGTGGGGGGGGGGGGGGGGGGTAATATTGCCTTCTGAAAATGTGGGGAGCATGTATCCCCTGTGTCCACCCAGTAAATTACGCCCTGGTTTATAATAATAATAATAATAATAATAATAATAATAATAATAATAATAATAATAATAATAATGATGATGATGATGATGATTTCTACATAATTTGTACTCTATTGATGCCCAATGGGGAAATCACAATTTACACTCTGTTATTACACACTACACACGGGCCCAAAATACCTTGGTGCCTTGCTCAAGAGCACCTTGGCAGTGCCCAGGAGATAAACTTGCATCTTTCCAGCTACCAGTCAACCTCCGTAATTCGGTCCGTACGGGGACTTGAGCAAGCGACCCTCCGGTTCCCAACCAAACTCCTACTACTGCCACCCCTTTGCAGTGTAATCTGAAATTGATATAAAGTTTCAACTTTTACAGTGATGAAAAATGATATCATTGGGAAACATTCATCTCATGAGCAGAGGCACTATATCAAACAGCAAAGGCCAAATGTTTAATGAGCCGATTGTTAACGCTGTCATCTGAATTTGATCACGAGACGTGAGGAGTCGCGATCCGTCTGATTCAACTCAGTAGGTGACAGTGATGGATCAATCACATCGTACGTTTGCTTTGGTGTAATAAATCAGAGCAACACATTGCCAGTTTGGGGAATAGTAAAACTTAAAGTTTATATAAGTCGGGAAAAGAAGTGGTAAATGGTTCAATCTGTCACAATCAAGTGGGGCTGTTTGTGAGGAAGCAGAGGAGCAGCAGCAACACTGCTGGTCAAACATCAGCGAGTTTGATAACCAGCATCTGGACACATTTTACGCTACAGAGTCTGCATCGTGCATCATCACATTTGTCTTGTTTTTAGTTTTTGTACCTATAACGTTTAGAGCAGTCACAGTCTTACTAGTCAGCTTACTACCTGTACTTGACAGTCTAAGATGCTGTGTAGCATCTAAGAATGTATGTGTATGTGGTTGATCTCTCCACATCAAAAAGCGAGAAAATCTAAATTCCCGCACCCACTTTTCACCTCTGCATTTGGTCGAAACGTCAACAAATAAAACCAAATGGTGTGACAAATTAAAACCAAATGGGGAATTCAAATTGTTTTGCATTTTTTAAATGGATCTTCGGGGCATTTAATTCCCTGCACCACAGAGGAGACCAAGCAAGTGGTGTGTGTGTGTGTGCGTTCCTGGTGTATGTCTTGCTTGATCTCTCCACATCCATGAACTATAAACCAGAATGTATGTAGCGTCTTTATGCTTCTGATGGCTTACAACAAGTCTGCATCAGAACTTGTGATTGAAAAACACTTATCTGGAGGAGCACGGCCATGTACCTGTATGTATCACTCATATACATTTTAGTTTTCTGAAATGCAGTTGCTGTAGTTGTATTGCAAAAGTTTGTATGGTTAACATGCTATCCACATCCAAGGTGTTCTGAGAGACACCGAGTCCTGAAGTAGTTCCTTCAGTAGGAGGAAAACGGCAATAACAAGCCTCAGATGAAAGCTGAGATTAAAGGCAGGAGAGGCAGCAGCAGAGGCTCCCTCCTCAGATAATTCAGCTCTAATCTATGCTCTGCAGGTGTGCAGTTAGCACCAACAAGGTGAGCCAAGTACCTCTGCAAGATTTACTCTCAGCACTCACCCGGTGTTATCGTCCATTGGACACACACTAGCGCACACACAAAAACACACATAACACGGATGGTTTCACGAATTTGTCATCATTACGTTTCATTTTATATATATATATATATATATATATATATATATATATATATATATATATATATATATATATATATATAAAAATTTTGTTTTAAATACATACCAACAATACACAACATAGCACAATAAATGATAAACCATGTTTGCATAACATGCTTGATTGAAATGATCCAGGCTGCAGAACGTTAAAAACATGGCTAGCTTTTGGCAAGAAAACGTCTATCAGAATGGCCTACCTCCTCGATAAATGAGGTTAAAAGGAGAGTGGCTCATTCTGTTCGGCAGGAAATGTCAACCTCCTCGATATGCGTTTTAAAAAGGAAGGTAGCTCATTCTGTCAGGCAGGAAACGTCTATCAGAATGGCCTACCTCCTCGACAAATGTGGTTAAATGGAGAGGGGCTCATTCCGTCACGCGTGATATGCTTCATTAAAATGATCGAGGCTGCAGAACATTAAAAACATGGCTAATGAGCTTTTGGCAGGAAACGTCTATTAGAATGGCCTACCTCCTCGATAAATGTGGTTATTAGAAGGGTAGCTCGTTCTGTCAGGCATTTGCATTTAGATAATTTATAAGTATACTCACTGAGGCATTTGTTTGGAGCAAGCTCATTGTAATGTGGAAAAAACTTTTGTCTTCAAAAGGCTGTTATTTCAGGTTTTGTCGTTTTAGTTGCAAATCATCAATGACTTATTTCGTGTAACTTCTGAAAAGCTAAACCATTAACTCAAAATATACATGCTATTTTGTCAAAGAGTGTATTTGACTCCTTGAGTTGCACGTAAATTCATATTGGATTGATAGCTGTGCACCCATCTTTAGAAGCTTAACATTGTTGTGCATGAGGATCACAGTTGAAGTGGTGTATTTAGCCATACGTTTGCGAAAGCATGGCAGTTTCCGACATTCTGAGCATACTGATGACGTGGTTTGATAAGTCTCTATTGATGTTTTGATCTTTTAAATGCATTGAAAACAATTCACTGTTGGAATCAATATCATCCAAACTGATCACAGCCTCAGTTGTCTGTGAAGAGGCAAGCTTTATACTTTGTCACAGCAGACTTTCAAGTCAACAGGGAAAGTGTTTCATAATCACAGGATCTTTTCAAAGGACCTGCACGCACCTACACAGGTGATTTCATTTAGGCTGATAAGACCTCTGCTCAGATCTACACTGGATTACAAGTCAGCACAGCTGTTTGTTAACTACGTACTACTTCTAAATACTCTGGGCTGTGTACTAAATGGTGAATTGTTTTTGCAGTTTATTTGTTTCACACACATAAATACAAATCACATTAAAAGAAATATAAAACACATGTCAGAGTGTGTTGGAAAAGACATGCCAAAGGTAAATGAAGACATACAAAATCACCAGTACATTTTACGTATTAGTTTTAGTAGAATTATATTTAAGAATAAAAAAGAAGAGGAAAAATTGCAGAGAAACTGAATTAATTCCGGTGTTTACTGTATAAACAGCACTTTCTGAAAATGAGCTTTTTCCAAATCAAATGTTTTCGACAGCAGGGATTTTTTTTGTTGGATCAATGTGTGTTTATTAAAGATTTTCACAGTGTACAAGATATAAACAAAATACAATCAATCAAAACTAATCCCAAACATCTACCCACCCACCCACCTACCAGACCAATACTTTTAAATTAAAGCCAGTAGCTTTATATAGTTAACTAAAAGAAGAATGAGAAAAAAAACTGATTAAAAAAAACAAACTATGAGAAATCATTAACATAGGGTTACATGCTTTGCTTCTAATTGCTCTACAGATGTCAAGAAAGGCTGCCAAATAGAATGAGATTTAAAAACAGACTCTTGGAGAAAGTATCTTATCTTCTCTAGTTTAAGATATTGCATAACTTCTCTAATCCACTGAGAATATGAAGGGGGTAGAGGGTGACAGCAGTACATTGATAAGTCTATTTTTATACATAGAAAATGATAGAGGAATTAATTAAATGTACATTTCCATTCCACAAGATTACTCCACTGAATTTGATAGAAAACATTTAACTACACTTAGGGATGTTTTATACAAAGGAAGATTAGCATTATGAGCCTGTAGTTGGGTAATTATGGAAATGTGAATTGTTAACAAAATAATATCTGAAACTTAAGTTAACTTTTTTTTGTTAAACACAAATGTACAGGTTTGAAGAATGTTGATGTGACAAATAATCATTAACTGCAATTTAAAAGAGTGGTGCACTTGGTAACAGCTTTTACGACACAGACAGAAGTCAGCAGTATACAAAAAACATGTACATAGGAGTTTTGTATTCCTGACAGCAGATGTCAGCTACAAGTAGCTCCTCCATTTCCTTTGTGTAATTTAAATGTATTTTATTGTATTGCTTAAAGGGGCGCTATGCAGTTTTAGCCATTTCTTTGCTGTTTTCTCGCTTTTTGCTCGCAGGTTTCTCTATAGAGCTCCCCCTACAGCTTCGGAATAGATATTTGGAAACACTGTTTTAAAAACTCAATGGCGAATCTCCCCCCTCCCATCTTCTCCCTCTGGTCATGTGCATTTGTTTTCAAAGAATCCGGCGAACGCACGGAGCCATGTCCACTGAGGTAGACAGCTGCCCGTAACAGCCGGTTCCTGTATGTGTGCAGTGCCGTGAAGCAATTCGTTACACCGCGAGACCTGATATCACGCGATAGTACTTCCTGACGCTGAAGCCGGCGACCCGCCGGCCGAAAGTTGCAAGGGTGGTTTTTCCGCTCACAGGCGCTAGGGGGGAGCGAGACGACCACCATTCAACCCGAAAAAAGTCATATAACCATTCCAATGACTCTGAAGCTGTTCAGTTAAGGTAAATTAAGCTAAACAAAAACTGCATAGTTCCCCTTTTATTTGGCAGGGATAAACGTCACTGATCAACAGAGGCCTTTAACAGAATAATGAAGGTGGCACAGCTATATAGCAAAATAGTGAACATGCAAATTATCCAGTTTTTAACAGGGTCAACAGAATTATCAGAGTGAGGAAATGTGTCAGTCAACCCCAGTCACACCCACACACTCTAATCAGGTGAACAAGTGAACACACCTGTGTGGGTGGATCATCCCTTCCTCATATTAAACCTGTATCTGTTAACATTACATTCTGAGGCTATTTGATAAAACTAAACTTTCTTTTTGCTATTACCTCACCTTTTCATGTCGATAATGAAATTTTTTTTTTTAAAAGAATGAGATAAAAGACATTACATTCAGGAAGGCGTTCTGTGTTTAAACAGATTATACTTATTCTGCGACCCTATCCTACTTGGGCAACTTGTTTCAAAGCCTTGGTTAGTTTAAAGCACCCTGAGGATCTGAGGCTCGCTGGCTCAAAGAGAATCAAAAACATAGCTCGGGGCCACGTAGTCATGTTTTAAAAAGCGAGCGATATCAACTTAAAATCAGTGCAGAACAGGTAACCAGTGAAGAGACACCAGCCTTTTATCTTCGTAGCGTTTAACGTCCTAGCTGGTACATTTGGCAACGTGATAGAGAAATGTGGTTGAGGCTAGAAGAAGAAAAAAAAGGATTTTTGGATGTAAATGAGGTGTAGACGCACAGGAATAATTCTATATAGTAGATCATCTGCTTAACAGCCTAATATAGGTCACCTGCTCTACTATATTCTATATAAGTTGACCACCAGCATTTATTATCTGTAATGTCAGCATGAAACAAAAAGGTGCTTTGAACAATATCTAAGTAAAATAACGTCATTACCAGGGTTCAAGGACACCGAGGCACTCAGGAGGGTAAAGTTTAAAAAGCCTTTATTTTATTTCGTGGCTAAATCATTAAATCATTGTTTGACAAATGTATCAAATTGCTTCACTATTGCTGATTGGTTTACTGCTGAATTGGGTCTGTCATGTGACTCCCTGTCCACACCAATCATGTGACTCTTCTCCTACTGACCATGTGACTACTGGCCAATAGGCTATAAGATACAGTTCAAATGCAAACATGTTATGCTTGCCTTGATGAAGGCCTCACGGCCGTAACGCGTTGCCTTGTTTTAAAGCCCCAGTGTGTAATGTTTGTAGTTGTTCATTATCAAATTCTGTGTTGCCCTTCACAACTTGTCCTTTTCATGAATATTTACCACCACCATCAATTTCACGTATTCCTATTGGCTTGAAATTTTACATTTGCGCATGCATGAACTGGGGTAGACGCATGGATGTATTGGGTAGACGCTCCATAGTCATGCGCCATCTTGAAATATGTTAGCCGATAAGGGACATACAGGCTATACTGCTCCGCCTTTCGCGTTTTCAATTCACAGGTGCTGCTAATGGGTATCGTAGCTTCCCGGCCCCGGCAAGTTTGAAGAAGGAAACACGGAGGACCACACGTATTCAAAATCTAAATTTCAGGAACAGGAGTCTTCTTCTTCTTCCTCGCCCAGAATAAGAAAACGGATATTGAAAAGAGCAAGAGACTGGCGTCATCAGAAAAAAAGAATGAACATTGGAGCTGCTTTGGATGCACACACCAAATCCCAACTATCCTCCGCGCTGCAGTCTCTTTTTTTATTTCTCTTTCTCCTTTATCGGGTGGCACACGTGCCCGCTTGTGGTGTGAAGCGTGGGTCCGCGCCACTCTCTGACATGCACTCCAACAAGGCGGCCTTTTGTGCACTTTCGCTTTTTGAAGTGTGGCGGCTACCGTAGCTGCAATACGTACTTTCAACTGCGTGGCGAGAGATAGTTGATTGCGATATATGATTTCAACGCTAGATGGGAGTAATTCTTACACACTGGGGCTTTAATGATTTAGCCAAGAAATAAAATAAAGGCTTTTTAAACGTTACCCTCCTGAGTGCCTCAGTGTTCGTGAACCCTTGTACACTTGGCTCCCCAAGCTGAAGTGCTCCGGAGGGACACTTTGTACACAACCAAGCAGAACTCCAGGCAGACTGCATTGTAACTTAAAGGTCCCATGACATGGTGCTCTTTGGATGCTTTTATATAGGCCTTAGTGGTCCCCTAATGCTGTATCTTTCTCTCATGAACTGAAATTTTCATGCCATGGGACCTTTAATTACAATTTTGACATCAACAGATATACAGCATTTTGTTCAGCAAAGTTTGTTTTTGTTTTTTAGTTTTTGTTCCCTACAAGTCAGCATTTCCCTGACCATTTTTCCTACCAATTTGTTCTCTAAAAACCTCCAGCACTTCTTATATTCCGGCTCAGCAGGATAAGCTATAAAACCGCAGTTCATTTGTCTGCTCAGATGGAGTATGTAGATGGATACTGCTTCTTTCTGGGCTTTAGTGCTGCGGGCTGTGGTGTGGTATATGGCCGTGTTACTCAGCTGGCAAACTCCCCTTCAACTTCATTTTCCCCACACAGGAAAGAAGCATGTGCCAAATGGACCGTGTGTGTGACACACACACACACACACACATACACACACACACACACACACACACACATATATATATATATATATATATATATATATATATATATATATATATACTCACACACACACACACACACACACACACACTGTGATAAGTGACAAAAGTGTCAGTGTAAAATGCTTTCCTGATTGCCTGTAGTTTTGTAAGTTTGATTTTGGGAAAGGAAAATTTAATAGGAGAATCATACAAAAATACCATTTGTAGCAAAAATGCTAAATAGTGTAACCATTTCTCAATCTCATTATCATCAGCTATTGTGTTGAGGTTTGTTCATGTCTGCACCTATATGTTAGTTGTATAGTTTAAACTGCAGTGATCAGGCCCACTGCTTTTTTATGAATCTTTGTGTTGTTTGGTGAAAATAAATAAATAAAATCACATCGAGAACTCTAAAATGTTTAGTCCTTCCATTCTGTGCTTTGTAGCATTAAGGTGTTCTCAGTTTGGTTGTAATCAGCTTGTGCTTCACATTTAAACCACAGTACTACACTTACATCTAAGCTTCCTAATCATGGTAATCCCTTGACATTTCACCTAACACCACATTTTAGTTTGAGTGAAATGTCTCGACAACTAGGGATGGATGGATTGCAACAAAATCCAGTACAGTGGAATTAAGTGAAAAGTTGCTACGTAGATGTCGCTAGCACTCACAAATTTTGCATATCTTTCGCAACATAAATTTATGCATATATTTACATGATATACAAGGTTTAAAAAAAAAAATGAAAAAAAAAAATTAAGCTGAACTCGACTGACCAGTTTTATCATTAGCATCTTTCAAGTTGGACAATCAAACAGGGATCAGCGATTGGTTGTTAGGTACGCACATTCAGAGCTCCACCCACTGACGCAATCCAGAGAGCAACAACCACATACAATAAGAGCACATTCACAGAGAAATAGTGGCAGAGAGAGGAGTTAAGGACTGCCTAGTCTCACCTTGCCAGACCTTCCTCCACTGGCTAGTCCACACAGCATTACGGGATGGGAGAAAAACGTGCTCTGGTTTATTGCCATTTCTTCAAATCAATAAACACTGACAGCTCGTGCACCCTGACATCCAGTGTTGAAGGCAAAAAAAGTAAACTGAGTCAGTTTTATTCTTTCTCTATCCGTCTACTGTAGACAACCCTGTTCTCTGCACAGGTTGTTTTCAGTAAGCTGTTACGTCTGCAGCTTGAGCCAAACACTGACCTCTAATAACACCATTAAGTGTCCAATGCCACAGACTTTCCCTGTGAGTTATACTTTATAGCAACATGTCACATTTAGAGATGGATGTTTGGAGCAGCATATTCATCCTCACTGAATAAATCCTTCAGATGTCAACACAAACAAGGACAGGGACTCCCAGTAGTTATGCGCCATCCTTCTTCTGAAGTAATGTTTGTAGCTCTCTTGAGAGCTGCCAACATGTTCTCTTTGCCCAATAGACTTTTAATTTAGACATTAAAGGTAATCTGTACATTTTGAGGAGAAGAAATGTCATGTTAGATATGTGTTTGACTTTGAAAAAAATCAGCTTTCACTGGCAGACATTTAAAGTGACACTAAGAGTGCTTGTTTGATAGACACATTTTTTCTGTAAAAACTTGTTTTGTAAGTAATTCTGGGTTACGCTTAACTCCAGTAAACTGGTGCACCTGGTGTCAATATATACTGTTGGATTCCATTTATACTTGTGGTTTTTTTTTTTGTCATACATTATGGTAGTGTTGTAGCTAAAAATAAATTGATCTGCTGTCTGTACACTTCATAATGACTAAATGAAGAAAAAAAAACAATTGATTTATAGCTTAACAGATGATAAATGTAGTCTGTTCTTTCTAAATGTACAGTATATACTTTTGCTTTTACCGTTTTCCCTCGAAAAATACTGCACACTTTGTAGAAGTATATTGATGATTCAAAATAGATGCCAATTTTCAATAATGAGATCTACTGTATGTGTCCTCATGGGAAACAGAGTCATAGTTGCCTCAGATACATTAATGCACAAAAGCTGTTCCTGAGTCGTGTTACCTTTTCAGATCTCTGACTGCCGTTGAGCTCAGGTATGTGCCGGCAGACAGAACATAATCTAGGTCGAACAAAAGAGGAGGAAGACAAAATGAATCCTGCTAACAGCTGAGGATGGTGTATCTTTGGAGACAATGTTTTTTTTTCTTTAACAATGGAACTGCCACCCATGAGGGTCCAGGTTGTCAGGATGTTGAGGACATTTGATGGGCTGCTGGTGAGAGGTGTTTTCATAGCTGAAGGCAAAGTTCCTATTATCTTACACGAACATGGTCCTGCAGACAGTTTGCAGGGAAATGATGGTTCAGTTCTGCACTGCCTTGTAGGCAAAGTAAGAATGTGATTAAAACTTTGCAGTGCAATGCTCTTAAAGTGACAACATATCTCCATATATTTATCACTACATATTTTAATTTGTATTTACTTAAATTTTACTCTATATGTCTGTTCAGGTCTGTCATGGCAACTTCCTCATTATAATTTTGTTTTTTCTATTATGAAATTTTAAAATATTCTTTGGCACAATGAAATGTATCCAACCAGACTGAAGAAAGGGGTTTACAATATGCCTTGATGTGTTACTCATTATCAGTATCGTGTGGTACAAGTATGTGTTTTATATAGAGTTCTGATATATTCCAAATTATTTGTGTATGTTCATTAAAACTAAGGAGCATTTAAGCCTGCAGCAAAGACAGCATTTGCTGAATGATGGTCTATCTTTAAATAAGAAAGAAACTTGTCTGTCTGACGGACCTTGACGTCACTGAGCGGTCTTTTTCTCAAATCTTTACGGCCCCCCATAATGCAAGGCGTTTTTACCTTGGTGTGGGCAGGTGATGATGACATTCACAGGCTTTATTGTACTATAAACCACTTCCACGTCTTACACATCTCACCAAAGGATGATAAGATCTTAATCAGAGAATATAAAATAGCTCCAAATTGAGTCAACAGGACATCGCAAACTTTAGAACCCTGAAGTTATTTTCAAAGAACCTAATAAAAGTTTTGACATGACATTCAGGAAACACATGCACAAAGCGTAAAAGCCAACTTAGATTTTGGCTCATCAACTACAGTATTTCATCAAGTAGTCAGTTCATCAATACATTACCAAGCTTCTAGTGTGTCTAGGCCTTAACTCATCTAAAGTTAATCATGAATAACCAGTTAAAACATGACTGAAGACTGTACATGGCTCCATAAAATCCCTATTCAACCATTAGACTAGTACACTAACTGTATTCATTATACTACAGTGTTGTGTGAAATACACAGATGGATATGGAAGCTAACAACCCATGCTTCAAGTTGTCTAAGGTCATTTAATCATACAGGACGAGGAAAGGTGGTTGGTTTAGCTCCCCTGGGCCATGACACAGAGGCAAACATGTGTTCAGTCATTAATTCTCCTTTTTATTTATGTCTCAGCTGAACTGATCTCAGTGGAGGATGTCACCAGATGCATGTTGGTGGGTCACAAACCTCACTAGCTCTTTCCATCAAACTGTCATGCATATTTTGAGAAACGCTTGAATTAGTGAGTATCTTTGGCCATGCAAATGAGTATCACCCCTGAACAAAGAAAGTAGTTAAATGTTGGAAAAAAAAATGAGGAAAAATGAATACTGTAGTGAAGTCTTTTTAATAAAGTGTTGAAATAATGTTATGTAAGAAATGCAATACTTGTTTTGTCTTTTTGTTTGATTCTTGGTGAAATGTATTCACGTATTTGTACTATTCATCTATTATAGCCAATTTCACGAAGGCTTAACCCTTTGTAGAGTGAACAGTTGTGCTTGGGTGGATTTGTTTGTATATGTGGGTGAATAGGAATAAGTGGAGAATGACCAACTACATTTCAATGTGATTAAAATACCCTGCTACTTATCAGGATTTCACTGTGCCTGTAGTTTATTATGTGGAAATCACGTGAACACACTTTAATTTAGCATTCGTATGTAGATTATATTTTACTGCAGGTCTTGGTAGATTTTTTGTTTATACTTCCCAATGGAAAATTGAATTCGGTCATACATAGGCTATTTTTCATTCTTCTTTTCAGTTTTTTAACATGTCAAAATAAAATAAAATGATAAAAAAGAAGAAGTAATAACTAAATTGAAAATAAAGAAAATATATTTTTCTTTCAATCACAGCTACATCACACCTGGCTGGCCAATGTCCCCTGTACAAATAACCTATGATGCTGAATTCCTTCTGAAGTGGCTCTATATTGGAGCCATTATGTTGACCATAATACACTTCTGAGATGAGTGCTCTGTACTCAGGAATGGATGGATGGCCAGAGTAGAAGCCAAATGGACATAGAGCCAAATTGTCTCTGGTGCTTTGGAGAGAGAAAGGCAACATTGTTGTTCACTCACGCCTTCCCCAGTGTGAGGCTCTGGACTTGTTCCACGGGTGGATGCTGTGCTTTTCTCTTCACACTCAGCTTTGGCCAGCAGCTTAAATAAAGAAATAAAAGCACGATGTTTTGCAGGAAAACAAATCTTTGTCTCTATCTGCATTTTCAACCATGTGCATTCAAATAAATTAAACCATTCAGATGGATTTCTATAGCCATTCACCCTGTTTAGTTAACTAACATGAAGGAGCTTCATCTGTTGTTATGCAGCAAGACAACAGTTTTTGAAATAGTCGTATTGATTAAGACAACTGCAACATCAACATTAATGTCAATTCTATATGCTATCCTATATTCTTTTGGGCCACACTAAATTGCCACTATTCAATAATACAGTACACTTATGCTGAAATGTATCAGCAATAGGTGTCCATTTAGAAGTCCATTAGAGTAAAACTTGAGGGAAGTTTTGGCATTTAAAAAATACACTTGCTCCGCGCCTTGTGCCTCCTCCTGGCAAGGCATTTTCTGATCGGACTGTAAGGGGATGGCAACGGCACCTTTTAACTGTGGGGCAGCAAAGACTAATAGGAGAAATAGTGAACCTTGTGGCGAAACTGTTTGCTTTAACTGCTGTGAACCTCAGCTTTTAAGCCAACATGGACCTGAAGTGCTCAGAAAAAAAAAAATGGAGCTTTGACCATCTACAATTCCATGACTGCGAGGCAAAGTCCAGCTACTGAGTGGAGCCTGTGGTGAGATTGTTTTTGTCAACTGCTGTTTCCAAGGTTAAGAATACAATTTCAATCCCATCATGTGCCATGTGAAAGAAAGCTCCACTAAATGGACCTTGGTGAAAATAGATGAACATCAACATGAAGGAAAATCTATGCGCATACATGGGTTGATGAAATATGATTTCAAAAATCCTATGAATAAATGTATCAATAAAATCAATCTGGCCACATCCCTGGGCTAGGTGGCTGTACTTGCTGACCACATGTGTCCCTGAATCCAAATAGGAAATTAGGCCTAATTAAAATACTAAACTCAGAATGTTAGCATGCCCACAAGGACAATGCTAACATGCTGATGATAAGCAGGTAGCCTATAATGTTTACCATGTTCGCCATTTTACGTTAGAGTGTAAGCATGTTATCCTTTGCTAATTAGCACTGAACAGCTGCAGTTGTGGCTGATGGGAATCTAATCTAACTAAAATGGAAAAAGTTTGTGTCTGTCTGACCAATCCGATCGACCTCACCCAAGTCAAATGCCTGCTCTTAAGCTCTATGGGACATAATTATTAGTAGTGCATTATGTACACATTGTAGTGTATTGAGAAGGGACAACCTCTAACTGTTACACCGCCAAACAGCATGCTGGGTACAGGTCTGTCTCCGTCACTCGCTACAGTACATTCAAGAACAGATGAAGAAAGAGAGATCGGACATGTTACATCGTAGCAAACATTTCAAGCATGAGCGATTTTACTTTCGTATGAATGTTTTAGTTTCCGAATATTGCATGGTCCCAAATAGTTAGCTGTTAGCAATTAATGCATGTATTCCAGTATTGCTAGGGGACGCAACTATGTAATGACAGGTGTATTGCTCAGGACACAAGGAAGCCCAGTGTCGAGTGTGAAGTTGTTTGGAAGAGCGGTTCTTTTAGAAAGCTGCAAGCAGCAATACTGGAGGCCAAGCAACTGGCTTGTTTCGACCAGGCACATTTTGAATGGGCACTACACTCATTCATTTTGGCGGTATTTGGTCATAAAGCAAAGTATTGGATATTGTAGAAATTTGATCTGATGAAAAGTCAGGGCCAGGGGATCGCCAAAGTCAGCAGGATTCATCCTTTGGGGACCAATGTTCGTTCAAATTTCACTGCAATCAATCCAATAGTAGAACAAAACTATTTCCCACTCAACAACAATTGTAAATTGTAACAATAATAATAAAAAATTATTATAGAAATGTACAATCCTCAAAAGAAGTTCAAAAGGTCTCCTAAGCTCTGGGGTAGTCCTGTGTAGGGTGACAGTTCTGTAAGCAGTGATCCATGATGGCGATCTAATGGTTTTGTGGGTTGGGAGGGGCGGGACCTTCTGGGTGCTTTGTGACCTGAACGTGTCTTCCTGATAAACTGTGAAGGGGCACTGGTGTGCTATCTACATTCAGCAGAGGTGAGGGATGTTGGTAAGATTGCCTCACTATCATCATTCATCACCAACAACCTGGTCTGCAATCTATATTTGTTTGTCACCTATGCATTTATTCTCTGTGGATGAAATCATATTTCAATCTATTTTGTCGACATTGTGTTCTTAATTTTTGATGTTGAAAATCATATATTGGCCACCTCAATATAATATATAGCCGACCAAGAAACACACAAACAGGGCTTGCAACAGTTTGTTATCAAAACAAATATGAGCTTTTTTTCTTCCCTTTGAATTCTTCCATTAAATACACCGGTCTGCTCGACAGAAAAATACACCACTCTTAGCAGTTCAATTACCTGTTCTCTAATCTAATTTTCTCCAACACCATGTTATTTCAAGACATGACCTTTAGGCATGTGTTTGACACAATCATAGACGTTTCCATCATCAAAATACATCCAATGTAGAAGAAACATGCTCATACCATGAAATTTGGCATTTGTGTGGACAGAAAAGGGAAAACAATCGATCTACATTGGATGTCAATGTAATGTGTGGAGAGGCAATATAATCTTGGTCAACCCACACAAGTTAATGTGTTCCAAAACTTTCTCACTTTATATCAGCCACCACTGTTCAATACAATTTGAGAAATAATTGTAAAATGATATTACACTACTTTGTGTTACAAAGACTTGATATGTTGGATCGTGGAGAAAGGAAAGTGAAGTGCCCAAGTAGATTCACTCACATTACCTAAAGAGATATTTTGCTGATTTAAATCCAGCTCTGTGTCATGGCAGTGTGGGCAGTGTGTGCAGATGAACAGTGTGTGGCTTCCCTCTGTGGTCGTAGCGCACAGAGCTCCCAGCTGAGTAGGGCAGCGGAGGTCTGCCGAGATCCGCCAGATGATGCAAAATGCATCATGGCGGTCCGCAGATTGACATCCAGTGGATCTCCACAGACCTCGGCTGCTCCGAGCTCCGAGCACTGGCCTGGGCACCAGTGCAAGGAGCTAGGAGGCCAAACACCGTTCATTTACACACACTGTCCACGCAAAGAACAGTTAGGACTCAAAACATAAGATCACAAATAATGATGCATTGCTGTATCTAAAAACACACTTTACACTGCTACTCCACTTCAATTAAAAACAGAAATGCTGTACTTTTCCCCCCATTACATTTATTTGACAACTACTTGTTGTTTACTTGTTACTTTACAAATTAGGATTATATATATATGAATTCTATATGACTACTTGTATGGGAAAGGTGTTGATCGAAGACTCTTGCTTATACGTTTTTATTTTTATTTTGCAGCCTACTCAATGTTCACTACAAATTAAGTATTTTAGTGTTGCATTGCTACTTATACTAAGTTCTATCTCACCCACACAGGTGTTTTTACTTAGTCTGCCTGATTTGAACTCATGTTAAAGTTAAGGTGTATATGCTCAGCTGGCCTATCCTTTCCTGAGCTTTCCTGTGTGTCCTTTTTTTCTTTCAGTTTAAGGAAAGATAGCTACTTGTGATTTTATGACATACAGGCAGTAAATATACAGATAATAAAGCCCACAAAAAGGGAGGTGGGTGAAATGTTGTTGTTTTGTGTTGATCTCTTGGGTGCTGATTACTGGATCTATATGGCTTCACGCTAAAGTATGCTCCAGTGTGTGATTGTGGAAAGTAAGAATTTCTGTGAATAAGCAGAGCTGTTAAACTCATACACCTGAAAACAACAACGCTGCAGAAACCTGCTGTGAGAGGCCGAGGGCGAGTCAACATGAAGCTAACTCACTTTTCAGTAACTTCCATTTATCATACCCACTGTGTTTCCTTTGCTGCTTGTCCTCTTTTTACAAGCAGCAAAAGCAAAGGAGGTATAGCATGTTGAAAGCAGGGCAGTATGAGGTCAGCCCTATGTTCCCTCATCGCTGTGTTCCCTCAGACCTACGTTCCCTCAGACCTACGTTCCCTCATTTCTACAAAATTAGGCCCTATGTTCCCCCAGCCCACATACACCCCCACCCCCGGTTGTATTTTAGATAGGATAGGGTTAGGGCTTTGGCTGAGGTAACATAGGATTGATGGAACACAGGTCTGGGGGAACATAGGGCTCCTGGCAGTACCACCCTATGGATTTTTTTAGGCCTAAATAAGCTTGGACAAAAAGTAATGTCCTTGTTTCATAATTTGTAGTATCCCTGTGCTTTGACACAGAACCAGCAATCTCAAAGGGCGTTTAGCCAGAAGAATATGATGAATATTGCATGGCTTGTTTGGAGAGGCCTGTTACGACGTAATTGTTCCAGCAAAACAACTAATGCGTCTGCTTAAATCTGAGACATCCAATGTCCGTTTAAGGTATTCATAGCATCTCTAATGCATTAATAATTATCTCACTTCACACAGTGCCACTGTCTCAATTTGCAGTTCAGCAATGTAGAATTTCTCATTCAGTGGAAACATTCATTTGTATTTTTCTCCCTGACGCTGTGAAAATGTATGTATGTATGTATGTATGCAGCTGATAAGTCAACACTAATAAATTATTGTCTATTTTGAACTGTTGGAGCCAAATAGCGTTTACATGTGTAAATCATAAGAATTTTTTGTGAGGTGAAAATCAATATGTCACTAACCACAGCTATTATTCACTATTTTATGAACTTGCAGCCAATGTGAGTCTATGGCTCAATGAACACACATCGGACAACTCAACAAGAAGAAACCAACAACCAACTTACAGAAACATACACACATTACACAATACAACTAGTTCTAAGTATACACAGAATTTACACAGTATCTACAGAGAGCTTTCAAAATTCTACAGATAATGCTGAACTTTTACTGTTCAACCCAGAAGGAACATTAGATTTGTTGATACTGTAGTAAACCTGACAGTTGTGCAGTACAAAGACGTACAGTATCTCTATGAAAGGCTCTCTTGGTATCGAGCATAAAAACAAACTGGAGTGGCTGTGAGTCATCTGTGTTAAGTACAATATACATTCCTCAGAAAATGACTCACATGGGTATAATCTGATTGTCGCTCTACACCGGCCCACTCTCACCTCCCAAACAGAGCTCCCACTCACCATCACTACACTGGTTATAACCAGTAGGTGATTTGAGAGGGAATGCCATCTCCCTTGTTAGCAAAATGACCAAAAATGCATGCCCCTTGTTAACCTGCCATCGCCTCCTAGTAGTAGCAGAGAGAGTGCAGGGGCAGCGGGTTGTTTAGTTGAATTAGTCTAGTCTGTCTGACTCATTCTTTGGACATACAACAGCGCCAGTTATCTCTGTGTTCATCATCTTTCCGATGCATAAAGGAATTAATGAGTCTTGATGAAGATGCCAAACTGAATTTATAGACAGTCAGTATGGCATCACTTGCCAACCTGTAAATCTAAAATAAGCTTTTAATTAGCACACAGAACATTGGCTCAGATTATACAAGGCTTCTTGTCATCACTAGTATCATATAATCCACATAGATCATATGCAGTTTGGGATTTTTTCTTTCAGTACATTTTTTTTTACAAATAAAAGTGATAAGCAAAGGTTTTCTCGTTAGTAATAATTGATTGAAGCTGAGAAAATGCCTTTTCAAAAGTTGACATACGAAGCACATTTACACAGTAGAGCATGTTGGATTCTGGTAACCCCCTCACAGCAGAACGCAGACAAAAAACCCTCTTTGTACAGTCACCTCCAGGTTAATTAACACATGGAGAAGGAGCCATCTCCCCTGACTGCCACTCTCAGAACAGTCTCCTGCCAAAAGCAGCTCCAGGTGGGCCAACCAATGAGCACAAACAAATCCTGCCTTTGTAGGTTACATTAATTGCATCCCACTCGAACAGAACATACCAACACCAGGTGCTGCAACCAGATGTGTGTGTGGATGCCATCTCACAGCCTGGCGTCACACCAACATTCAAATGCAGCCTCTGTCATAATCATTTGTCACTCTCTTTGTATCAAGAGAAATTTTAGCTTGACAGGGTGCCAAGAGAAGTGCTGAGGTGAGGCTACTGCTCAAACAAAAGCAATTTCAGCCCTATTTAGTGCAATAGTTAGGCCTTTGCACACATTTGATTTGATTTTTCTCGAAAAAAGAAAAAAAAAAGGTGATGTAAAAGGCTTAACTTGAAATGTTTTGTTCTGTCAGTATTACCTTATCCAACAATCTACTGAACCTTGTCTGTCTCCTGTGTGTTTGACCTCAAGGCCGTGTCTCATTTTTGATGTGGTGCAATGAACAATGGCCCCCACCTCACCTTACTCCCATGATGACCACCGATGCAGTAAATATCTTGCTGGGGGAGTCCCCATAACAGAGCCGGCCAGTCTGCGGGCTATAATCGAGGAGTGCACGAAGAGGACTTGCCATGGAAGGTTTATATCACTACACAGTCAGTTCTTATCATTTCTCCCTTTGATGAGAGGAGAGTGGGGGAAGATAATGTCTGAAGGTCAACTCTCAGCACCGAGCAGCAACCTGATAAGGACTGAGCTTATATTGAGTGAAAGCAACCTTGCAGCCCTGACTGACAACAGACAACTAAGACACTCAAAAAGAGATAGAATGGCTTTTTTGAACACAGCTGTACACATCATCTACTGTTAAGATAAGCAGTTATTGTGTGGATAAAACTATTTTGGACCTAGTATTTATGGAAACTCTCTGGGTGGGCGTGTCCCATAACAGCACTTGCCTGATTTGAGACCTGGCTTTGCTAGAAAATGCACAGTCAACTACCACGGTGCGCTGGCAACAGGAGCACGTCATAGCCCTGTACCTTTTGAACAGTGTTGGGAGTAACGCTTTACAAAAGTAACGCAATTACAGTAATGTATTGCTTTTTGCTGTAATGCAGTAATGTAACGCATTACTAATAACATTTCGCTAATATTATACCCGTTACAAGTAACGCGAGTTACAACGCATTTTACCCCAAAATTAAGGGGTGTTTCGTTTTTATAAGAATTCACCAACACTACGAAACATTTCGGCACCAGAGAAAAGAAATCTGTGAATAAAAGAGTGCTGGAATTCGATGGCTGAGATGACTGCAGAGACTGATTCTACATTTGCGAGATGGACATACTCCCATTTTTTTCAGGAGTTATTGCGTTGAAGCGAGGTGCTGTCCCTTCACTCTTCCCGTGGTCAGAGCCAGAACCAGAGACAGCACGGACATCATCTGTGTCCCAACAGGCGGTGTGTAACTAATTACTCTCAAATGACAGTAACTAGTCATCTATAATGTATTACATTTTGAAAGTAACTTGCCCAACACTGCTTATGAATTCATATTAATTAAGTTTACCACCTTTTTCAACAAGCCCACATAATGTTAGCTATGTACAGTTGGCAATTTAAGGTGGGTGTCCCTTTATAACGTTCAGCATTTGGAGGACACATCACACTGTTAAGTGTTGTATTCCACTGGGAAAATGGACGCTAGCAAGCGAGTTAGCAAGCAAAGTAGCCTCGGCTGTAGCCGATCAATTGTTTAGTGCCCAGTGCCGACCCACTCAGATAGGCCTATTGCCCTAATCATACTACAGTACCAACATTGTCAGTTACAACAACAACAACAACAACAACAACAAATATTCATGCCCCCATAGGGAACACTAATGTAAGAGGTGCTATCAGTTCTGTTGATTATTCTGTTGAGTATTTTTGCAGTAATTAGATATTTTAAAGCTTTGCTTACAAATTAGGGTAAGCATGTGGGCTTTTTCTAGAATACTTAAGTAACCATTGTCCTCAAATTTAGATCAGTAAATATCAGGTAACATGTTCGCCTATAAAGGGATATGGTGTTTTGGATTTAAATTCATCACATTTATATGATTTTAGAGGCATTTGGCATGTCATAATAATACTCCCTTCTCTATCACACAACACAGCCAAAATGCCTCTCAGGCTCTCTACTGCAGGCACACCTCTACTAAAGTGCGAGCATTTCTGTGAAAACAGTAGATGCCAATGCCTGCTGACCGGGAACAGTGACCCTGCTCACAAAGTAATATTTAGGCAGCTGTTCAGAGTTCCCACAGTCAGAGTGGACTGACCGAACCCTTTTAATGACTATTTAATTAGGTTTGAGAGTATATTGATTTCCTAAATATCCCATGGAAAGGTTTGCTATTGTCAATAGTTATGGGGGATAATACAGTTACAGGTGCTGTGTACTGTCAAATATGTAATTAAATTGCCCTTTTCTTTAAAACACATAGAGCCTACACACAATAGCAAATCCACCAGAACCAATCAGTTGTTAAAAAGAAAATAAGCCAGTTATCCAGTACTTATTGTATTCATATTCAAAGATGTGGGCTGTTCTCCAGTGATAACAGATAGTGGTGGAATAATATTATCGCTCCCCTTTGTATTTGAATTTAAATGTATTTGAATTACAATGGAGTGCACGATTTTCCATTTCTAAAAGATATAAAGAACATTTCAAAACATTCCGATTTGTGTTTGTAAGCCACAACTAATTTATGCATGCATCTCAATGAATTACTGAACAGTTTTTTAAATGGGTGATGCTTCAATCCGTCTGTCACTCACTTTTCTAAGTGCAATAACACATTTCTATCAATCATGCTTTTTTCTTCTTTTTACAGTGCCTCAAATGATTTCAAGCAAAACAATTTGGAATTTAATGATGCTCGTGTTATCATATTTCTTTAAATGTTGTCTTTTAGTCCTCACACTATTTCCGTTATAGCACTAGCCCTCTGCTGTGGAAGCTAATGATCAGTGGACTAAGTTCAAAGAGGAAAAACGTTTTAATAAAAGTAACAAACAACAAAAGTATATAAATTAGGCGCATATTCCCAAAGGGTGAACATAATGCTACAATTCATGTAAAATGTGATGTTTTAGAGTCCAAAGTATTCAACTTAATTGTTGTCAAACCCACCCAAACTTATGTCCTTTATTACTACCCTCACTATAGGGGCTAGGACAAAAACACATGACCTACAGCTGTCCGAAGTCAGTTTTTTCCAGTCAAGAGTTTGACGGCTTTGCATTTTTTTTTTTAATAACAACTAAATAACCAGCATCAGCCAGTGTAATATAATGTCATTTAGGTTTTTGCTGGAATAAAAGGGAAAATTCACAGGATCTTCATGTGACATTACTGTCTGGCAAGGCTGCTTTTCTGGTCCTCGTAATCCATCCGTCCGTCCGTCTGTCTTCGTAATCTTCATCTCTTAAAGGTGCCTTCTGGAGTTTTTTACCACTAGTAGCGCTATGGAGCAGTTTTGTTTTTAATGATTGGGCCCTCGTGTTGTTTCAAGCACGTGTACAATAGGGTGACCAAACGTCCTCTTTTGCCCGGACATGTCCACTTTTTACGTACTGTCCGGGGCGTCCGGGGGGGGTTATAAATTCATGAAAATGTCCGGTTTTTACTGTTTTTCATAGGACCAAAAGCGTGTACTTAAATTGACTGGCGCGTTGCACACAATACTACGGTACCTTGTTGCGTGACGTAATTCCCGAGAGGCTGCCTTGTGGACGGCTCTGCGACGCGCACATACACTGGGAGCAGAGCAGACAGCGAGCAGCATTGCACACAAAATGCCGAAGCGTGAGTGCAGCTTCACAGTTGAACTGCAAAAAATGTTTCCCACGTACCGTCCCGGTCGGGACAATTGGGAGGCGGAGTGCACCGTGTGCAAAGCTGGCACATACAGCAAAATATGGATGGGCAGACAAGGAGGATGAAGAAGACAACTAAAGATTAAAAGTATTATAGTACTATATATCCTTTTTGTTTGTTAAGTTAGTATCTTTGTGAGACTGTTTTATTATTTATCTTATTACATTAAAAATGCATTAAGAGATATTTATTTGAAGCTGGATTTTCTAACACAGAAGAGGTCATATTTAGAACATTATTTCATATTATTTATTTATTTGAAAAGAGCTATTATTTTGTTACAGTTTATAACAGATTTTATTTTACTACAGAAGTTATTTTTGTACCATTGAAGCATAATAAAATATGTTCATTAACCTCTGAGAAGCCTGTCTGAATTTGTGTCTCGAGGCCGGCCGTGTCCTCTTTTTTGGAAATCAAAATATGGTCACCGTAGTGTACAAGCACAGACGATGTGATTCACAGTCCTGTTGCCACATTCTGTTCTTGGTCATGTGACTTTGGCGTTTGTTATTCACGCTCAAAGTCTCCTTTATTGGCGGCACTCTTGACGTCACTTTTGACACTCTGGGTCGGGACCTACTGACTGACATGCGGGACAATAACGGGACACAAACCCCGGTCTCCTGGGTGAAAGTCCTGTGTTGTTTGACCCATCCACCACCCCAACCAGCCTCCTTACGCGGCAGTTCGGTCTTTCATACTACTCGCTACCGTTGTCGCTCTTAATACCACGTCATCTGACAGCGCTGCGGTCACGCTGCTGCTCTGCCCGGTGCGTTCCATACATACGCTGACGGGTGCTTTGTTGCGTTGTTGATGCAATAGACAACTAGAAACCTGGTTACATGTAAACATGGCAGAGAAATATGCATTCTTCAGGGGAAATCTAAGAAATTAGGTTCGCTTACATGACATTTGAGAAATCAGGTCACAGGAGAAAGCTGAAAAGCACTCGTGGATGTAAACAATGCACAATTTTAAAGTATAAGTAAGGAACTGCATTCAACATGTTTTTTTAGACCTCAAGGATACCCACAATCCATCTTGTGAGTAACACTAAATGTTAGCATACCTTACTTTTGTTTACAAGAAAACTCCACAGAGCACCTAACATTTCCTGGTAGTTACCTTGAGTATTTCTTAGCACTGCTGTGTGTGTTTTTTTTGCTCTCTAAACAAGATTTATATCATGACCAAGCAACTGTTCCTCAATATTGATGTGCTTCAAGGTTTGGCCTTTTAAGGATCATTATTCAACTAAATATGTCCACAGTGTATACACCAGTCACATTTGATCTACAGTGTAATCAGCCCAGTGTTTTTATAATGTCATGAAGACAGGGTGAAAGTGCAGCATCCAAAGTATAATACATGGAAACTGAAAAGGTTGACGTTAAGGGACATACATTTTGGTTTTGCAGTGTTACGCTGAGCTGACCATTTTACAGTCTAAATGGCATTTTGAGAGCATCTTGCTTTTTTAACATGACATCCAACAAATAAAAAGTGTACCAAAGTGAATTCTCTAGAGTAGCATTACAGCAAAGAAAGGAAGTTTTACTTTTTCACATATTTCCTTTATAAAAATGAAATGTAAATATTATGACATGGTAACATGACATAGCTAACACAATAGTGTATATTACAGTGAGTATATGTTGTGTATATTACGGTTTACCTGCTGTAATAGCATTCAAAGTTCCACTACACACTACAGTACATTTACATATTTTGTATTCACATTTTGGTTACATTTTTATTTTGTTCAAATAACTGTAAATAAAGTCCATTTTGATTGTGTCACTTGTTTTCCAGATGTAGACAACAGGTAGCCTAGAAATCTAGACGCACCCTAGTGGCAGCAAATGTAATTTGCAGCAAGGGTCGTCTAGCAACTCTCCGTTAGCTTGCGAGCTGGAAAAAACAAACTTTAGTCAGGCCAATCACATCGTGTATAGAGTCAGTGGGCGGGCTTAACATAATGACGGCAGAGTTGCGACGGTTCCGCGTGAATTCCCTGCTCCCTACAAAGAAGATGGCTGCTGCTGGCGAACAGCGGCCTTTCGAATTGGCTTTGACAGCAAATCTGGAAGACTTGGAGTTAAGCTTTTCTTTGATAAAAGAACAAAGAACGGCACTGAAGTCATTCTTAAAAAAGGAAGATGTGTTCGGAGTTTTGCCGAAAGTTTAATCTATCAACTAGCGTTGCTCTGGTTGGTTGTAGCGCTATCCTATTGCGTGCAGAGGGCATTTGAAAGACAACCGTTTATCCCGCCCCTCGGATTGAGCCCTGCCAATGGTGTGTTCCCAGACCCAACATCTTGATGTGGGTCTGGCTTGTCAGGCTAGACAACAGTGGTCCTCAAGTGCAAAAAAAATAAATAAAAGAAGTTGACACTTAACAAACAATAAAACTTTAAAAGTGAAATTCTTGGCAGGAAACAACCAGCTATCTGTGAGGGAGTCAGGACGGTGTCTGCTTTCTAACTGGGTAGCCAGTTTTTTTATAAACTGGATGCTGGAGTGAAAAATAGAGTAGGAAGAGGGAGGAAAAAAATACCCATACTTGGACAGACTGAAGTAAATAAATGAGAAAGAAGAGCAAAGACGGTACACTGAACAAAAGAGCCAGATAATGCCTTATCTCACTGCGGTCAAGGGTACTTGAACCACAAAGTCTGACACTGCAAATAATCCCAGTTGGTAACTCTTTAAAGTTTCAACTCTTATACATGAAACTTTATTATTCTTCAATCTATTTTCTTTTATTTACATAGACATTCTTAAAACTGACCTTGCAGTTTTTGCTGCGCGCTGTGTGATGAAATTGGAATTGTTTTTTTATTGATCTGAGGGTCCATATGCATCAGAGTTTCACTCCCTGCAGTTACTATGGACTAAGCTGCAGTTTCTGATTTAAACTTGTGGGTCATGATCATAATATAGATCAACTGATGAGCACGAGGCTTCCAATAATTGAAGAGTCCAACATTAGCATTTCACCATCACCAGCCTAATACAGTGCTATAGTCACATCAGAAACTGGCACAGCAACATTCATTTTTACATCCGTGCAAAAGGCCATTCTAACTAATGTTGGCTAGCTGTTATATGCAACTGACAAACTGTGAATACTTTTCAGTTTCCTTATGTATCATTTTTGAAGTTTCAGCATCCCTGCGTGGCGTTGCAGAAGAGAGACGAGCATGTATCTTTACATTCATGTTCATCAACTTTCACATTTGCTTATATAGTGGCGTCTACGTGGGGAAATCATAGCAGTGGTGTTGAATATGTTTGTTGAATTCTGGAACCACAATGGCAGGTCATGCTAACTATCTCACAAACCAAAAAAACATTGCTAACCAGAAAGAAATAAACACACTTTAACTGAACAACATAGTAAAATTTATTAGATGGTCGAAAACACATCATGCCCACCCAAGAACTGTGATATTTGACAATCCTGCCAAACCTAAATTATGTCATAATCAAAGAAATTTAAATCTGCAATATCTGCATATTGGCAACTACAGTATGGTTATGATCAGGGAAAGATTATAGTCATGGCAGATAAACTATTGTTAAGGTTAGGTAAAACACACTGGTTGTAGTTGATAAAAATGGAAATGGTAATTGCAGGTCTATCGGATACAACTCTCCTGCAATAAAGTAATGAATTCACCACCCCGATCTCCACACCCTTACTTTCCGCTGTATGCTACTTCCTGCATTGACACTGAATATTGGAGCCTGTCCTCCCAAGAAAAACAACAGTTTTCACCAAGAGCTCCAAATCAACATAGAGTATGTTTGTTTAATGACTAAGCCCTCAAGCAGCCATAGTAATTATGACACAAGCAAAAGAGGATGTCCGGTGACAAAGTCTGCCTTTTATATATAGTCTCGCATTGCCAGACCTACCTTCACAGCGCTGCGGTGGAGGGTCTTTATAGTCCACACAGCATTCCAGGATGGGAGAACAACGTGCTCTGGTTTATTAGTATTTCTTTAAACCAATCACAATTGCCTTGGGCGGTGCTAAGTGCCGGATGCAGCATTGGTGCCACTGCAAAATAGCCTCGGGAAGGAACTTGTTTTGGTGGAACGTGTGTACGTTCAAAAGTTGTTTTAGTCATACAACAGAAAACTCAGATTGGACAGATAGTCTAGCTAGCTGTCTGGATTTACCCTGCAGAGATCTGAGGAGCAGTTAACCGTAGTCCTCATAAATTGGCCGCAGTTTAGAATGCCAACACAAAGAAAGCCCAAGGCAACAGATATCCGGTCTAAATGAATGAAATCCGGCTGATTTTCCGGCGGCAACGGAGCAATCCCGGAATTGGAACGTCAAAGATATAGACTAATATAGACTATACAGTCTATGGTGAGAAGGTGGTCGGGGTCGATGGATGGGTAAACAACACATCACAACACAGGTGGCCACTGTTTCCACCCACTAGTCAATGTTGTTGTTTTTCCAAAGCATGACTATGAACATCCAATGTTCTATGCAAAAATTATTTATCCATCTGTAACGAGTCTTCAATAAATCATGACAATCCCACTTTAGTAAAGAGTAATTCTGTATCTACTACAGGACTTGCAGCTCCTTCAATTTAAATGAGTATGAAGCTCATACTCTGCCCAGATGTTCCTCTAAATTATTTAAGAAAACTGAGGGGGAAAATCACTGAATGAAAAGCACTAAGTTTTAGGTCTCTAATTAAACAGTTTGCCCTTCTGAGACCAGGGAGCTGTATGCCACTGATGTTTATAAGGTCTTTAGGAAGCTTTGAGATGATAACCCCTCAATGAAATGTGTGACGCTGTTACACAGAATCGACTTTCTAAAATTAGATTTTTTTTTCTAGTAAAGTGAATATTTTTGATTTTATCCACGGCCTTCATGCTTCACTACATCTTTGCTTCGCTGTCTCCAGTTTCACTTCAATCTGTTTCTGTCTGGCTGTCTGTCCCTCCAACCATTTGGATGTGCTAACACCCACACACCTTTTTTGCATCAGCGATGAGATACAAAGTTCACTTATAAGAGGCTCTCTGCGCCCCCTCATCCCTAATATCAGCCTGCTCTGTCTTCACTCAATTTGAGTAGTCGGTGGCTGGCAGCAAGGATATTTTCTCTGAGACTGGGCTGATGCCAGAGACGCTCTGCGGTGGTTCTGTTTTCAAGTTTTACCACAGCAGCCCATTAGGTCATACATGTATTACTCCTGACAGGCCTGAGAGGAGAAGAGAGGTAGGAAGAGGAGAGATACCCCTAAGTAAAAATGAATTTTGAGCATAACATCGACAGAATATAGTACTAAAGAAAAAACGGAAGCATGGTTTCCCTTACGCCTTATACATTTTCCATGTTCCACTACTGGGCTGGCCTGTGTGTGATTCTTGATTAAAAAAAAACTCATCAGCCATATATCTGCATGTCCAGCCACTTAGACAGGACAGTTAGCCGGTGCTGGACAGCTAGCTTGCAGTTAGTTTTTAGAGTTTTTTTTGCTGAAAACCACTACCTGCTGTTGAAAACAACGCTGAAGCGAGCAGTTGCTGACCCTAAAATCAAAACAATGCTAAAGAAGGGCTTTAAAATGCTAAAATGCTCCACGGAGCTAATGGGAAGTGCAGGGTGATAATTATCTGTGGGTTTGTCGCTGACGCCCCCTTACTCAGTACATATAGTTATTTGTCTATTATTATTTATCTATTGTTAAAGTAGTGATTAGACTAGCATTTAGGTATTACGAGAGAAGGAGAGAGAGAGAGAGAGAGAGAGAGAGAGAGAGAGAGAGACTCAGCAGCGATGTGTAGAGGCTCACAGGTTGACTGTGATAAATGTTCAACATTAGACATTATAGAGTAGTCAGTTTAATGATAAGTAGTGTTTTCACCCAAAATTACTTTGGTCTATTTCCTAAGGCTCGTCTTATTTATTAGCAAGTACATTGGCTGCATAAATCAGCCAGTTAATTGCGGGTTTCACATCAGACCTTTTTTTTCATCGAGTGGCCTGTATCACACACACTGTTGGGACCCTGTTCTCAAGGTTGGTCGTCCTCACAGGCTGCTGCACACGCGGCAAAACTATTCCATTAATGGTCAACTCATGTCTGATGCGGGTCAAGGATTCTGTTGAAAAGGAACTGAGTATAGCCTGTGGGACTATACGCAACACCGGGAGGATAGTGGATTATATTGATCTGTCTGCAAAGAACCATTACAATGAGTCCACTTTTTATTATATGGAAATTTAGACTGAGTCTTGTGCAATTGACATCAGGTTGCACCCAGCTCTGCATTTGCATGGTATGGCTCTGACACCTTTTAAACAACAAAAAAAACAATAAAGCTTGAGTATTTTCTTTGTTATGCAGGTGTATGATTTCAAATGACTTCCTGTTTGTAATTTATCAACAGAACACAACACATGGTGAATAATGGCATTTTGATGAATGTTTTGCCGGTTTGAATTTGTCCTCCATCATGCAAATGAAACTATATTGAGGGGCCAATGGCTTCAGTTCTTAAAGGGATACTTCACCGATTTAGCATTCAGCTTTGTATCAGTAGAAACCCGGTAGTATTTCTGAATGGCCGTGCTTCCCTCCCTCATATCCCCCTGAGGGGGGAGATCTCTGCATTGGGGGTTTGGAAATCATTCCTCCAATGACGCAAAATGACGATTTTTACGTCATTGGAGGAATGGAAGGCCAGAGGCAAAGCACTACAAACAGTAGCAGGAGCTACTTCCGCATGTTTTCAACACGCCCATCACCCGAAGCGAGCCGATCTCAGCCGGAAAAAAAAACGAAATGTCAGCCATCTTGGATCCTCGCTAACAGGGCTCTCTCTTCTCAGCAGCAATATTTGACAAAATGATGTGCTTTCAAACTACCGCACACGTATACCACCGGAATACATCGCTACAGATCGGAGAATATGCAGGGAACGTTATTACAGACAGAATAATCGGCACACTACGAGAGCTTCGCCTGCACGGAGACCAGCGGTCTCGCTCGATGCCCCGAGCCAGGTAGGGAACATCCTCATCGGCTAGGTGGGAAGCTAACGCTAACCAGGGAAAAGGCACATCCAGAGCGAGCTAACGCTAGCCGGCCACCTGTCCCATCAATCCTGCTTGCAAGTGTCCGTTCATTAAACAACAAACTGGACTACATCCAACTTCAACGAAACTCCCAACGTGAGTTCAGAGACTGTGTTTTTTGTTATTGTGGAAACATGGCTGAACAACAGTGAACCGGACTGTCCAGCTACCAGGCCTGCTAGCCCTCCGACGATCCAAGCTAGAGATGCTCTGTATGAAGGTGGGCTGTGTTAACGCTGACTGGTGCAGAAATGTGGTGATTTGTATCCAACTAACTGCTAACCGCTGGTGGAGTTTGTGACTGTTACATGGCGACCATTCGACATTCCACGCTAATTCATGGCTGTGTTTAGCTATACTTGATGTTTACAGCCCATCAAGCCTAATACTGGTATGCTTAGCTGAACTTTACGAAGCCTATAATGTGTGTGTGCACTAAAGGTAGCCTGTTTTGTATGTCGTTGTTATATAATGTTGTTTTTATATATTTTAAACGTGTAACACCACTTGAGCCACGATTAAACGTTGTTTCGTGTATATGGTTGAAATAACAATAAAACACATTGAGTTGAGTTGAATGCCTCTGTCTGTCAGTCAAGCGGTAGGCGTGGCTTGGGAGTGGACTCAAAGCAGCGAAGTGCATTCTGGGATTTGGTGTCTTTCATCCATATGAGCCAAAAACACATTTTCTGGCTTTTCTCGGCCTAGAAGGCACCAATTTCAATTTTTTCACATTTCTGCTACATAAGTGACCCAATTTAAAGATATATTCAGCTTTCCAGCGGTGAAATATCCCTTTAAGTTGTCCATTTGATGTGCCAGTTAGTCTGAATATTATTGGAGGCAGAGGGGAAATGTAAAGGACTCATTAGGTTTAAATCCAGGGCAGGCAGCAAGGGATGGAAGATGAGGAAAAGAGAAAGTGGAGGGGCAACAGGAGGGGCAGATTTTATAGTTTGCTTATGACAGGGGGAAAATGATCCAAGAGGGAGTTGGAATAGAGAAGGAGACAGGCAAACATCCTAGGGGGAGAGAGAGATGATTATGGTAAATGATAGACAGCTGCAGGGGTTGGATGAGCTGAGATGATAAACGATACATAATCCGAGGCACATGGAAATCACGCAGGCCAAGTGATTGACAGATACGCCAATTGGTGGCTGACGAGTGGGAAAGGCAGGCTACAAGTCATGACTAAGTCAGAGGCCATCATTCCAGTCCCCGATTTATTTGTCAGAGATAAATCTGTGTGCTCAGTATGACAGACAGAGTGGGCTGTGTGCAGCACTTAGAATGGATAGAGATGGAGCACACTAACTCTGTACCGTCCACACAGGAGTCTCATTCAACTTGAATGAATTATAATGCTAACCATTTTCTTTAGTAGCCTGTGGTTTTTGTGAGTGCAAAAATAACAATTGTCTTACTCCAAAGTGCACTGCCTTTAGGATACACATAAAACAGTCATTTAAATGGTTCAAAATAATAAAGCTCAGATGTATTACATTATAAACACTTGCCTCCTTTAGTGATGGAACACCTTTTTATGTCATGTAATACAATGTTATCACAACGACTGAATAACACTAAACATTTCACAGTTAAAGGTTTAATGGAAGCACTTTAGTGCTGATGTGCTGGATGAAGCCTTTATTAACAGAATGGCTCTAAATGTTTTTCATATTAAACTGACCTGCTTGACAAAAAGTGTGTGAATGTAGTGTGCACTTCACATTCCAGTTTCACTGGTGTCAGTTTTTCAAGCAGTTCTTTTGAATTTATTCACCGAGCGTTTGAATTTTTAAACTGTATTTAAAAATTACAATTTGTACTGTACTTAATAGTCAGTAAAGTAATAATGCAGTACAGCAATATGAGCTTCACACTTACAGGTAATAGGCACAATAACAATGCAATATAATACCATCCAATAACAACAGCCCTACTAGTAACATTTTTGCAAGGCTGTTATATTTCTTTGGGTGGTTGCTTTTACTTTTCTGTGCATGTTTGGCAAATATATTACATTTAAGCACTGTTTTAAAGGTCCCATATTGTAAAAAGTGAGATTTACTAGCAGGTCGAGGTGCTATATAAATACTGTGAAAGTATCAAAACACTTTTTCCACAGAGAAATGCACACAGCCCATATTCAAAAACTGTGCCTTTAAACGAGCCATTAGGACTTCTGCACAGTTGTGTGATGTCACATCTATGCCATATATAGGCAGCAAGTGCCACTACAGTGCCGTTACAGTCATTCCCTGGCTGCAATGACAGTGCAGAGACTCTGAGATGACAGATGCTGAAAACCGTGGCAATGTGCTGAGTCGCTGACCAATCAGAGCAGACTGGGCTTTAAAGAGAAAACCTAAGCATTTTAGACAAAGCGGCCGAAATGGGTTTCCTCAGGAGGGTGGCTGGCGTCTCCCTTAGAGATAGGGTGAGAAGCTCAGTCATCCGCGAGGAGCTCGGAGTAGAGCCGCTGCTCCTTCACGTTGAAAGGAGCCAGTTGAGGTGGTTCGGGCATCTGGTAAGGATGCCCCCTGGGCGCCTCCCTAGGGAGGTGTTCCAGGCACGTCCAGCTGGGAGGAGACCTCGGGGAAGACCCAGGACTAGGTGGAGGGATTACATCTCCAACCTGGCCTGGGAACGCCTCGGGATCCCCCAGTCAGAGCTGGGGTTAATGTGGCTCGGGAAAGGGAAGTTTGGGGTCCCCTGCTGGAGCTGCTCCCCCCGCTACCCGACCACGGATAAGCGGACAACGATGGATGGATGGATGGATAGATGGATGGATGGACATATTCTCGTAGGAACCCAAAATACAAGTATGAACCTAAAAATGAGCACAATATGAGACATTTAAACACTGTAATAGTATATTTTAGTTAAGTTGTTAGACGCTGCCGATATGGACCCTATGAAATGGTCATATTTTAAGTATAATGGAACATACTGAAAGTTGATATGCACAACACCCGAAAACATTCAATTTTAATGGATTTGAATGGGCCAGTATTTGCTACTTTAGTTTCACTTAGTAGTTTAGTCTTGTGCAATTTGTGTTTTTCTTCATTAAAACAAATTGCGCAGTAAAGCTTTAACCCTTCCCATGGCATGGAAACAGCTGTGGTCACTGCTGTACAAACAAAACACAGTGTATTCAGTCATTAATCAAGTATCATTTACCATAAACACATTTTCTCCTTTGTTACTGAGTACTGAGTAACTTTTAGAGGCCAGGGTTTAGAGCTTGTATTAACACCATTTGACATGCTAAATAAAATGTATGCTTTATTATATTTGTGGCGTCTGGACATTTAGAAGACATGTGGAATTTACGGCAGTATAGATGTTGTGTGAGTAACTTATCAAACAGCAAAAAATTCCATTGTAGATAACAGATAAAAGACTGTTGCCTCAGTGAGTAATTGCCTCACCTTCTCCAAACATCCCTGCCCAAAAGGTAAGGCTCGATTCTTATCAGAGAAGAGAGGATACTCTAAAGCTTTTCTTTTGTGTGACTTGGATTGTTATTTGATTTTGTGTAAGGAGTAAATGAGCTGTGAAGGTGAGGCAAGAAAAGAGAGGGATTGACACCTTTCTGACCATGGAAATGTGTTTACACTAAACCCCCCTTACATAAGTCAGCAGCTGGCTAGTCCACACAACATGCACAAAAAACACACACACACACACACACACACACACACACACACACACCTTTCCAGCAGATGGAGACTTCATTATTTGAAGAAGAAACAAGCCTTTGTTTAGAGCACAAGCACAGTCAGTTAAGACTATAGTGGAGGACTGGCAGTCTATTTCCAACAGTAAATTAAGTCAGTCTGTGCGGTGTGATCTGCCCTTTTTGACAGTCTATTGTAGCTTATAGATGTTATCTAAAAAATATTGAATTATTATTTCAGTGTCATGTGTCAAGTTTTATCATTGTTTTTTTTCTTTTAAAAGAAAATGCAAACAAATATTTGCTCACAGTGATATTGTTTTGTTTTTAAAAATTAATATTCTGTTTGAAAATTAGTTTGTGCGCTATGCTGTTCTGGTGTACTGCTCAGATGTTGATAACCACATATCTGTCCATTCAAGCAAGAAACAGCAAGGACATTGATTCTTCCTTCATCCTGTACACTGGGATGTACTGGTGGCTGCAAGTCTGCAACTATAGACCATATTTTATTAATATTATACAGATTTATATTGCAGTGCCTCAGTGGGGCCAAACATAAATACAAATATATGATGTAGTTTTTATGCACAGAATACATACAGCACCTTGTATGAATTTTTAAAGAGACATGAGTAGGATGGATGGATTGATGGATGGAATAAAACAGATCTCGTCAACTTCTGTGCATTCCCAGGAATAAATTAAGCACTATAAGACATCTGAGAGGCTTGGATCACAATATGCTACAGGGAAGCATTAGTGTGATTAAATATGTGATGAACATTAATATGTGTAAGATTTGATTATCCAAATAAGATAACAGAAGTTGCTCACAAGCTCAAGAAAACAAGCTCAAAAAGAAAGATCCTTCAGTCTTCATGTTTATCCAGTCCCTCCAGAAAAACGCTGAGTTTTTTTGTGATTGTTGCAGGCAAAAATCCTTGATTATGCGGCACATTTTCTTAGAAAATGCGATGGAATATGTATATATATATATGCAATTTTATGCAAAATTACGTCACTTCATAACGTTCCCATGGCAACAGGGGAAAATGGCTGCTCTTGTGTGAAGTAAACGCAACATTTTTCAACTTTCTGCTGAGATATGTCACTTTTTTGCAACGAAAATGCGTGGAAATTGTCAATTTATGCAGCGAAAGTGCAGTGTATTTAAAAAAATGTGGCCCCCGCATAAATATGCGGACTTTGGCTGATTATGCATTGAATTCTGCGATCGCATAATCACGTTTTTCAGGAGGGACTGTTTATCACATATATATCTATATTTATTGCACTCAAATACACCTAGGCATTGCGAGCCAACAACATTTCACAAAGGCAATTCAAAGTGCATTAAATACTAATATAAAAATTAAGCATAAAAAGATGAATACTATTTTAAAAGACATTAAAATATTAAAATAAAAATGCACCAAAGGTAGTTTGTAATGTAAGCACAGGGTAGATAATGATGAATTCGTAAAGTCCAGTCAAAGGCAGTGAAGACAATACATATTTTTAATCTAGTTTTACAGTTAGTAAAAATGTGGGCTCATCCTTATATATTTTATAAGTTTGTTCCAGAACATGCTTCTCCATGTTTAGTTTGGATCCTGGAAACTATTCACTAGGCAGATACTAGACCGTTAGAGATGTGTTTTATGCTAAACCACTGAGAGATTTATAGAGGGAAAGACAATGCAGAGACTTGTGAATAGGTGTTCAGCTTTCTTTGTCCTTGTTAGGAGACTAGCAGCAGCCTCCTAAAGTTGAGGTTTCTTTAGGGAGAACCGAGAAAAGACTGTTACAGTACTTCAGCTTGCTGGAAACAAAAACATTCTCTAAGTCATTCCTGGACATTAATTATTTGCTTCTTACTATGTCTGACTTTTTTTGGTTCCCAAACACAAAGAGTCAAGATGACAATGTATTCTAAACTTTTCCAATCATTCGTTTGTTCAATTCACTTAAAAATAACAAATAACAAATAATCTATGGGTATGTAATTGCATGGTGACATAGCCATGCATAATGTGATAAAATAGAAGTATGTTAATGTTAAATAAAAGAGGCCCAAGGAATGAGCCTTGGGGAGCACCACATGTCACGCTGGTGTGCTCAGATACATACAGTAGTTCCATATACGTAAGTACAGGACTCCACAGGTCTCTTGACCCTAAAACCTCCTTCAAGTGTTGAATGAAATATGGAATGAAATGTAAACATATTTGACAGATAACAATGACAATATCTGAGGTACTAAAGGACATCTGCCTTTTCTGCCTTATTACATTGTATTGGATGCAAGCCTACGATGACCCCTATCTTGCATACTACTGAAATTGGAGATGACAGGATGGACATACATGGATGTGTATTGAATGGCTGAAAGGATCCATGGGTGGATAGATGGATTCATTAATTCATTAATGGATGAGTGACAGATGCATGGATGGCTTGATGGATGCATGGGGGAATGTATGGATATACATATATACACAGGTGGATAAGTGGATGGATAGAACAGATGAACAGATGAATTGGTGGTTAGACAGGTGGTTAAAAATGGACGGATGGATACAGATACACAGCCAGATGGACAGATTTGATGAACAAATGAATGAAAGGAAGGATGGATGAATGAATGGACAGATGGATGGAGAGAGAGACCTACAAACAGATGAATGGATTGACAGACAGATGGATGAATTGGTGAATGAGTGACTAAAAGGATGATTTATTGGATGTATGATTCATGGTAGACAGACAGACAGACTGATGCAGTGATCATCTTTGTCTCAGTGAGAGATGGGCATCAATTACAGTGACTTTTTGAAACTGAGTCATGTTTAACACAACAGGGATGAAGTGCCACTTCGTCCCTGTATGTGAATGGCCCCATGAGTGCCATAATATCTTAACAAACCTCCTTTCTCTTTTTTAGATTATGCAGCTAACTAAGCTTACAGGCAGGGTGAAGAAGAGTCTCTGAGGATATGTGTCTTACCACATAGAGCAAAGCTCTGTGGTGTCTACACAAACACACACCACATAAATGCGAGACGGCTTTCTGTATAATAAAACAACCTAGCTGCTCTGAGAAGACGGCCACACGCATTTCTCTGATCTCATTATTTTGAAAAGGTATGCAGGCTCATTTCTGTACAATACTGAGAGGACCTATGTCTGTGGCTGATACCCACTCAAGCATTTTTTTTTTTTGCATTTACCAGTGTTTCTGTTTCAGTTAAGCATATAATGGGTAGCTATTCAAAAAAACGGACTGTTCATGCAAATATTACCAGAATGGGTTAATGAAATGCTTTGGAATCAATGTTTTGAGATTATTTTGGTTAAAGCAAGTGTACGTCTGTGTGTTTTTGTCTTATGCTTCACACTAAGTAGTGCAATGGATGCTGTGTGTTTAATGGTCCATTGGAATTGCAGATACAGAGAGGTCACCAGCAATGCCCTCTGAATGTTTTTTCGCACTCTTTTGCTGCATCACACACATGCCGACAAGCCCTGCCTGCTGCTATCTGCCACTGCCACGACTTATCCTTGGTGTGTGCAATGCATGTGTTATGAGAGCATATATTGAAGGTAAACATCGAAAAAACTGATTTTAGTGTCCTACATTTTATTGTACAAGGTGTGTGTGTGTGTGTGTGTGTGTGTGTGTGTGTGTGTGTGTGTGTGTGTGTGTGTGTGTGTGTGTGTGTGTGTGTGTGTGTGTGTGTGTGTGTGTGTGTGCGTGCATGTGTGTTTGTGTGTGTGTGTGTATGCTGGAGAGAGACAACAAATAAATCTCATCCTAACTGGCCGCTTAACAAAAAGAAATTGCATAGTTTTGAGAATTGTTGGCGAAAGCAGCTGTTTAAACAACTTCACTGCTTGTTGGATGTCACGGCAATATTTACTCTTACCTTATACTTTTCTTGTCTAACTCTAAGTTATTTATTTTCTAGATTTTCAGCTACAATATATATAATATGTCATTTTACTAATAATGACTAATCACTGTGGATGTTCCAAGGCAGCTGGCCAATTCTGGGATTGAATCAGACATCAAGCTGCACTTGTGTATCTCCAAACCGTCAACGCCAGCCTACATGTTAGGACTGTCCTTTGATGTTGTGCCTTGGTGTGACTCTATGATCTTCATGGCTCAAGTAGCACCGTGATTCACTGGATATTTATTACTGGAACATATACAGCTTTTTAATACTTATTTCTTTTGAACTTTGCTGTTGGAAGCACTAAAAATAATGTGTTTATTTAGTGTCTGTACCTCTTTTTGAATTTAAGTACAGCAACTCTGGACAAGATGAAATGTTTCTGAGGTGCCCTTTTTTAAATTAAAAACAAAATCAGACTAAAATATTGGTAGTCTGCAAGTCCTCTCCAGCTTTTAATACCAAAAATCATCTCCTCATATTTAAATCAAAGTCTAGGAGGTTGAAGGACAATACTGTAATATTTCGCATTTTTCTTATTGGCAGCAAATTCCATTACAAGACCATGCAGAGCCAACTATAAATTAATCCAATGTAGCCAAAGCTTGATATAGTAGCTTAATAGCAGCTTATTCCTCTGTGCCATTGACCTCCACTAAAAACTTAAAAAGCAGAATGAACCACAGCATTGCCTAGGTGACATGTTCCTAAATTACAATGAAACTAGGTACTGTGGTTTAATTTTGACTCAATGCCATATACAACTACTGTGAATTCATCCATTGTAGGATTAATGAAGTATTTTGAATCTTGAATCTTGAACCTGGTCCTACCAGACTCTTGTACATTTCATTTGTACAGAGGGTCTGGTCACTCTCCATTGACAAGTGTTAACTTCCTTGAAGGTGGGTACTCTGTTGAAGTTTAAAACTATTGGATCTGCCCAGAGCCACTCTGGATCTGCCATAACCAATCGCTAACGTTTGGTCATGATGTTGGCTTAGCATTGCTAGCGTTCACCTTAGCTAACTCCTGCACCACTGACGGAGTGAGCTGGAAAATCTAACTTTTCCCAAACCCTGTGGGGAGGAGGGCCACAACATCATGGCCACCAATAAAACTCAGCAAAGATTGTTCTTGCTCAGGCTTTAACTTTAACTTTAGCTTTAACTCAGCAGCATTGCCACAACGGTACCGAATGGCTTCGCTCGCATCTTTCTCCGCCGCCATTACAGAACTACAACTAAAACTAGCGCACAACCTCAACGCCATCATTCTCAGCCACTCCCTCTGTTCGCTTGATTGGACCGCCAACCCAAGAATATATCGCAAACCCAGACGGTGTACTGAAGGAAAACGAAAAGTGAGCGGAAGTACGTAGTAGGGGGCAGAGCCAGGCTAATGTACAACATCCTGATGCCCTAAATAATTACCGGTTGGAATCCATCCACAGCTGAAAATAGACCCCAACAAACATAAGTTTGAGTAGGATTTGCTATATAAATTTCCCAGCTCTTTAAGATAATTACGGAGCCTTTTTTAACAGTGAAACTACATATTTCTGAGTCGTTTTTAAAGTTGTATTTCTTCAGTAGCAACCAATACATTTGGGGCTGACAGGGTACATGTAAATAAGTCGTAAGTTGTTGCCACTATTTCTGACTAAAATGTTGTTGTATTTGGTCTTTTCGGGAATATCCCATGAATATCTAGAGCTATATTTTGTGATTCGAACCAGATGCTGTTTTTTTATTTTATATTATATCACAACAATGAATTCAGAGGATAGTGCAACCTTGGCAGAGGTATGCAGTGTTTGCTACTTTTGGTCTGTGTTCATGGCCACAATGGTTCAAGTATTAATTTCCCCCAAAAATCTAAACAATGAAAAACTGGCAAAGCTGGATGTTGGCTGTGACTACACATGCTCAAAACATCCATTAGTCAGACAGTGAAAAGTAATTCTAACAGCAGATTTGGAATCAGTATTTCTCCTCATATAGCCCATCATCCTCTGCCACCACCATTACAAACTTTTATTCTGCAGTACTGGTATGCTGTCTAGTTCAGGCATTAAGCACCATGGGGCTAGTTGTCTGTGTCTGCCCCCCCCAATCCCATCCATCCAAAATAATGGCCCAAAGCAAAGTCCAGTCTCGAAGCAGCAGACAATAAAGTAAGAATGCCTGTGTTGATAGTATAACTGTAGGATATACTGTACAAGATTACAGTGATTACATACACATGTAGGCAGCCATGAGCAGCACTGTTAAAGCAGTAATCAAGTGCAATGGGGTGTAACATCACTACCCTTACTATACCATAGTGTAATACAATTTTTATGTGGGAGTTAGCTAAGGCCAATACTTCATTTTCTCTCGTATAGCTTCCAGCATGTGTGTAATATCACTGCCCCGCCTGTGACTGGTCCACACACACAAAGACATAAACATACAAATACAGACATCACATGTACATACTGAACAGCTGTATTACGGTTTCACAATCCCTCCAGGCGTGTAGATGATGGATGTGAGCAAAATGTAACCTTATTTAGAAAGCAAATAACCTTCTCTAGATGGGAAAAGGTGACATTTTGACTATCTTAACTCAAATGTTTTTGAATGTGATGTCAGCTTCGCTTTGAGGATACATTAAAAACACTATCCAAACAAAATCTGTGTGGTTTTACATATTTTGTGAGAAGCAAAACAATGTCTTTAGTTATCTGTCTGTTAGAGGAGGCATCTACAATCACCATCCCTCTATCCTTTCATCTTTCAAACCCAATTTCACTATGAGTTCTCATTTCCATAACCAAGGAAGATAAAATTAAAACTACAAACCACATAGATGCATTAATTAGATATTTTCTGACTCTGGCACAATATGGTTGACAGAATGTTTTTTTTCCAAAAGATGAATGATGCTGGAGTTTTGAGATTTTAGTCTTCAAACTTTCCTCAGTAAACTCTGGTTTGTGAAGTGAAACGCTTTGTCTCAAAATGACGCGTAGACTCAAATTTCATCAGGCTTTACAACACTTTAAAAGTATATTTTTCTACAGATCACAAACTTGACCCTTCACTAATCCCTGTCCCCTTCATACTGTTGTTATGTCTGTGAAGATTTTATTATTCTATTAACGATAACAACAGCATTTACCCATTGTTCTTGTATGGCTAGGACCAGAAAACATAATGGATATATATCAAGGGGGTAAGCCAGCCTCCACAAAACATAGCTCCTATGGACACGGGCGTTTGGTTTGAAATGTGCTGGGGGCAGAGACACTTTAGGAAGTGCATTTTCAGAAGTGCTGGGGACAGAGACGCATTCATTTTTATTTTTCTCTTTCGCGCAGGTCATGTTTTGATTTTACGCTGTCCTGTAGCTTACTAATGTAAATTAATCAAATTTCTCTCTCATATTGCTCCTCATAACCACTGAAAACTGTCAAAATATCTAACCCAAAGTTTATTATTATGGACGTTATCTGACATTAAGCGTTTCTGCTTCATTAGAGCCTATTGTAAGGAAAAAGCTTAACGTGGTTTAAAGTACCTAAACAACGATCAGTGATATGGAATATGTCACTGATTTTTTGATGGTTATGAGGAGCAATATGAGAGGGAAATTTGGTGATCATTGATCGTTGTTTATGTACATTAAACCATGTTAAGCTTTTTCACGTTAAGTGTTAGTGTCTCGACAGAGTTGTGAACAGAGAAGCTTGCAGCCAGCGCAGCAGCAGAGCGGCTGTGTCTGTGCCTGCCCTGTGGGGATAGAGATTTTTGTGGATTTGTTGGCATCTGTCGCTCAAGAATTATATGTGTTATGAACTTTATTTTTATTTTTTTTAACTAAATTGAGCTCGAGGTTTTCAAAAAAAGTGGTGGGTACAAAATGACTCGTGACGAAATCTGAGGGGTACATGTACCCACCGTCCCCACCGAAATCAACGCCTATGCCTATGGAGCCATTTTGTTGCTAGCCCTGTTAGCATCCCATTGACTACCATTCATTTTGGCGCCACTTTGACAGTGAATAACTTTACATCTGAAGCGTTTAAAGACTTAATTTGTCCATTGTTTATTTCTAAAGAAACACAACAATGTATAAAAGGCTACATTACCTTGTACCTCACCTTATGGCTCTGTAGCAGACGTTTTTGTAAAAATAGGCTAACGATTGTGTCATAACCACACTTATCATGCACACTTGCATAGTAGAGGAATTACCGTATAGTACAGGAGAAGCTCGCAGGCAGTTTCTTAAGACAGACTTACATTAGCTGTTTAGTTTAATTACTAATGTTTTTTTTACTTCATGTAATATTAAATACTAAAGGCATACTATAATGTATATCAAAATTATTACTATTCTATTAATATTATTATATAGTAGTAGTAGAAGTCTGATTGTAAGACAAACTGGTATTTTTAATACAGCACACTGTTGTACAAGCAGTGCCTCTCTAGATCTATCCCATAAACTATTAGTATGTTTGCTAATGGTCCATTTGTTGATGTTAACTAACAAGCCAAGTTGATGTCACTGTATTCTCCATAGGGTAGATTAAAGCAGCTGATCAAGGGATCCAGAGAGCAGAGATTACATTAAAATGAATTGTTAATTAATAAGGTCTATCTGTCATTGCCACGACTGTATGCTGTGGGACTGCACAGAATCTGTACTTGTTGATTCTGGTAGCTGCAGCTGTGGGGGTATCAGATTTCCCCGGAGTGTCGGTGAGGCTCAGGCGGGCTGAGAAAAGAGCGAGCGTCTGGTGGCTGAGGTGCAGACAGACACGGCCTGCTGACCTTTGAGCCAGTTGCTAATTCCGCTGGTGGTGGCATGAGGGTAAATAACGGTGACGTGCCTGTCACCTCAGGGTACAACTGCTCGGAAGTTTAGAGGGGGAGGAAGTTGTCATAAATTCACCAGGGGCCAGATTGGGTGGTCTGCTGCCTCCACTGAAAGGCATTTCCATTTAGCTGTAGTGGAAGCTTAATGAACTAAATGCAACGACAGGAAAAGGGGGCAATTTCAACATATCTTTCATCATCATACAGGGCTGTGGAAGCATTAGCAAACAGATTGGCTGTTTACATGTAGAGTGCAATAGCCACCAGGGACCCCGCATGAACAAATTACATGTTCTGTTTTTATTTTCTCATAATTTAAAGCTCAATGAATCAATATATTTTATATCAACATTGAACCAAATGACTGTGTTGTATGAAAGGGGATACATACCACAAATAAATATTAGCCAGGCAGCTTTATGGAGCTTTTTGGCCTCTTCAAGCTCATTGTTTTCCTTTTACTGTATGTTCGGGTCACATTGTTCTCATCTAACCAATTTCCAGCAGCAGCAGACAGCTGTTTTCAACAAACAAGATCTGATAAACTGACTCTACCCTATCTGAGCAGCCAAACCAAATGGCAGACAAATAAAAATCTATTTTCTCCAGATAAGTATTATTATTTTTGAAAGATAAGTTGGGCAGTTTTAGACCACCATTGCTGATAAAAGTGACAACATAGGAAGACATTGAAAACTGCAGATACTGCACTCTGGCCGCAAAAGATAAATGCCTAAATCTAATTCACAGAATCAATTCAGTGTGTTCGTCTCCTAACGTTGTTAGAATGGTCGCAGCACCAACATGCTACTTACTTCAGTAATCAATAGAAAATAAAAGCCTGACAAAGATTTATGGTCGCAGCACCATCTTAAGAATAAATGAGAAGGGGGGGAGGGGGGAGGGGGTACCTTTTCTTCACAGTATGCAATCGATACACGTGAAATATATAAGTTGTTGGTGACAATATAATTATATTGTTGCAATTTCCCACTGCAGGCAAACGACACCAATTTGTCTTGTCCCAGTGGAAATAGAAGGTTGTAATTTCAGATTCTTATCGTTGGTATGGTTGAATTGGAGACTCTAATTGTTAAGATTTTTTCGCTCTGTAGATAAAGCTCAGACACCATTTAGCTGATGTAATCTCGATAAACCTTGACAAGGAAATCCAATTTTACAGATAAACAGTTTGTGTAAAAAGCATGTTACTGACGTGAAGCACATCACAATTTAGCATTGCTACTCGTTTAGTGACCAGTGGGCAACTGCAGTATATTACTGATGGAACAGCAGACACTGTCACCTTTATAGGTTACTATTATTTCTCATAATAAGAGCAGGCTGACAGATAAATGGATAGAGCCCAATAGAAATATGGTTTCAGGACATTTTCACATTTGTTGCACGTAAATACTAATAAAGGAATGCTTTCCCAGGGGTTTCTGTGATACAATGTTGAATGGGGAGGTTGCCTCAAAAATGTGTTGTGTAAGTTATAATCCTAAAGTTCCTTAGTAAATCACACCACTCTTTTGATACTATTGTAGTCTGCATTTTTCTAAGTAATAGCCATTCAATGTATTTACATTCTGCAATTATCTCTCTACATGCTGTAGGAGTTTTTCAAATAGGGATTCACATACAGGAAACTGTGCATGCATGCAATTCAGAGTTACTGTTTGTAGATGTATCGTTCATCAATGTAATTCTTACTGTTCTCTGTCTTTCTATAATACAGTATATTGCTTATGCAAACCAAACATTTCCTACTGCTGCTAGTTCAAATAGTGTACAACTGTTGAAACAAGGGGTGGCTTGTATTGTGAAGCAGTCACAGGAAACACTGTAATGTATTATAATATATAAAATCTATTTGACGTTTGATAATATAAAATTCATCTACAAAACAAGACATGGTTATTTTCTTTATGTTATGCCATGATAGAAAAGGTCAATTATTGACTGACTATTTAATTTATCAACTTGAGTTTGTTTGGCTACGGTATAAACATACAAGTTGCTCTTCTACTGTATTACAAAGCAGCTGCAGTGTTTGCTGTAGTATTAACCCCCCCCCCTGCTGTCATCACCAGCAACCGTGGGGTGTTACCAAATCAACAAGGACGGAAATCTTGATTTCCACCAATTTTAGACACCAAAGTCTCTTAACAGGTCTTAGGCAGTACTTCTGCATTATGTGAGAGAGAAAAAAATGGCATAAAGGCCTTTTGAAGCTCCAGATGGAGCTCTGCGGAAATAAAGTCTTGGGTTGTGGAGTTGGAAAGAAGTGAGCTTACCAGACCTCTGTCTGCTTCTTATTTCAATAAATATTTTTTTTATTGAGAAGCCATCAAAATAGTCTCTAAAGCACACTATGCCTAGCATTCAAATGTGTTATTTTTAGAAATGGAACCTAAATAAAGGAACAATACCATATGGCCAAGCATAATGCCCAGATGTCACCACAGAAGCGTTGCCCTCCTCTTGACTTGCAGGTCACAACGTGAGCATCTGTGAAATGTATAAATGTATAATATATATATAATGGGTATAATGGGTTGTGTGTATTACCATGACCCCCCAAACCCTGGTCACGTGTTCATGATACTTTAATAACATGCTTTGATGTCTGAGCCCTGGCCATTCACACAATGAAAAAAGACTAAGGGCATAAACATGCCAGAGATTTTAAAAGGTTGAAGATTGGACTGCATGTGTCACTAGCCAAGGGCAATTTCAGGGTGAAACTAAAAGAATGATGATGATAATAACATCCCGGGTCACCCCTGCGGTTCTTTGAAATATTTCCGTTCTATATCTAATGTATTTTTAAATTCTCCAGTATCAGCTATGTCCAAAGGCTTTTCAGTCACTGGCACCCAGTTTGCTATATAATTGTCAGGCTGTGATGAAATGAAAGAATGAAATATTCACTTCAGTTTCACTAACTTTACAAAGGCACTGCAATTTTCATGATTTCTTTACTGCCTATGATAAAATAGCCATAATGTTCTTCATTAATAGTTTAACTCCTATGCTGACGATGTGCACGCTTCTCACAAACAGATACAGATTCACATGCTGCACACATTATTGTAATATCATTATTTTAGGCTGAGCACAGGGACATGACCATATTGTGTACTAATGATCATGTGGATGAAATAAAAGCCATTTGTTAACTCTGACACTTTCATAACGTAGAAGTGAAATAATTTAGTGGTGCACTACATTACATTTGCACCCCATTATCCCAGTATAAAGATGGCTTCTTCTCTCCCTCCTTAAGGTCCGGATCTCTTCAGTTTGTTTTCAATCCCAGAGGAGTTTGGAGATACCTATGCCTGATTCGAATGAATCGTTCTGGAGTCTGTGGGCCTTTAGCTCCAGGGAGAGTCATAGCCTGATTGGATTTGCCACTTCCAGGAGCAATCTTCTGTAATGCCACTGACACCTCACTAAAGCTACACTGTCATAGTCTGTTATCTGTTTCAATATTCTCCTATTGGCATTTTCCTGTCAGCGAAGAGCAGGGGGCATACCAGCAAAATGAGACGAGTGAGGGAATATTTCCCCTTGTTATTTCCAGCCAGCAAGAAGGGGAGGCAATAAATTGCATTGACAGAAATACGTAGCGGCCTTTCTCTGCAGGGAGTCAACTGTAACATCATTTTGATACAGGTAGCATCACACAGCACCATATCAAACAGTTTGATCCAGAAGTACAACAACACTTCATCAATTATTCTCCGAGACTAAACATGCAGGCTTTTCAACTCTCACAGGAACACTCAGTCTGTTCTGTTAGCTTGTGTGTTTGTGTATTAATATCAGTGTATAATAGAATAATGTATGTGTTGTATTTGTTTAGAACGAGAACATAAATCATGAAGTCTCTAAAGGTTGCTCTAATAAGGGAGCTCTTTTAGGTGGAAAATGAACAGACATACTTTTTGGGACTTGAGCATGGTACCTGGTAGATGGTATAGAAAAATAGTCCCATTTCCCCCTCTTGCATTTATTCACCTGAAACATGCTGCAAGCTTAACAAAAAGTATATAAAAGCTTTCCTGGAGATTATTCACAGCAGTCTGTCAATTGTACTTATGTTACCTTATAACTTTCCCTCTCAGTTGGTATTGTCCCTGATCATAACATATGAATTGCTGATCCCTTGTGAAAATATTACATTTTGCTTTCACAGAGGGCAACCTTTCAATAATTTAGCTCCACAACTTTTAGTCTGATGTGATTTTCATGGTAGTTTTACATTTCCTTGCAAACATTCCCAAAGTTTTAACAGGGACCTTTTTCATACCAATGTTTTTTTTTTTTACACACCAAAACCACTGAGACTGTGCTGCATGTGTAAAAGTAATATACTAACTATTGCAAATGCAGTGCATGCATTAAACTTTAAGTGATTAGCGAAACAGGTGCACAATCAATTTGCATACATGTGTAAGAAATTACAGAAACTTAAATACAGATGTTTTATGCTAACCTAACTTTATAATGTGGAGTGACAAGAGGAGGAAATAATATGAAGTATAATTATTATAAAAGTGTATTTTTGTCTTTTACATGCCTACCACCATTATCTGCAGCAGAAGAGAATGGACAAGGGGACAAAATTAGCAAACGTGATTTGAGTGTATGCACATTTTAATTCTCTCCTTTTGCTTATGATTTATTCCATATTACCACATTCTCACTGCAAGAGCACAGTTGGATAGATACTAAGTACCCTATGTAATGATATACAACGTGTTGCAAGGCTTTTTAAATAAAAAATGAGATATTAGCCAGTCTGCACAATTCATAGGCTGGGATGCAGTTCTTTAGATCACACCATACGACTTTAAATTCTAATGCTGGGATCTTCAACGTTTTTGAGGCCAAGGACTCCTTAGCTGCAAGAGAACAACCTACTGCTATCATCCATCCATCGTCGTCCGCTTATCCCAAACTTCCCTTTCCCGAGCCACATTAACCAGCTCTGACCGGGGTATCCCGAGGCGTTCCCAGGCCAGATTGGAGATGTAATCCCTCCACCTAGTCCTGGGTCTTCCCAGAGGTCTCCTCCCAGCTGGACGTGCCTGGAACACCTCCCTAGGGAGGCGCCCAGGGGGCATCCTTACCAGATGCCCGAACCACCTCAACTGGCTCCTTTTGACGTGAAGGAGTAGCGGCTCTACTCCAAGCTCCTCACGGATGACTGAGCTTCTCACCCTATCTCTAAGGGAGACGCCAGCCACCCTCCTGAGGAAACCCATTTCGGCCGCTTGTACCCTGGATCTCGTTCTTTCGGTCATGACCCAGCCTTCATGACCATAGGTGAGGGTAGGAACGAAAACTGACCGGTAGATCGAGAGCTTTGCCTTCTGGCTCAGCTCTCTTTTCGTCACAACGGTGCGATAAACTGAATGTAATACCGCCCCTGCTGCGCCGATTCTCCGACCAATCTCCCGCTCCATTGTCCCCTCACTCGCGAACAAGACCCCAAGGTACTTAAACTCCTTCACTTGGGGTAAGGACTCATTCCCTACCTGGAGAAGGCACTCCATCAGTTTCCTGCTGAGAACCATGGCCTCAGATTTAGAGGTGCTGATCCTCATCCCAGCCGCTTCACACTCGGCTGCAAACCGATCCAGTGAGTGCTGAAGGTCACAGGCCGATGATGCCATCAGGACCACATCATCTGCAAAGAGCAGCGATGAGATCCCCAGCCCACCGAACCGCAACCCCTCCCCACCACGACTACGCCTCGATATCCTGTCCATAAATACTACGAACAGGATTGGTGACAAAGCGCAGCCCTGGCGGAGGCCAACCCTCACCTGGAACGTGTCCGACTTACTGCCGAGAACCCAGACACAGCTCTTACAGATCATACATCATACAGAGATTGATGGCCCTGAGAAGGCACCCCCTCACCCCATACTCCCGCAGCACCTCCCACAATGTCTCCTGGGGGACCCGGTCATATGCCTTCTCCAGATCCACAAAACACATGTAGACTGGATGGGCATACTCCCAGGCTCCCTCCAGGATCCTTGCGAGAGTAAAGATCTGATCCGTTGTACCACGACCAGGACAGAATCCGCATTGTTCCTCTTCAACCCAAGGTTCGACTATCGGCCAAACCCTCCTTTCCAGCACCTTGGAGTAGACTTTACCATGGAGGCTGAGAAGTGTGATACCCCTGTAATTGGTACACACCCCCTGGTCCCCCTTTTTGAACAGGGGAACCACCACCCCGGTCTGCCACTCCTTTGGCACTGTCCCAGACTTCCACGCAATGTTGAGTAGGCGTGTCAACCAAGACAGCCCCTCCACACCCAGAGCTTTCAGCATTTCTGGACGGATCTCATCAATCCCTGGGGCTTTGCCACTGTGGAGTTGTTTGACTACCTCAGTGACCTCCACCAGGGAAATCGACAATCCCCCGTCATCCTCCAGCTCTGCCTCTAACAAAGAGGGTGCATCAGCTGGATTTAGGAGTTCCTCAAAGTGCTCCTTCCACCGCCCTATTACCTCCTCAGTTGAGGTCAGCAACGTCCTATCCTTACTGTACACAGCTTGGATCGTTCCCTGCTTCCCCCTCCTGAGGTGGCGAACGGTTTTCCAGAAGCGCCTTGGTGCCGACCGAAAGTCCTTCTCCGTGTCTTCTCCGAACTTCTCCCACACCCGCTGCTTTGCCTCTTTCACGGCTGAGGCTGCAGCCCTTCGGGCCCCTCGGTACCTTGCAACTGCCTCCGGAGTCCTCTGGGATAACATATCCCGGAAGGACTCCTTCTTCAGTCGGACGACTTCCCTGACCACCGGTGTCCACCACGGTGTTCGTGGGTTACCGCCCCTTGAGGCACCTAAGACCCTAAGACCACAGCTCCCTGCCGCAGCTTCAGCAATGGAAACTTTGAACATTGTCCACTCAGGTTCAATGCCCCCAGCCTCCACAGGGATGCACGAAAAGCTGAAGTTGAAGGTCTGTCGGACAGGGGCTTCCTCCAGACGTTCCCAATTTACCCGCACCACCCGTTTGGGCTTACCAGGTCTGTCCAGAGTCTTCCCCTACCCCCTGACCCAACTCACCACCAGATGGTGATCAGTTGACAGCGCCGCCCCTCTCTTCACCCGAGTGTCCAAAACATACAGCCTCAGATCAGATGAAACGATTATAAAATCGATCATTGACCTTCGGCCTAGGGTGCTCTGGTACCAAGTATACTTATGAGCATCCCTATGTTCGAACATGGTGTTTGTTATAGACAATCCATGACTAGCACAGATGTCCAATAACAGACAACCACTCTGGTTTAGATCAGGGAGGCCGTTCCTCCCAATCACGCCTCTCCATGTGTCTCCATCATTGCCCACATGTGCGTTGAAGTCCCCCAGCAGAACTATGGAGTCCCCCACCGGAGCCCCATACAGGACTCCATTCAAGGTCTCCAAGAAGGCCGAATACTCTGAACTCTTGTTTGGTGCATATGCACAAACAACAGTCAGAGTTTTCCCCCCAACAACCCGCAGGCGTAGGGAGGCGACCCTCTCGTCTACCGGGGTAAACTCCAACATAGCGGCGCTCAGCCGGGGGCTTGTGAGTATCCCCACACCCGCCTGGCGCCTCACACCCTGGGCAACTCCGGAGAAGAAAAGAGTCCAACCCCTCTCCAGGAGTACGGTTCCAGAACTGAGACTGCGTAGAGGTAAGCCCCACCAGATCCAACTGGTAGCGCTCCACCTCCCGCACAATTTCCGGCTCCTTCCCCCACAGCGAGGTGACATTCCACGTCCCCAGAGCCAGCCTCTGCCGCCCGGGTCTGGTCCGTCGAAACCCCTCACCTTCACCGCCACCCGTGTGGCAGCGCACCCGACCCCAGCAGTTCCTCCCACAGGTGGTGGGCCCATGGACCAGATGCTCGCTGACGAGCCCTCCCTCTGGGCCTGGCTCCAGACGAGGGCCCTGGGCTTCCTCTGGGCAGGGTCTCTCTATCCCTTCCTCGTTTTTTCATAGGGATTTTTGAACTGCTATCATATATTATAATAATATAATATTGAGTTGCATATTATACTGGGTCAACAATAGCGTGTAGGGTGGCCACACATCTCAATATTCTTGGACAATTATGTACAATAATTCCTGTAAAGGTTATCAGCTACATGAACAAAAGAGTTATTTATTTTTATTCACTGCTGCTACTTGTATTCATACTACACTGCACTACAATATAATTTGTACAATCCATTGTAACAATCTTTTTAACCTAATCTCACTCACTTCTACTTAACGTTTTTATTCATGTCTTATTGTGGATATGTTACTTATTTACTGTATACACTTACTGACTTGGTCTTTTCTTACTCTTATTTTACCTTGAATGTGACTGCAACTGCAACTAAATAATTCCCCTGAGGGGATCAGTAAAGGATTCTGATGATTCTGATTTATGCATACAGTAAGCTATTGAAATAATAATTGTTGGCATATTCATATATATTCATACATCATGTTTTGATGTTAAACGTACATCCTTAAGCTTAACTGTATCTGTGGATGGCTACCTTAGTTGCTACCTTACCTATAGGCCACTAAGCCTAACATCAATGTAAATGACTTTTGGAAGAAAGAAAATCAAGCAATAATGTGGTGCGCGCCCCCCCCCCTGCAGTAATTCTGAGGACCCCTTAAGGACCCTGGACCCCCCTCTTGAACATCTCTTCTCTAATGTACCTGACTTACTGTACCTCCTCTGTGGATCACTGCATCAATTCCAGTGTTGGGCAGTAACACATTACTTAGGAACATGTTCAAGTAATGCAATTACTTTTTTCAATAAATTTGAACCAATCACAATTATCTTGGGCGGCACTAAGCGCCGAGCGGAGCCCCGGTGCCTCTGCAAAATAGCCTCGGGAAGGAACTTGTTTTGGTGGAACATGTGTAGTTCAAAGGTTGTTTTAGTCAAAACTCAGATTGGACAGATGGTCTAGCTAGCTGTCTGCATTTACCCTGCAGAGATCTGAGGAGCAGTTAACCATAGTCCTCAATTACTTTTTCAAATAAATAATATGCAATGAGTACTTGATTATATTTTTAAGTAACAATCCCAACACAGATACGCAATTATTCTCACATTCTCAACCAACATAGTATCTACAGTATGCTAAACAGTTCTTATAATAATGTGTAACAAACCCAGTTCCAACTTGCTGACTTCTTTCTGGCGTCTGTCTTTGCATATCAGCCTCTTGACGTCACACAGACCAGCCTGGTCTCCGGCAATTTCATAATAATGAGCACAATTTCTAAAAATGATAACCTTCCGTGTGCAAGTAAAATGAGAGAATTGCAGTTTTCAATCCCAACAGGATTACATGGCAGCTACGCACCTAGAAAAAGGCAATAGTTTGACATTGCAGCTTTACTTTCTACCGCTGTATTTTCACAAGTTCTATCTACCTATCTCATGATTGGTACATAAGCATAGAGGAGTGTCGTCTTTACACACTTGTCCACAAGTATAGAACTTCAGCGCTTGTGCTCATTTCTCTGACTCTTTCGAGGCTGTTTTGTTTGTACTGACAGTGCTGCTCTTGGACTCTGGGAAACTGCCACTGCACAGAGCAGCCTGTTCCCAGGTGCAGTCATATCAAGGCTTGCTCAGGACAGCGATGTTTGAACACCCTAATCCTCAGCCTTCATTCTTCCCAAACTTCAATAGCCGCCGCTGTTGCCACTTCCCCCCACAACAACTGCCTCTGTAATGTTTTGCACACAAACCGAAAAAGAGGGCCCGTGCTGTAAGAAACATTCGTTAGACCTTCAAAGGGGAGCCGAACCCGCTTGATGATAAAACACTGTTTTGACCCGTCTCTTTGAAGAATGTTACAATACATGAACTGTACCAAAAGCTTGAGTACACATACGCTTGTACAAACGCTCTCATCCACACACACACCTACACACATGCACATACAAAATGATGCAAGGAAAAGATGGATAGCAGGGGCGAGTACAGTCCATTTTGCAGCAACCTTCAGATCAATCCAAAAACAAAAGGGCAGGGTTCTCGCCCTATCAGTATAACAGAGTCGGTTGACCTTTTTAAATGAGTGAAAGATACGCTAAGGTAAACAGTGGTTTGTTTGCAGCATCACGGCAAGCTGTATTGATCCCTGTTCTGAGTAAAGGTCATGCACTTGAGAGGTGATTGTTATTAGATAAGCAAAAAAAAAAAAAACTTTCCGTTTTTTTGGTGGCAAAGGCAGGCGTGGACATTTAATTGTATTAGCTCCGTAATATTTCAGCGCTGGAAGTTTATTTTGATTTCATGCACACATTTGTGTTATGTACTGTACTTAAACTTGGCTTTGGCCAGACATCTGTGCTGAATCAGCAGTAGAGTTGTGTGTGTGTGACAGGTCATTAGCTAACGAGGGCCAGTCTAATTTCTGCTAAATAGCTATTAACTGCAGGGAAGGCAGCCAGAAAGGGATGAATGTACTCTCAGCAGTCTCCATGTGGTGCATTTCATGTCTATAATGCTGTAGTGCTTTTGGCAATCAGGTCATCACTGTAGTGTTTGTTTTCTTGGTTTTCATTATAACATGTAGTCAGGTTGTAATAGCTCCACAAAAACAATCTATGTATCTGTCTCCCTGTCTGCCACTCGCTTTCTTTGTTTGTTTGTTTGTTTCTTTCTTTCTGTCTTTTCTTTTTGGATCTGGAGCTCAAATTATTTATAACTACCAAATTGTTCGATAGGCATGTAAATGTATCTTCTGTTTCACGGTATGTTCCCTGCAGGGGGCCTGTTCCATCTTTGTTCTAAAATGTGTGGGCGAGCCAATCACAAGTGAACATACAAAACATTTACAAAAACTGATGTTACCCTGACAACAAAACATGAAAAAGAACATTTGGATTTAATTAATTTGGGCTCCTAATAGCTAATTTCACTTTTAACATGGTCTAATGACAATTGTTTCAATAATAGCATATTAAGAGGTATGTGTTGAGGTGCTTTTGCTGCGACTGACAGGTGTCCCAGGCTATCACTCTCAACAGGTGCATGTTGCATGCTTGCTTGCTTGTCCCCGTTTCCAAATTTGAATTTCCAGGCGTCAACTACCAAGATGACAGGAAGCAAGTCAAACTCAACTCCAGACTTCAAAACATCTGTTCAGAAAGTCGCATGTGACATCACAGATCCTTTTTTCCTAACACTGTATGTATGACATCTGATGCCAGATGTGAACAGCTGTCCCTCGAAACTGGATGTAAACATAATCTGGATGCACGACATATGAGGGCCTCAGAAACCTTCATTTTTAATCCCAAGACTCCTGTTTGCATATGAAGGCCCATTTATATGTGATTATGCATTACACATATACTGCCACAAGGCATTATTCAGTTTAAAAAGCCATAAACAGTATGTAAAGCACAACTCTTTGTTATGTTGATGAGGCGTTGTCTTCATAATTAGCTGACTGACTTGGCTGCTGTGTGCATCTGCCTGAACTTCTACATCTAAATAAGCTTAATATTTCAGCAGCATTACCAGTTTTTTTTTTTTTTTTTTTTTTATACCAACAAATTAAAAACGTAACAGTTGGATTACTGAACCTAAACCTGCTCCAAAGGCGACACGTCTTTTCATCAACAAGTGTCAAAATGTCAGGAAGTATTGTGTGTGTGATGTCGTCCTCTAAGGGGCAGAGGGTGGAAACTGATGTATTAAAAATAATCCTGAGCACTGCAAGCAGGCACATTTTACCCCATTATATCTAATTGAATGACAGACAGTGAAGAAAGGGTTTTCACTCATGAAGCGACTGACGAGCTCCCACGGAGACAAGGAAGTTGATGAAAATGGAATGAGTTATTCTTTCAAGGTCTTTAAAATAAAAACAAAGTTTATGTATGGAATATTGATCTAGACAAAATGTGACATGATAATGACCCTCTGTGCTGCCTGCGGTTTGGCTCTGTGTGCTTGCCTCTGGCTCATGTCTTTGTGCTGTTGTGAGTCCTCCAGACTGCTGCTAAGAAAGAAAGAAAGAAGCCCATCAAACATTGATGAATGCCACTCTCCACCTACGGCTTCACTGATTTGCATCTCTGTCCTGGCACTGATTTCCAGCTCTGGGACTTGCAGCAGGGACTTCAACACGTAAATACATGCCAATTATAGTATTATTACTTATATAAAGTGTTGCCCCTTTTAAAAACACACAAGTATGACACACAGGCACACACACACACACACATACAGAGGGACATATTGCCTTATTACAATGACAACGCTGTTAGGTCCACCAGCACAGCCCTCTCTGAACGTGTCCTGAGGCCAGATTATTTGCCACCGAAGCACTTTGCCATTTCTTTTCCTGCTGCAGGTGTTTGAGGAGAAGGGACAGGCCTGAGGTCCATCTCACAATGTCAGTTTCATGCACATAATGCGCCATGAGAATACATCTCTCATGTCCCATGAATGTTAGTAACTCTGGGGAGCAAGAAGCAAAAATGAAAAAAGATATGGCTGGCTGGCAATCTGACCACCAAATTTACACCCAAACATATTCTGATTTGAAGATAACCATCAATGGATTTCCATTGACTGATTGGTGGGATTGCTGTGGACGAAGTACACACGGCCATACAGTGGTAAGAGCGAATTACGTTTAACCATGTATGCAGCTAAGTAGCTCACATTGCTGTTACTACTAACTTCATTTAATATTGTATGTGGTGTGTATGTGGGACTTTCTTTTGTAGGGTGGAAATATTCCACCAAAACAAGTTCCTTCCCGAGACTATTTTGCAGAGCCAGCATCGCTATATCTGGAACGTAGCGCCGCCCAAGAAGATTGTGATTGCTTTAAAGAAATGCAAACAACCCAGAGTTTTTTTTTCCTCCTATCCTAGAATGTATGTGTGCTGTAGCCAGACCTTACTACACAGCATAGGTCTGGCAATGCAAGACTAAATTTTGGGTTACCTGTGGCAGAGAACTGGTGATTTACAGACATCAGCAACAAGACACCTACAATTACAAAGGTGTAATTTGTAACTGCCGTGAAAAAGGATACCATCTAAACGTGGTGGCCTGTCTGTTTGCCGGAGAAGTGATTACACAAAATATTGTCTGCAGGCAAGGACCAAGCACCCATCTTCTGCTGTGACTGTGCCAAGGTTGACACACATTATTCCAGCACATAAATGTTCTCTGTTTTGTACACAAGATTGAGAGAAAAGAGAATGAGGCTAACTTTAGTCCTTTTATTCACTCCCAGGAGAGATATTACATCCCCCAGATCTGAGGATTAGGAAGCAGTGGGAGGGCCTTAAGGCATTCCCTAAACTGTCTAAATCTGAGACGCGATATGGCTCCTATTAGATAAGCAAATGTGTCTGTAAATACATAATACATGACTGCCAGAGGACTTTGATTGGCTTGTTTATGTACAAAGAATGCAACTGAAGAGCGAGGCGGTGTCTTGTAGAGCCTGAATGAATACACTGTGAAGGACTTAATGGTTTCATTTTATTTGCAATTTTCTGTTTGCTGAGCACCAGTTTGTTCAAGGGAAAATGTGGGCTGGGTGAGAGTGAAAGGCAGCATCATCCTCAGGGCTTCAAAGCACTCCCAATCCTCTGTATCACTGTCTTAAAGCCCTTAACAGCAAATGAACACACAGCACTGGGTGTCTGCTGTTTTGAGTGGCTTGCTGACATGTGAAACTGTCCTTGTAAAGCAGAAGGTTTCCGACATATGTTTCTTGCTGATATATACAAATTCACAACTTTAACGGCAATGACAAATTATCTGTGCTCCCAGGGTGGGAGATGAGTAATGTGTGTTAACATGAATTGGAGCGCTGTATCATTTTAATGTGCAACAACAAGAGGATGGAGGTTTCTCTACAAGCACCAGCCTCCATTACAAGGCTTTACTAATCCATCCATGCAAATCCATGTCCAAAATGCGCCTTTTGTGTATAATCCCGACACAATTTCTGTGGGATTAGGATTTAGTATAAAGACAAAAATGACTGGTGGAGTACAGTACATCAAAAATATCAGCCAGTGTCGCGTTCAATTTGTTGTTTATCCCCCACCGCCTTAATATATTACATCACATCAAAGAGCCTCCCAAGAGTGACAACTGAAGGTGTAACTAGATTCTGTAAATTTACGTGCTGCTGCGTATGTGCGACAATAACATATATACTGCAGAACCAGAGAGGTAGTCTGCTCGCAAAAGCAGATTAAATTACTCTAAACAAGACCAGTATCAGTCTTCTCATCTAACCCACACTTCAATAGTTTTACACTTCGGTTTTTCTTAGGATTAAACATAAAGGTATTCCATGTTCACTAGTAGGCTTTAGAGGTGCCCGGAAAGAAGGTTTTGTTACCTTTGGACTAGTCTATATCGATGACGTTTCATTTCCGGGATTGCTCCGGTGCCGCCGGAAATTCCGCCGGATGTCCCTCATTTTAGCCGGATGTCCGTTACCTTCCGTTTTCTTTGTGTTGGAATTCTAAACTCCAGCTGATTTCGGAGGACTATGGTTAACTGCTCCTCAGATCTCTGCAGGGTGAATCCAGACAGCTAGCTAGACTATCTGTCCAATCTGAGTTTTCTGTTGCACGACTAAAACAACTTTTGACGTTACACGTTACACCAAAACAAGTTCCTCCCCGAGGCTATTTTGCAGAGGCACCGTTGCTCCGTCCGGCGCATAGCACCGCCCAAGACAATTGTGATTGGTTTAAAGAAATGGCAATACCCCAGAGCACGTTTTTCTCCCATCCCAGATCGCTGTGTTGGACTAGCCAGACCCTCCTCCACGGCGCTGTGGAGGAAGGTCTGGCAATGCGTGACTACCTTTGGACAGAGCTAGGCTAGCTGTTTCCCTGTCTTCAGTCTTTATGCTAAGCTAGGCTAACTGACTATAGCTTCATATTTAACAAAATTGTGAAACACTTTTCTGTATTGACAAAATACAAAAAGAGAAAATGCAATACACTAAAATATTAAAAAGACACAATTATTGTCAGTGCCCCTTCTCTTCTTGGGTGACTAGATGGACTTTAATCCCCATCTGGGGACCTCTCCAGGGACGGCCATCTTATTTGGCTTATGAACCAGCATCAAAATGCAACCAAGTCTGACTTAAAGGAAGAGTTTATAAACAGGAAAAATGGGGTTATTGATTTCCCTGAGGACATGATGGAGGTTTGCATGCAGAGACTAATTTATTTCACACCTTTTACTTTTCACGTGCATGCTCTCTTAAAGTTACACCAACAAATAAATAATGCAGTAATGTTAACTCTACAAAAAGGTTGTTCCATATATATAGCACAGTGTATTCTTTCTTTTCTTTTTTTAGGTACAGTAATTGCGGAAGCTTCTACAACCAAGGGGCTCTGCTAAGATAATCTCCTGCTTTGCTTGAGGCAGCATGAAGACTTTATTTTCAGAGCACAGCAGTTTGTCTCCAGCTGTGGGGGAAATGTCAATTGTTTATTATTATTATTATTATCATAATGCTCTCATGTTATTATCTAAAAGAAACTCCCGCACACTGAAATTGTGTCAGGTACATTGTGTGACAAAATATCAGTTCTTTGGGTAGTAGTTGACTTTGCGATAATGTGTTCTTTTTTTGCGCATAGGCCCATCTTAAGAACAGGGCCACCACCTCTGGGAGGGTCAGTGATTTCACTTGAGGACACTACAGCAGGGTGGATATTGAATTATTCTAATCTCTCTTACAGTTAAGCTCTGCCTCGGGATTCAGATTCTGCAGATTGGTTGGTGGGAGAAACAGATACCTGGGTGCTCTATTGCTGCAGGCGCACTACAAATCATCTGAATCTTTTCCTGATCTCTCTCCAGTTTCAAGTTGCAGGGGAACCTACAGCTTAAGACATTAGTCACAGGGGAAAGGAGAAGTAATTCACTCAGCACGCCAGTCTGTGCCCGTTTCCTAACATCTCTCAACAACACGAGGACGATCTGCAGCGGATTAGTATGACTAGAAGAGGAAATTGAGCCTGCAGTATGTTACATGAGAGGAAGTGTGCAGCATACTGTATATACTCTTTCATAATGAGGCTTTCAGACGGAAGACTGGAGTATCTTTCACACCAGTATGGCACAGGAGACGGATGAGCCAGCCTTCAAGCTATGACACTATACGCAGTCAGAGTGACATAAAGAAAAATCTCCAGCAAAAAGCCTCCTAGATGTTATTCGCTCAGTGCCTCCTGATTTCAAGTTGATCTAGAATTATCTCTGTACAAGTTGATTTAACTTATTATTATGGGACTGACTGTGTTCCCCAATGCAAACACTATCCTCCCCCTTACATACAGTATATAGGGTCTATAAGGCACTAAGGCCTTAGCCCCAGCAGCCAGGACTGCAAACACTAAGGTAAGATCAAAGCAGTGAAACCAGCCCTGGGCATCATCTGACCTGAATTCAATTAAAGCTTTACAGGCAGATCAGAGGGAAGGCTAAAAGAGAGAGGGAGAGAGAGAGAGAAGAAAAGGGCTGTTTCAGATACCTAACATTGTCTGGGCAAAAGTGGGAGTGAGATAGAGATAGAGGGGAGACCAGGAGAGAAGAGAGAGATGAAACATTACACACTTGCTCTCTGACACATAAGCTCAATCTTTCCCTCTCTCCCTCTCTCTTTTCCTTCTCTCTCTCTCTCATACACACAAAGACACACACACACACACACACACACACACATATGCACACGCACCAAACCAAACCCATAGGTCTTGTTCGTTTACTCAGCCTGTGGGCAAATGTGACTTTAATGAGCCAGTGCTGAATGGACATTAGGCAGAGATTCTCACGCTGGACCACTGGCTCCAACAGCCGCGCTCTGCTCTGGCATTTTTTGGCAGCCACTTCACAGCACGGTGTCAAGTTTAGTTGTTAACCACATGTTCGAGGAGCCGAATGGAGACATTTGCTTCTCTGATGCTCAAGTGTGCTGACTGATCACTCTTCAAACTACAGTACACGGTGGTTTCTTAAAGGGTTTGAGAACACAAGAACACAATCCATAATAAACAGAATGAATTGAGAAAGCCATACGCGAATAAACATGCTGTGGGGTAGGTTGCTTAGAATGTTGGAGAGAATAGCAAGGGCTAAAGTCGCAGGCAACACACTGAGCTGTGTGCATGCAAGGAATGACTGAGGCATCCGTGACGTCAGAGCTGAAGGTGTAAGACCCTGGATGCCTTTAGGGAGATCTGATACATCCCTACTTTCAAACTTTGTGGTTTTCCAAATGACTTTCAAGTGCTTTTGGTATAGGCTAATGAAAAAAAAAAAGACCTGCAACCAAATGTGTTTCATTTGCTGTTTATTAAAAAAAAAATGCATCCAACTAGACTATGCTGAAGGATTAAATATGCACCAGACATACATTTCACCTTTTAATAATTCCATTAGACTAAGTGGTATCATGCGTGACAAATAATCAGATAAGCAGAAAGCTAAAACATAAAGGCTAATAATCACAGACATCACTTTCTCCATCAGTTGTTGGTGTGACTTCCTTTCTCTCCGCCCCCTCAGTAGCTCTGTCACTTATCCGAACAGCAGTAGCTGATGACGGCAAGAAAATCACGACTTTGTCATTTCTTTACTGTTTTTTTTTTTTCCCCCAGTCTTCTTGCGCGCTCCTATCAGGGTTACGATATTTCCGATATCACCTGAAGGCAGCAACTCCACCTGAACCGTTGTGGAGGAGAGGAGCGAGGCAAACCATAGCCTACAGCTCTCTACTGTATCAAGCCACCAAGTGGGATGACTCTGAGCGGATCGGAACAGAAGGCTCTGAAAACTGTGAGGGACTGAAGAGGAATAAGGTGACGGATTCTCACAAACAGAAGCCTCCCTCATCTGAGACATGCTCGCAAAGAACATTTCCCAAAAAACTGCCAGGATTTATGTGAAGTGAAGTTTGGAGCGGCAGCCGGGCGATCACCCAGCTGGTCTGGTGAGTAGCTCTGAGTAAAATTAGAACACATAGGCTCTCGTGGTTTTGTGTCTAAATGAGGTTTAAATGACTCTTAAAACTTTGTGCTCAACTCGGAGCACATTTTAAAAGGGCGTGAGTGTTTCTGCCCGACTTGTGCCAAACAAACGAATGCGCAAATACGCACGCTTAGCGCACTCAAACGCACACACAAGCGCGCACGCACGCGCGCTCACACACACACACACACACACACACACACACACACACACACACACACACACACACACACACACACACACACACACACACACACACACACACACACACACACAGGCAGGCAGGAAGGCAGGAGCAGTACAAGTTGACAAGTTGTCAAGCTGCATGGAGCACACAGGCAATTCTGCAGGCGCACCAGCTGGATCACTGCAGTCCGGGCAAGAGCAGTGAGACAGCGCCATCAATCGCATATCAGCCACACTCCTGAGCGCCTGTAGAGGGAATGTAGTGCAGCTTTTGGTCTGAGATGCAGTCAGGATGGCTGCGTGAGGAAAGGGATTGGTGGGATCAGCGCCTTCATGGCGAGTGTATACTTCCACCATCAGTCAGTCGCCCTGGTCTAATGCCAAAATACAGATCCATGGGGCGCACCGCTGGACACTACATTTCCAAGCCCTGAGCCAGGCTATTAGATAAGATAATCTCCAGAATTGATGTGAAAACACCTGAATTGAAACCACACGCGCAAGGAACTTTGTATTTGCAATTTATTTATGTATCATCATGAAGGATGCCCTGAACTGCGATTTTCTTTTGTAAAATAGACTATTTTTTAATTTATTGCTGACAACAACATTATGATGCGAGTTCACTGATCATTTTTCAGCACAGCAAGCAAAAATTATTGTTTTATGTTTTTATTTTTTTGCTTGCCACCAGCTTAAGGTCAGAATACTGGACTCACCTTTTGTATTTGTCAGAAGAGCCTGGTCACGGCACATAAGTGGTTTGGGCTGCATCTGAGGAGGTGAATATTGGATTAACGTTAGTCCCATTTGGGCAGGGCGAGGTTTTGCCCTTTGTAAGGTTATCTCACGCGCCGTAGCCTAATGTCCAGAGGACCTTCGTGTAGGTCATTTTTATTTTTTTTTATGGTAATGATAAACAAAGATGAAGCAAAATACATCGGAAAAAAAAACTAGAATTCATAGGGAGAGAAAAAAGTCCCAACAGAGCACATAGGCTATTTCTAAATTAGCCTACATCTCTAAATGTCAATGAGCAATTTGAGCAAAAAATACATTACAAAAAATAATGGCAGCTATATCCTACTCATTTTATAATCAACATGCCGTCACAAGTGGATGTATAGGGTTTAACAGATTGTCAGTAAAAGACACTCCTATATGATATTGGGGTCCTAATTAGTTACACGATTATGCTTAATCTGATTTAGTTGAGCACAGCCTTTTGGCCTATTTCAGATTATTTTTAAAATAAATTACAATGCACCACAGTAAATCAAAGTAGCCCAGTCTACCCTGGTCCGGGTTCACAGCGGAAAGGTTTTATCCTGCTATCAGCCGGTAAGTAGATCCGGACGTGCGCAGCGCGGAGAGATACCAGGGAGCTCCAGTGTAGGAGAGAAAGGGAAGGAGTGAGGGAAAAGAGCGACTGCCCGGTGGTGGTAGATGGAGTAACGGGGAGAGGAGACAAGTCCACGTATTACCATGCCGAGATTTGGACTACATAAACTACATGCAAAACCTCCAAATATATGAGATTTATAATAGAAAAGGTACGTGAATCATTGTTTTTGTACGCGGTGGTCCTTTAGCTCCTTCAGCGTCTAGCTTCGGCATCTGTAACGAGTAAAAAAAGTTGAGATACGTTAGGTCGGCTATTGTGAGCTGCCGCCGCTGCTTTCTCTACCTCTTTAGGGGAAGTTCAGCCTCAGCAAAACTTTTAGTTTAGTGTCGTTTTGAACAGCACGGTGGTTTTTGTATGTTTTTATTTACCCTGACAGTAGTTTATTGCGTTGTTTTACGTTTTGTTGGAAAAGTGTGGAGTGGTTTTGTCAAGCCAATCTCTGCTCAGCGCACGGCTACTATCGTTTCATGAAGCGAATGGCTTCAGCTAGTTGGGGGATGGGGTTTGAAATTAGACAGTCTGCAGGCACCTAACTGATTTTCTTGAAATATTGTATTTTTTTTTTTCTTAATGAAAACAGGTCACTGGTTAGAGGTTGCAGAGAAACAGAATTTAGCAAACGCTAAACATCTTGTGTTGTAGGCAATGTGCAAAAACAAAAAATAAAAGTAGAAGTTTTAGTTTAGTTGGAATTTTTTTACAATGGTCGCCCACAAGCAGATGGTTCTTTTGTACCTGCAGGCGATAGTCTCAGATTTAAGGTATTTTCCGTTGGACTCTGTCACTTATTAACCCCACATAACGCATTAATAACTAAACCCTGCACGGGTCATTTTGACACGCGAAAAGTACATAATGTAGATTTTATACACAGCACTTCTCCGCAGACATAGCAACGTCTTGCTTTTATTTGTCTTTGTACAGACTCCCACCCAGCCCGAGACGTTGTAAAGCGGCTGTTAACGAATGGATCTGCAATTTTAAAGCAGTTTCATAGTCATAACTCGATGAGATAGAAAGGAGCACCTTTGTATTTGATTTACCACGGCAGGGTTTCTCTTACTGGCAGAAAAGTCCATTTATTGTATTAGATAGTTCTTTTTGCTTGTGCAATTATTATTATTTTTAATCCTGAGTGGGTGAGCAGACATGTAATTTTTAATGCATTTCTACACACGGGAAAATAATGCAGTATTAAATGCGCAGTCTTACATTGAAACTATTTTGCATCGAAAAGGAAATTAAAGATTTACAGATGTTCTTATTGCCAGTTCTTTATCTGAGCTCATTAAGCTGATGTTTGGATAAATGATGTTCCATGCTGTTATGAAGTGCACATATGGCATCTTGCATTGTGCAGACATCTTGTCACCTGACTGACTGCTCTGCTTTATCTTATTACCACATGAAACCTATTTGGCTATTTATCATTCCAGCCATCACTTGTCATGACATTTAAAGGAGTCTGGGAAGGTGCACAGTGAGGAAAGGAAGACAGTTTTCTTTATTTTCATGAGGGATGATTGTAGAAAATGCTGATTTCATGTGGTTATTTGCGATTTTTTATTTGATTGATTGTAATTAGTTAGTTTGATGTACTAAAGGCACTTGCATGATATCGTGTTATAATACTAACAATTATATTTTGTTTGTTTCCAGGTGGTTCTGTGAAGGTCACGGTACGATAATGGGTAAGCACTTGATTTCACTGCTTGTGCTGCTCCTGCAGCTCCTCTGTGGCTGCGCAGGGAACCAAAGGATGGCGAGGGCCCCCTCCATGCAATTCACCCACTCTGTTTACAATGCCACCATATATGAGAACTCTGCTGCTAAGACTTACTTGGAGAGTCACACCAAGATGGGGATCTACATCACAAACCCAGCCTGGGAGATACGGTACAAAATCATTTCTGGAGACAATGAGAACTTATTCAAAGCAGAGGACTACCTGCTGGGAGATTTCAGTTTTTTGCGAATAAGGACCAAAGGAGGCAGCACTGCCATTCTGAACCGGGAAGTTAAAGACCACTACATGCTGACTGTTAAGGCTTCAGAGAGGAGCACTAGTTTTGAGTGTCGCACTAGAGTTAAGGTGCAGGTACAGGACACCAATGATCTGAGGCCTCTCTTCTCGCCAACATCCTATAGCATCTCGCTGCTAGAGAACACGGCCATACGCACAAGCGTGGCCAAAGTCACGGCAACGGATGCAGATATCGGTACCAACGGAGAATACTACTATAGTTTCAGGGAGTGGACGGACATGTTTGCCGTTCATCCAACAAGCGGTGTAGTAACACTGACCGGCAAACTTGACTACTCTGAGACAAAGCTGTACGAGTTGGAGATCCTTGCAGTGGACAGAGGAATGAAGCTGTATGGCAGCAGTGGCTTCAGTAGCATGGCCAAACTCACAGTGAGGGTGGAGCAGGCCAATGAGCATGCACCTGTAATCACTGCCGTAACCTTGGCCCCCTCAGATGCAGACCATGACCCCACCTATGCTATTGTGACAGTGGAGGACAGTGACCAGGGACCAAACGGAGAGATAGCCTCATTGAGTATTGTCGCTGGTGACCCTCTTCAGCAGTTCAAGGCTGTGAGAAGCAGCCCCGGGAGCAAGGAGTATAAAATAAAAGCTGTCAAAGATGTAGACTGGGACAGCCAGCCTTTTGGATACAACCTCACTTTACAGGCGAAGGACAAAGGCAGCCCCCCTCAATTTTCATCTGCTAAATTGGTACATGTCACTTCTGCACAGTTCAAAGTGGGACCTCCTATATTTGAAAAGGCCGTTTACAGAGTCAATCTAAGTGAATTTGCCCCTCTTCTTACACCTGTCACTATGGTAACAGCCGTGCCAAAGTATCCACACCTAAAGTATGCCTTTAAACACAAATCTGACAAGAACAGATTTACTATCAATCCTGATACTGGCTTGATCAGCACTTCAGGACCAATCAATGCTGATTTTTCCCCCCGGTTTGAGCTAGATGTGATCACCAGTGACAAAAACGCGGCAACTAAAGTGATCGTCGATGTGATTGATGTGAATAACAATGCACCTGAGTTCCAGCAGACATCTTACAAGGCCAGTGTTGATGAGAATGTACCCATAGGGACCAGTGTGGTAACAGTTAAAGCCACTGATTTGGACACAGGCGATAATGGCTATGTGACCTACAGCATTACCAATATGAGCCCTCAACCATTTGTCATCGACTACTTCTCTGGTGTCATCAGTACCTCAGAGGTCCTAGATTATGAGCTCATGCCAAGGATTTATAATCTCAAAGTCAGGGCGTCAGATTGGGGATCCCCTTACCGGAGAGAGGTGGAGGTATCAGTCACCATAACATTAAATAACCTGAATGACAATAAGCCCTTGTTTGAAAATGTAGACTGTGAAGTGACTGTGCCAAGAGATCATGGCGAGGGAGAGCAGATAACAACTGTGTCCGCCATAGATGCTGATGAGCTGCAGCTAGTAGAGTACCATATTAAAGCTGGGAATGATTTGGATCTGTTCGAACTGAACCCAAACTCTGGCGTGCTTTCCCTGAAGCACACGCTGAGTGAGGGAGAGGCAGCTAAAGTTTCCTTTCATAGTTTACAAGTCATTGCGACGGACGGCGAACGCGAGACTCAGCCAATGATCATGAACATAACTGTCATCACGGCACGCAAGCCAGTCCAGTTAAAATGTGTCGAAACTGGTATCGCTACCATGTTGGCTGAAAAGCTACTTCAGGGCAGCAAAATCCACACGCAAACTGAGCCGGATGACAACTTTATGGACTTTCACTCAGTCAACCGGTACGCTCCTCAGTTTGCAGAGTCTTTCCCTAGTGTTATTGAAGTTAAAGAGGACCTGCCTGTTGGGGCCCGGATTGTCCATTTAAGTGCCACGGACTCAGACAGCGGCTTCAATGGGAAACTAGTCTACGTTATTTCAGGAGGGGACACAGAAAGCCGCTTCAAAGTAGATATGGAAACCGGTTGGCTTTTGGTTTATTCTCCTCTTGACAGGGAAACAACAGACCAGTACACCCTCAACATTACAGTTTATGATCTCGGCTTACCACAGAAATCCACATCACGCCTCTTGGGTGTTAAGATCCTAGATGCGAATGATAACAGCCCTCAATTTTTGAAAGATTCGTATTCAGTTGAAATAAGTGAGAGCACACTTGTCGGGACGGAAATCATCCAAGTGGATTCGACAGACAGGGATCAAGGAGATAATGGAGTCCTGAAGTATTCAATTTTGGGAGGCACAGATCATTTCGCGATCCACGAGGAAACCGGTGTTGTGACTGTGACAAAGCCGTTGGATCGCGAGCTCCATCCAGTTTATGTCTTGAAGATCGCCGCACGCGACCAGTCAGTGACCGAGCCACAGTTGGTGTCCACAGTGCCTCTTAAAATTACCTTGGAAGATGTGAATGATAATCCACCTAGATTTGTCCCCCCTAACTATCGCGTGAAGATAAGGGAAGACCTTCCTATCGGTACTGTGATTATGTGGCTGGAGGCTCACGATCCCGATATTGGACCTTCCAGTCAGGTACGATACAGCCTAATTGAAAACGGAGACGGGAATTTTGAAGTAGACAAACTCAGCGGTGCTGTGCGGATCGTGCAAAATCTAGACTACGAGACAAAACAGGTGTACAACCTGACGGCAAAAGCTAAAGACAAAGGGAAGCCCATGTCCTTGTCATCAACCTGCTTCATTGAGGTGGACATAGTGGATGTGAATGAGAATCTCTACAGGCCTTTGTTCCGATCATTTGTGGAAAAGGGATTTATAAAAGAGGATGCACTTGTCGGGACTTTGGTGATGACTGTATCAGCTGAAGATGAAGACAAAGGCCAAGACGGACAGATTCGATACTCCATACGAGATGGATCTGGCCTGGGGATATTTACCATAGATGAGGAAACTGGTAAGTCTCTTTTCTCTGTGTTTTCTCTGTGTTTTCGTTTGAAATATGGATGCATGAGCTTGAAATAATTTGGATAAGGAAAGTTTTATGCAGCTAGAGTTTATTCAGTTCATTTCATTGTGTGGAACAACAAGGTAAGGGAGTCTTCCAGGAGACGGGTAAGGTTCCTGATTCCAATCATTTTTTCTCTTTGGGAGAATTGACGGCAGGAGCAGATGGACCAGCTGTCTCTCAGACCTGTGTGGACATTCTTGAGTAGTTGTTGTGGTTGTGTTGTTTCTAAGTGGTTTCACCTCCTCTTTTTGCAGCCCTGCTCTCACTGTATTATACTCTTTTTTTTTTTTTAAATACCACCAATTTAGAAAATGGTCATGGTTTGTTGGAGCTAAGATTAAAACATTCTAATAGCATTTACAAATGTAACGTGTTTTATAACAGCATATGAAGGCAGGATTTGCTTGCAGGTTTCTTATTGTGCTGCAGAAAATATGTTAATACTTGCTCAGCTGCGCAGAATGATTTTAACAGCTGACTCAAATTAGCTCAAAATAAGCAGTCTGGAATTCCAGGAGTTCCTATCCAAAACCTGGCAATCACCTGATTTGGATGTTTTGGACTTGGCTTGCTGCCTTCCTTTTAAAACTTAGTAACCACATTCTCGAGCAGCTTAATGTGCCCCCCCCCCCCCCCCCCCCATGTGAAATTACATTTTTTCTCTGCATTAGGCCTATACATATTTAATGTCTAAATGAGGCAGTGAATCTAAATGCATAATACATTGATTTCTCTTGGCACATGTAACCTCAAAGGTTCATATCTACATAAGAAAGCTGGAAATGCAATGTATTAGTGTGGTGCTGAACTGTACCATTCTAAAAGTGGTTTATATTTTTAGTTTAATTTTTATTAAGAATCCAATATATGTGAATTATTCAATAAGTTGACAGGAAGTCTCCTCGCTGAACCTGTTGGGAAATACTTGCTTCTGTCTGGTACATTTAGTATGAGGAGACAAGCCTTTATGAAGGATCTGTCCTACAGGGCTGTGTGTCAGCTGTGGTATGTCTGTGATTGTTTCTGTGGTAGTGGTTGGATTCTGATTTGTAATGAGATTTTGCTTTATGAACAGACATGCTGCGAGCATAAACTAGTGACTGTATTTGCCTCTGTGCAAGAATTACAAGTGCTGCTTCATGATGGTTTAGTCCAGTTTCTTCCTATTTATGTACTAAATTGACTGTAATGGAAGTTGAATTTTTTGCACGGAATAGTATAGATTTAAGATGGACTGCAGTGCTAGAGTATTAGCCTTGATAGGGCCACATGCAGGCCAGTGGTAGTCCATGTCTAACTCAAAATCCTGTGTAGGGTTAGAGAGACAGGGATCCTGGTCTGATCTTCTACTTAATCCCAGAGGCCTATATTAAGTGATTATCAGGAGGTGCAATGATGGGATTGTCCTGGGTTGGGTCCTGTTATTATGGATTACATCTGAGGTCAGTAGAGAGCTAAATACAGTCAAGGTGGTAATGCCCCTCCTATGATTTCACTAGATGAAGGGTGCGGTTTGTAAGACTGCCATATGCATTTAGAATATTTTCTTCTAAAAAGGAAAATATAAGCAGGGGTGCACTCACCGCTATATATTCAGTTCCGCAGCTGCATGTTGTGAATCTAAACCAGAATGTTCTAAAATAGTTAAACATTGGAAAACAAATGAAAAAGCGGTGTAAGGAAAAATGCCAGGAGCCACACACCTTCAGTCATAGAATTTCTCTTTTAGGGTGGGAGGGAAGACTGTGTCAAGTATTTTCCTGTTTTACTTGACGCTTGTAATTCTAAACCCATGCAGTTTTGTTTGTTAAGAGTACATCAGTGTGTTGCATGGTTTTTCTCTATGTTGTTTTGTTGTGTTTATTCTATCACCAGAGTATAAATCACTATTCTTAGTTTTAGCTATTCCTCTTACAGTGGCATCCACAATAACACAGTAACAATACTAGTTTGTGGGTAACAAAGTGTTGCTGTGAAAAAAAACATTGCACTCTGTGGTGTTTGATGCTAGAAGTAGTCCCAGTGAGTGATTCTCCTAGAGTAGGCGTATCTAACAAATCTGAACATGGGTTGTATTTTAGAACAGGCTTGCTACCCACTTGACTGACGTTCCCAAACCACACAAGGAACAAACAATGTTATTTGTGAGACATTGCAATTACATTTAAAAGTGGTGATTGCTGTTTATTGAATGCCATCATGTTCTCATTTACATCAATGCCAAGTAAAAGAAACCCCTTTATGCAAGCATCTTTACTAGATATGGTTCCTATTCTGTCAGACTGCTCAGGGAGTCCATGGCAACTGTTTGCTTGGACATTCTCTGTGTTATTAAAAGCTCTGTGGTCACTGGCTCAGTGCCATCTTAATTTAAACTTATCAAGACTCTTTTCTGGGCCCCTTCTCATGCTGCTGTAGACCACATTTACCATTCCTCGCTTTAATTGGAAAACTTGCTATTAGTTAAAGTGAATTTTGACTGACAGGGACCTAAAAGACTCGGAGCAACAAAACGGAACTTTGATGTAGCCTACTGAAAGCACTCCAAGTGCTTATGTTTAACATATTAACCAACTTGGAGATTTAGCAGAAATAAAAGATGGACATTTTGCTGTTGAATATAAGTCCAGCATTAACTTTTAACCCTGGTTTATTCAACCAATCTTGGGAAATATATCTGCATCTCATAGTTTGCAAGACGTTTGAGTTCCTTTGCCACCCACCAGTGCACTTTGTTTCTCCACCATTTTATGCTGGGGAGGAAGCATACACTTTCCTCGTGATGAGGGCGTGTATGCCAAGTGGCTGGCTACAGTTATACGTGTTTGGGCCCTTGAGGTCAACCGATATGGATTTTCAAGGGCTCATGCCAATTTTGAAGAGGCAAGTGTGGCAAATGGACAATGTATTGTCCTCTTCAGAAGAGCTATAAAACCATGGAAAACTATTTTTAAAGATAGCTCTTTTTTGTAACTCCTTGTGCAGGGCCCAACTATAATATCGGTCTTGCACATAAAAGCTAAGATCAGTAGTAAAAATGTCAAAAGATAGCCTGCACAAACAAGCACTTCCAAAAGTTGCAGTAATATTGAGTTAAGCAATGAAACAATTCTTATCATGATGCACCTAATCAAGTCTCCACTCCTCTAAGTACACACCTGACTCACATTCCCCCTGACACACCTTCAAACATCAACCAAAAGGGTGAGGTTTTTTTTATTTATTGCCTATGAGTAAGTGTCGTTTCATTTCCTTATGCTGGGATGACTAAGGGAGAAATCAAGACACTGAGCCCTAATTGATCAAAAGCTCAGACTAGACAATTGCAGAAAAATGGGAAAGTCAAAGGGAAAGAGCCAACTTCACATAAGGCCCTTTTCAGCCCATTTAGATAAACCATTGCACAACTTCATCTTAGGTGGCAGGATGGAGTGTTCTTAGATAAAAAAATGTCCTGAGCGTTTGAATTGAAGGATGTTGGACAGTGAAGTCCTCGGCTTTGCTTTTGTGCAAGGGAGCCACACACCTTCAATAATCTGCAGTTAATAATGTCTGTAGACTGTTCTTAATAAATAGGAAATTAAAATATAAATGAATACACTAGGGCTGGGCATCGTTCAAAATCTGCCGGTTCCTTAACGTTACTTTTTTCAATACCATATGTTTTAAAATCCATTTCAACATAACACTTTTATTTTCCACCTTAATTGTGAATCAAAACAGTTATCAAAATTAATTCTGGTAACACTGCTCACTCAGAGTAACATTAATAAAACTGCGCCAGTCAGATACTTAGGATTGGTATCAATCCGAAAATTTACAATAAAGAGAAACCTTGACATGAACATATTATAAATAAATAAACAAATGACATTGTGTACAGGCTAATATTGAACTAACTAAAATGCAAAGGAATGTAAAGAACAAAGACTTTTTAGTGCAAACTGCATAATGACACAAACCTTTAACAATAAACTTGGTGACTGCCCTGTTGTCAACATTGAACTAATGGAGAACTACCTTAAGTGCAAAGGAATGTAATTGAATTGCCTTGTTGCTGAAAGGTGCTGTAGAAATAAAGCCTTGCCTTACAACTAGGGATGGGCATTTGATTAAATTTTCTTCGTCGATCGTCGGGAGAATTAATGATCGATTATCGATTAATCATTAATATTTTTATATTAAAATTCATTTTATTTAACTTTTTATAAATTAAAAACGCAATGAAAATACAAAAATACAGCGTGTTTTTCCTCGATGAGATCTTAATTACATGAAGAAGAACTTGTGGCAGTTAAACTGGAGGTTAGGCTAAACTTGAAGATATATGCGCTGCGGTGCTCTGAAGCAGCGGAACCTGCTGCTGCGAGCCGGCCTTCTTAAACAGAGACCCTCGTTTGTTCCAAAATAATAAATAAAAAGAATCATGTTAAATAATAACTTAACCAAAAACATAATAATAGCCTACTTAGATCTGACAGGCTTTGTCAAAATGTAACTCAAAACTATCCAAGGCACGGACAAAGCCTAATAAAAAATAACCAGTAACGCACATACAACTTCTGCACCAGTCTACTGTTTTTTGTTGAGAAAAATAAGCATGTTGACATGATCTGGGGTCAGACGCGACCGCTACCTGGTGACCGTCAGTCCAGACTCCAGCCGCCGAAAACACCCGGGATGCAAGTAGCTACCTCCGCACTAACTTGGCCAGCCCGGGATGGGGAACCTTTCCACCGTTCTTTGTAGTGAGTTTCTACCAGTCTGGTGATGGTACGTCGTGACGGAATGTGACATGCTGGTTCCAATATCCATCTCAATGAACTTGCAGATCCCTTGGGTAATTTCCTCTGCTCGTTGTGCATCGCAGCTCCTCCGTGCTAACGCTGAGTTGATGCTAGGTTGAGACTGAAAGCAGGACGCACCGCCACCGGCATTAATAACCAGGGTCGGATGTCGGATGCACAGATGTGATCCATCATATGTGGTACATCATTTGAGTCGTGGCCGTGTTGTACATGGTCCCACGCCACACTTCGCCGTGACCTCTTTATGATTACTTTTGAAATCAAAATGGAAACTCGCAGGTAAGGTAGCCTATGGCGCCCCCGGGTGGTAAATTGTTTAATTGCTGCCACACAGTGACATTTCATTTCATTGCTCACACTACGCAAAGCAACCTGCATCAGTTTAATCAATGACAAATTAACGTGAACGACGAAATTCTTAATGATCAATTATCGATCGTTGATTAATCGAGTTAACGCCGATCCTGTAGGCATTGGACTACGTACATGAGCATTAGGTATACATGTAGATGTCTAGATGGATCAATCTGCCTTAAGCCCTGGGGTATATGTCAGTAAATTTGGGTAAAAGCAGGCTTTGCTTATCCTGTGCGAATGCGCCACATGAAACTCAGATCGGGGGGTAATTTCTAAATCACACGAGGTCCTTAGATGATACTTCCTGTGTGAATAGGGCTTTAGATTAGTTTAGCTATATAAATGTAGACATACATTGACACCCAATCATTGAGTGAATATCAACTAAAGTAAAATGTAAATGGACTGTATTTATATAGCGTTTTTCTAGTCTTAACGACTACTCAAAGCGCTTTAACATAGTACAGGAACCATCCACCATTCACACACATTCATACACTGTGGCCGAGGCTGCCATACAAGATGCCACCTGCTCATCAGATAAACATTCACACACATTTACACTCCGATGCGCAGCATCAGGGGCAACTCGGGGTTCAGTGTCTTGCCCAAGGACACTTCGACATGGGACTGCAGGGCCAGGGATCGAACCACCTTCCGATTGGCAGGCAACCGCTCTACCACTGAGCCACAGGACAATCAATTTGTGCATCTCCACTTGGAAGTAAAGAGTAACTCAAGGCTATATTGCCGTGGAGGTGATGGTATGGAGCTACAGCACACAACTTACTTTGAAAGTGTGCTCAAAAGCAAGTTGTGTCTCAGTTTGAAGTGAAATGATCCAGCATACAAGGTGACCAGAGCAGAGAATATTCACTCTAGATGAGACACAGACGTTGATTGTATAATGTATGCATTGCCCTTTCTTGTTGGATAATATATTCATTGCCCTTTCACTTGAATCTGTTTGCAGCCTGTGCTGTAAACGTGTTCTCTGTGAAAGCAAATGAAACAGTTTGATGCATAATGACAAAGTCATGTTAGTGTGTTTTCCATTCCCCCCCAAAAATTGCCAGTCCTTCACTTCTTTCCCTATTGTTCTCCATTCAAGGTAAACAGATTCTTGACAATAATGAAAAGACGTATGCTTGTATTTGTTTATGGTCAGTCTTTTGGCATCAAGTATAGCTAGATAAAAGTGAGAACTGTTGCACTCTGTCCCTAATTTTCCATCCAGTACCTATATGTTTGAGATAAAAGTGGGACAGCAAAGTGGCACATGATTCCAAGTAGTCTTTGCTTGAGTGCTGTTACTGTGGAGACGGGACCAGGAATGTGCAGCGGGACAAAGTTGATTGTAGGTTGCTAAATGGAAAACACACTTTCCCTAGTTAAAAGTATGTTGTTCTCTCAGTCCATTAAATCTTTTTAAAGAAACGTAAGGCTGCCTTGTGCAGAGGATGTGCTTCATTATGTGTTAATTCTTGTCATGCTAACACTATCATGAATTAGAGCTATACTCTCTATTCATGTTGATATACTATGGATAGTACTGCAGACTTTTCACTTTTAAAGCAGTGTTTTTTTTTCAGTGGGCCCCAAAGGAACATTCAGAAGTCCACAATGACGTTAACGTCCATTTGCTTATTTAATTTAGTAAAATACAATGCTCAAAACCCGGTTTCATTAAACAGTTTGAGTTTGGTGTTATTTCATAATTCAAGCCACTGGTGCTAAACAGAACCACTGCCATTAACAGCATTGTATAGCATTACAGAGTACAAACAGAAGTGATATTTTGAAAACATTAGCATCTTCCCCACAGACACATTTTCAGCATCATCACCAGGGGCTCTCAATCTAAATTATGGCAGAGATATAAGAGATACCGACATGCTCTTAACCTTTTTATTCAAATTTCAGAGAAGTCCTATTTCAAGCATTTCATGCTGTCTGGTACTTGACAAGAGCCCTGACCACAAATACATTAAGGTGCAGTGAAGTGTGTGTACTAAAATACATTCACCTGTCTGTCAACCAATAATTTGTTGACTGACACTAAAATTGGGGGGGATTTTTATTCTTGCCAAATCTCTTAAAGATTAGAACTCAAGGATGTGGACACAACAACATCACCACCTTCACAATATAATGTAATGTTTTTTTTTTTTGGCTGGGCATAGTCTTGGAGTTGTTGTAACAGTGAGGTTGCCAGGAAACCAGCAGGGATTCAAGGTATATAATGAGTTAATTAGTAAGCTTCAGAGGTACTAGTAGGTGGATTTTGTTACCATTAACCTATATTAGCGGTTTCCCCCTGCTTCTGTTTTTAAGCTTATAGTTTTTTTTTGTTAAAACTTTTGTTGCGTCTGTTCGAGAGGTAGCCTATCAATCTGTAGTCACGTTCTATGATGATTGGCTTCACTTCATTTCCTGGTCAGTGCAGTTGCACCTGGGCAGATGACATGAATCCCAGCTCATATGAAGGGAAAATTGTTTGCTTTGAGCTCAAAGTCTACATCCTCCTTAGGCCACCATGTACAATGGGAATATATAGAGAAAGAGAGATTTAGTGTAGGAAGATAGAAAAATATCCAGAGGGGTGGGGATATAGATATGAATGAAGATGGACCCTGTGTTTCCCTCATTGTTACCAAAGGCACAGGCAGAGAGCTAGGAGGTATTATAACTACACCTAAATAATACTGTGATATTGAATCAAGGAGTATTGCTCTAAGGCCTGTTCAAAGGCTTTTGAAATAACGCTGTTCCCAGTAACAATGGAAGCTTTGTATCATCAGCTAAGTCCCAAAAAGCTATCTCAACTGGAATTAATAAGCAATTTTCTTTTAAACAAGGAAAGAAAAAAATATACAGACATGCATCACAGCAATGTAACAAGTGTATCAAATATATTTTCAGTCTCTTTCCAAGGCTCGTAGTCAGTGAACAAATAAATGCTTGTCATGTTTTCTCAAGGCAGCCTTTTACATTATGGCTTATTAAGAACTAAACTCATTATCAGTAGAGCTGTCCTCGACTAAAGACATTCTTAGTCGACTAACACTTATATGATTTTGTCGACTAATCGATTAGTTGATTTAATCGACAGAGCTGTGCTCTTTGAGAGGTGGTTAAGACTAGAAAAGCGCAATATAAATGTAGTTAATTAACCATCTGTAAAACTGAGTTTCTCCGAAATTAATCCTGCAAAAGCACCACTTTAAATCTTGTGTTCACCAGAAATGTTCTCATAATTTGCTTGGAAATTAGTAATTAAGCATGAATAAGCATAACAAATGACTTATCGACAAAAGAAATCTTAGTCGACTAAGACCGAAACGACCGATTAGTCGACTAATCGACTAAGAGGGGGCAGCCCTAATTATCAGTACTGGCTGTAAAAAAACAACCAGTCAAAAACTATAGGATTACACTGATAGACTCAGTGTTCTCCATTGTTAGGCTGGTGAAATGATGGAGCTTGTCTTGAGTACCATGTTCCCTTTAGCCAGCTGTTGACAGCCATTTCTCTGTCGGTACTGACAGCATACAGCGTGCACAGTAATGCATGAAGTGGAAATGGCTCACTGGCTCAATAGTCCGGGATATTGAAGGAGATAAGATAGACATGGCTTTTGTGTGCTACTGTATCACCATTATGATTATCTCTGAGACCTATCAGAATGTTTTATGACCACTGTGTGCCCCTCAAACAAAACAAGAGGAATTGAAAAGAGAGAGAGGTCCAAGGCACTCTTCTTACAAAAAGTAAAAAAACAACAACCTTGATTTAAATGGCTATTTCATATTTAAATCTTTAGTACATTAAAAATAGAACTGGACAGTAACCCACGCGTAGCGGCACTAAACAGCCTTCTTTAGTGTAAAAAACAGAGGAATTAAGGTGAGCGAGAGAGCCATGACACTTACTGTGAGCCTGTTCACAGAAATACACGTGGAGTAGCCTATTTTTTGCATGTAACATGAAACGTATGGAAAACTCAACTTAACATAGAACTCTGACCATGATCACTTTAGATGATTTAAAATCTAATTTCAATATAAACTTCTCGGAAAAATAAAAGTATTGCTAAAATAATCAGCCCAGTGTAAATTCAAACTTAGCTTAGTTACAACATATTTACTACACATTGCTGAATTAAAATAGGTTGCACTACACAAAGTAGTTCTAATGTAGATATTAGTTGTTACTAAGTGTTGACACCCCACTAACTGCCAGGTGTAACAGTTGCATGGCTAACTGAATTAGCTGACAAAGCTAATGTTAGCTCGCTAATATGGAATGTGGTCGACACATCAAAGTGCAGCTAAAAAATAAACATTTTTTGTTTAATTACAGTACCAGTCAAAAGTTTGGACACGCTTTCTCATTCAAGTGAATGGGAAAGTGTGTCCAAACCTTTCAGTGGTGCTGTACATGTTCCTTCCTACCGCCTTCCTATCGCCCTCGTTCCGCGGACGGCCCGCGGGCCAACTGCTGTTCTGCCGCCGTTCAGACACCTTGTAGAACTGCCAGACCGGTGAATGTAGGTAGGCCGCCATTTTAACTCCATGTAGAAAAAGTTCTCAAAAGTAGTCAATCAAACTATTTAAAGCCATTATCGGCCGATACTGATCGGTGACCGATCAATCGGAGCACCCTTACTTTGAATAATACGACAACAAAACCTTGGACCATACGGTTTAGATCTATGAAATTTTCAAAAAGGTTTCAGGCATTGCAACAGGCTTGATGTCTTTGAAGCACGGATCTTGGCTACAGATGTCTGGGAACTTTGGGATGATGTGATATTAAGTTGCCGGCTAACAGAAAGCTTACGTTAGGACTCTTTCTATTACACCAGGCCCTACAACGTGGTAGTGGAATTTGAAGCATTTTGCTGGGACTGTGGAAAGAGAAGAGGGGATAAAGCACTGAGAAAGTTAATGTAAGCATGTGAGCGAGAGGCCTGAGAAGGCTGAGGAATGTGGGGTAGGGGTGAGCGGAATTACCGGAGGTAATTCAAAGCAAACCTCAATTTTTCAACCGCAGAATGAACAAGGAAGTCCTGGAGTACGTTGAACCGGCAGCAAGTAATCACAACATTTTGGGTGAATAATCAAATGCTCCCATAGTCGGGGTGAAATGAGAAACTCAGCACGACTGCCAATCTGAAATTTGTGAGTCTTAATCTTGTATTGACAGCATATGCTATATTTAAAACATTACTTTGTTTCACTTGACAACTTGTGATATGCAGTGAACAGTTTCAAGCTGATTTTCAAAAGCAAATGTCACCCTCTTCCAACGGTGGCTTCACTGTTACTGGAAGTTGTTATAGAATAGAAGGAACTCATTGTGTATCTGTAGAGGGCCTTGATTTAAGTACACTCCTATATAAAACACCTGCTGGTCTTGATAATTTAAAATCCTTCTTTGGCTCTCTGAAGGCTCCACTACACTGCTACTGTGCTCAAGTAACTTTGAAGAACAAAGCCAGAGGGAAAAATAAAGAGCAAGGGAATAAAAGCGGAAAGCAAATCTGGTGCACAGTCTTTTTTTTTTTTTTGTGGCCTACGGGCAGGTTTTGCTCCTGCCTCAGTGGGTAGGCTAGGTATATGGAATAGGTGTGGCAAAAAATTCTTCAGATTCGTCTTTCATGTGCTTTTGTAACTAGTCAGCCAAAGTCCGTGGCAGATAGCTTTTCATACCGTTTTACACATTTTAGGTCAAGTTGTTCTGTTTTTGAGTCTCTTCAGAGATAAATATGGCCACATTAATTTTTAGTGTGCAAGTTGGCATTGGCATTAGTTTGAAAAGGCCAAATTGTGGACAATAACATTTCTCTTGCAGCTGCGGTTGTATTCTTGTTGCAAGTTTTTAACTGCAACATATCAAGTTATCTCCTTTATGCTGACAGAAACAGGGTGAAGAACAGTGAGCAAAACGCATGACACTGGAGAAAGTGGAATTGTTCTGCTAGGCTGGTTTCTGCCAGTCAAACACATGAGCATTCAAGCATGGGCTTCTCCTTGGCACAGGCACAACAGATTTCTCATACTTTGTACTTTGTCTTATTAGCACTCTGCTCTACTGTACCTCCTCTCCTCACACCAAACCCTTTAACCATTTTCACCTTCATTGTTATCAACGTTCTCTATTTCATGTCACCTTTTCCACCATTTCCCTCTCTACGGGTGTCCGAAACATTGATCTTCCTAGCCTTTTGTGTTTCTGCTCTGGATGCCTCACATTCACATCTGCGTTTCTTATTTATGTCCAATAATTGCAATTTCCCTCACATGGTTTCTTCCATTAGGGATACACTCCAAGTTGTCAGCTTCAATAAGATCATAAATTAGTCAATAATGTGTAATTTTATTTCTAAATTATTGCGGGGAAAAAAATTGTATTTTATATCTGTTATTCTTATTTTATGACTTTGGCTTTAAGCATTGAGGACTCATAAATAACTACAAATAACTAATGTTAGGGAAATCTGTTTTGTAACGCTTTTCTGAATTTAAAAAATATATATATATATCGACCGATATATCGGAATATCGGATTTTTAAATCACCAAATATTTGTATTGATATCTGCCTTAAAAACCCTTTGTCGGTTAGGGTTCTAATACAGAGTCATCTAATTCGCGTTCTTGATGTACTGGTCGACTGGCTTTAGGAAACATTAGGGGGTTACTTATTTTCCCGTCCCTGCTTACCCCTCTTATTACACGCCTCAAGCTAAGTTGAGAGAGCTATAATGATGACCAATAACAACTAGAGAGGATCCCAGGCCGAAAATGCAGGAACGCCAAAGTAAAGCGGGGCGAGAGAATAAATGAGCTGTGCCACCAAACTCCCCTTGCGTGTTAAAATTGAGAATTTTGTGAGAAGCCATTTGGAGTGTTATCTCTTTTCTGAGAAATCTATCTTTACCCAAGGCAAAAGGTTTGGCTGCTCTGTTACACTCCTTCCTCGCAGTTCATCAAGTTACAGTGGGTAAACAAAGGCAGCAGCAGCAAAGATATGGTCTATGTAAACTATTTGAACCTTTGAAGTGTGTCCTTATGTGTATGGTTTCAATGAGGCTCCCTTATCTGGGCGACCAGTTAGTGTGTTATAGAATCACCCATAACCGGTAATGATACGGCTGTGCTTAGACCATCATTCACTTTTATTAGTTTACAGATAATAATACAATAATATATATATATATATATATATATATATATATATATATATATATATATATATATATATATATATATATCAAGGTTATAGAGGTATCACAAAATAACACACAACATGGTTGTTATTAAAAAGGTTGTCAGGGTTTCCATTGTCTGAAAGAGATCTGTGTGTTTATGTTGCCCTTCACTGCCTTATATTGTTATTTGTGCTTGTTGAAATAATGGGACCTTACATGTTAAAGTAATCCAAATAATATGGTGTTTTTTCATTATCAACAGCTAATTTCTTTCAGTTTTGCCCTCTGAGGATTTTGCTTTTGTCCGCACTGTTTTTTAACAAAAGGAAAGCATATGAAAATGTTAAATGTGTAGCATCAATCAGTTTGTTTACAGTGATTGCATTGAATAACCAATCAAGGTAACAGCTATATTAACAGTTGATGTATTTTCCCACTTTTTGTTATTGTTACAGTCTTATTGCTTTGCATCAGGTTCACGTTGTGACATTTTTCCTGCTTGCATTGAATAATTCAAAAACCTTAGTCTGGTTATAATTGAATTATTAGTGGTCATGTTAACACATTATGGCTAATGGGCTAAAACTTTTCACAAGCAAACTAACACATAGCCTAGGCTTCAAACTGAAACACCCCTACACCTATTTAAACACACACACATTGAAAAGGTGAGGGCTTGTAAGTGGGCCCGGGTGGGAATGAAAAGCACTAAAGCAAAGTCACTGCTGTGAACTTTGCTGTTAGCTTTTCCTCAGAAAGATCAGAAAGAACATCCACACTGCTTGCCAGTTTCTGCTATTCAAACATTTTAACTAGTGTTCAAGTGGAGAGGTCGAGCATGTATGTCTGCGTCCAACAGAACATTGTTTTAAAAGTTAACCAATTACATAGCATTTTTAATGCCATTCAAACGTACCTTGTTGATACAAATTTTTGCCGTAGTGCATTGGGACATAATTACTCAAAACACCTTTGTGCTATTTAACCTTAACTGCATTGAGACTTTCCTATATTCTCAGTCAGTCCCATAATGTCACATATCCCCCTTAGTTCTTTCAGTTTGCCAAACTGACCCATCCTCCACTTTTCCATTTAACCATTGTCAACTTATACAACTCACAGGTCTCTGAAAGCTCTTTTGTTTGCGCAGCTGAAGGCTACAGCCCCACATGGCTGTAAAAAAAAACTTCCCTGCCAGTGAATGTAAACAGGAGAACACTGACTGGTTGTTGTTAATGTACCACCATAACATGTTTCAGTCCAAGTGCCTTCAACCAACCTCCTATATCCGCTTGCTCAGCGGCAGCTGGTGTTCAAGCTTCTGTTCTCTTCATTGCTAAAAATCGATCTCAGAGGTCACTGATAGTGCAGGCAGTGATGTAAAACTCATGGCATGTGTTGCACATAAACATGTTCCCTGACATAACGCAGGCTAAAGAGTATGTTTACGTCTTTCCCATCTCTCAGGTGTTATCCGAACACAAGAACTCTTGGATCATGAGACAACACCTCACTACTGGCTCACGGTCTATGCGATGGATCGCGGCGTGGTGCCGCTCTCTGCCTTTGTCGAGGTCTACATCGAAGTGCAGGACGTCAACGACAATGCACCGCAAACCTCAGAACCTGTTTACTACCCTTCCGTCATGGAGAACTCCCCTAAAGATGTGTCAATCATCCAGATAAATGCAGTTGATCCAGACGCCAAGGCCAGTGATAAACTCACCTACAGGATCACCAGCGGCAATCCCCAGGGTTTCTTTGCCATTAACGCCAAGACAGGTAAGATTGCTGTTACTGTGATGGAAATTAATGTCACTATAAATTGCTTTCTCAGAACAGGAAGTCCCTGCTCTGACTCATGAGGTCATATTGTATTCCAAGAAAAATGGTAACCTTGAACATGGCTGCTTACTTAAGAAAGAAACCTTTAACAACTACAACGAAATCAGCTCATACTCAAACTTTGAAGGATAGCCCTATTTCCAGTGTACAGTCTATATAATCATCTAAATGATTACATATTAAAAACAATAGCTTGCTGAACGATCACAGGTCACATCTTATTCTTCTCATGTAAGCAGGGATCAATTGGGGTATACTGACTGGTTCATCCAAAGCCAGCAACTACTTTAAATGTCACAAATGTGGCAAACATATATATAAATAATTATACTACATATTAAATGACTTGGGGCCAGGTTTTGAGATGTACTGTAGTGCGTGGCTGACAGACTAGTGAGCGGCTGTGAGGTTCCTGTTCCCTTTCTTGTGAAAAGGGAAGAGCAGTGTGAACACCATATGTTAGCCCAGGACAGGAGTGGGTTGAGCCTACAGGGGTTTTTTCCACTCTAACACTCTAAAGTGTATTCTCATATGGTACTCTGCAAATGGTGTGATGATTAATATTTCATTGGATTCTTTTAAAGTTGCAGGAGCCGGCTATGTTTAGTTGAATAGCAGTGAAAATACTTCTAATAGGTGAAAAAAAACAAGCTCCACGTACATCCGGAGCCTCTAAGTAAATGTTTTCAGATTTATTCTTGCAATGCTGGACTGGAGTGTGATTCCATTAAAGAATGTGTTCTACACGTGTGCATAAACCCACTCAGAGCCATTAGCTTTGTCAATATAAAAACTTAAATGACTTCCATTTTGACTAACATAGATCACAGTAGCAACATGAGACGATTAAACTCTGTATGTCTCTGAAAGTGCCAGTTACTTAATTAGTTATTCTTTCTTACTTAGCTTACACACAGCTTTGAATGCAAGTGCTCATTAAACTGAAATGAGGAATGGGCAGTGAAGCAGTTGCTCCAGTTTGTCTTCACTGACGTGTGTGTGGTCCTGTTTCCCAAGATTGTCACATCAACAAACGAAAGAGTTATTTTTGTTGGAAGTGGCAATGTGAATTTTTCTGACCAAATAAGGATTCATCATGTAGCATGCCTCCCAAACAAGCCCCACTGTAATGCTGGGCACTCCCCAATGGACAGGAAAAGAAAGAAAAAATAAATGATAAAGAAAAGGGGAAACCTTAGGTATGCAGACACATTAGGGCTGGGACGGTATGGATTTTTTCCTACCGCGGTTGAAAAGCAAGAAATTCCCATGGTATTGCGGTATACTGCAACCCCCTTATGAGAGTAGCGTACGTTAGAGCGAGAATGGCGGGGCACCTTAAGTGAGTGACGTCAGTGTCACTCACTTGAAGTGACTCACTCACTCGCAAGGCGAGCGAGCGGTAACGGAGAGTAGCGTCTGAGTGCCGCTGTGAGGAAAAGCTAGAGGAAAAAGAGTTAGCAAAGTTGATGTAAAGTAAGTTAAAAGTGAACAATAAAACAAGCTAGAGCTTCTCAAGACATGGTGGCTTTATATATTGTCAATACTGCCGGTAAAGTGAATGGTGTTACCCCCGAAAAGAAATCGGCTTAAACCTTACAACATATGTTGCAGCCATAGGCTGTATAAAAAGCTTGCATCACAGTGTTTCCATTTCAGCTCAACGTGAGAGTCTTTACTGAGTTTTGCTGTCAAGGGCCACAGTGGTTTCTCTCATCTCCGTTCCACAGTCAATAAAGTAAAATATAAATAAAATAGTTTGCCGACAATGCCGAGTGCAGCCCGTCTAGCAGCTGAGCAGACAGAGAGCAGAGAGAGCGACTCGGCAGTTCGCTAACTTATTGCTGTCTCTACCAATATAAGCCGCTCTGCTTTAGGCGACGAAACGTGCATGCAGGCTGAAATTCAACTGTGCCGTTTTGTCGGGATAACGCTATAAACAGAAGGAAACTCTGCTAGCTGCTAGGCTAATGTGCAATGGTAAACACTGCAGCTTGTTAAGCTAGTTAATGTGTCTACCTCAGCTGAGAACGAGAAATGTCTTTGCCTTTCCTACCGTAATGCACGAAAGGTCGGATTTGACTTTTGATGATACGTTTTGTTTAGAAAACCTTGAATCCATGTAAGACACAATGTCATCAGACACAATACATGTCATTAGAATCAATGAATCCATGTCATTAGACACAACGTGCACAATTTGCTGTGATGCCGGTGACGAGCTCAGATCCACGGTAGGCGTCACGTGACCGCGGTATTGCGGTAATGCGGTAATGCGGTAACCGTCCCAGCCCTAGAACACATAAGGTTGGTGTTTCATCTGCATGCATGACAAGATCAGCTAACATTATGCTGATAAGAACTCGGGGAGGCTAAAAACGCAAAGTGCTGGGAAATTGAATATTTATCTTTTGACAAAGCAGTCATACATAACGCAGGCAGACCTTAAGCTGTGAAGATAATATCTTTACAATCATGTGTCTTCCAGATATATTCTTTTTTGTGTGTGTGTGTGTTTTTGCCCTTCTATGGACGAGGAACCTGTGACAATATGGGACCATACCTGGAAAGGAATGTTTACACTGAAGCAGCTGATCTTGAACTGAATAGCATGGCATGGCATTGCCTTTTGGTATTTATTTTTGCTGAATAAGACTGCATCTTTATCTCTTTTCCCACCGAAGATGATGAATTCTTCGTAAAATATTCTTTGGTTCTATTGCATACATAGTTTTCTTTATCCAGGCCTACAGTGAATTATCACTTATTCAGCAGTTGAAAGTCTTCTTAGCTCACATATCTGAAGTAATTATGAAGCTTAGGATCAAATCCACTGTGGGCAGAACCTCTTCGTAGTAGAATTGGCTCTGTCTTTGCGTGGTTCTCTTTTTTAAAATAAGTTTCAGAAGAGCTCTCTAAAGAAAAATGGTTTTACGGAGAATAAGAGCCATTCACGCATATCAAAGCATGTTAAAACTTTTAACAGTGGGACACCAGAGCTCCTTGAGTCAAGTTAAACAAAGAGTGGTTTGGACAAAGACACCTTCATTAAATCCCTGCTTTGTTGCTTTGATTTTCTTTCTTCATTGTTTGTGAAGATTGCAGCAGAGAGTGGAGGTAGACGGGTGGGTGGGGAGAGAAAACAAGAGAAAACAGGGTAGGCCAGGCCAAGTGTAGCTGCTTACTAGAGAAGACAGTGATTTATGCAGAGTGCCAGTTAAAATGACAGTAACATGCCAATGTTTTTAGTTGAATTGAATGTCTTGAGGAATGATTACAAATTATATTTTATTTTCTATATCTGTGGTATTAAATGAGATGAAAATAGGCCTGATATCTCTCCACATTATCAACTCAATATGCCATTCCCACCGCATATTACAGGTTTTTGAAAATGTTTAAATTTACATGTAAGTCTCTGTAATTACATGTTCTAAAATTGCATTGGAAGCATAGGCCCTTGGCATATCTACAAAGCTCTAAAAAGGGGTGGGAAAAAGGAAAAGACGTTAAGGCCTATGTTTTGTGTGTGGGTTTTGGAACATGCATGTGTTCCAAGCTAACTAGCTAGCCTTCTATCATGGACTACAGCCTTGTGCATACACTCAAGCTTCAAACACATATATTAAGACTTCGCTTGACGCCTTGGGTGGCATTGGATGCCCTTTTCCCGCACAGACCCACATTGACTCCGTAAAGCCCAGGATGAAAGGCTTAGGCCCACCTTATTTCTGCCAAGTAAACAAGTCCTGCTGTTTTGGCTGTTCTTTGACTTTAGTTTGTCATTAAAGTGCAAGGCCAGCTCTACTGCAGATACTACTGCAATCCCAACGTCAGAGAGCTTAGAACTTAACGGTTTGATATAGCTTTGCTTTCAAGGGGACTGGAACAAGTAGAGAGAGAACGAGGCAGAGCCATGGGGGGTGAAAATTGTGCCAGTCAGCTGGATATGAATTAAGTGTTCCAAAGCAGTATGAGATCAGTGAATTTGAATAATGCTGTTTGGGTCTGAAATTTTCAAAGATGAACCAGTGCTCAGTTGTGTGATGGCACAGATTTCATCCCACCCACAGACATGACAATGGTTGTTTTAGGCTCCTAAGCCTTGATTTGGTGGCTGAGAAGAATTGTATTCCCTGGATAAAAGAATCAACAGGATATGGGCTGAGACAGACAGATAGATAATCATGTGTGCTCTATGTCAAATGTGTAAATGTAATTAAATGCTGTTTATGACTTGGGTACAAATTAGAATGAGGATGGTTTGGCCACACACACACACACACACACACACACACACACACACACACACACACACACACACACACACAGTACTTTAGACAGCCAGTCCACTAGTTGTCTAGTTTTATTTCCTATAGGAAGGAGTTGTCAGAGCTCTGAGCTAGTTCATCTGAGGTTGTTGACATGAGTTGCCCACCTTTTCTGTGGGAGAGTGAGCAGTGTTCATTACCTGGTGAATCACTCTCTCTCTCTTCCCTGAAATGCTGTTACTGTACTTGGACGTACTGGACTTTGAGCAGAGCTCTTATGCCAGAACACGCAAAGGGCAAAGCAAAGAACACACACACACACACACACACACACACACACACACACACACACACACACACACACACACACACACACACACACACACACACACACACACACAGGAAGTTTGGTTTGTCATATCTAAGTTAAGGAGAGAGAGCTGGAGCAAAGATCACTCCGATAGCTATCTTATCTTGCTGAATGCTCATTAATCTGCTTCCTGTTGTACCTATTCTTGGTTTCCTTGTGTAGTATAAGTACTTTCTAAAGCTTCTCTAATTGGCCCAGTGTTGTCCACATTGACTTTTTCGAGCATAGCATAATTAGTCTGTGGTGACCTGACCTATAAGATTTTTGCTCAGAGCATCGAAAGCCTGTTGAAAACTCCACCCTATAATGATGGTGCCTATCTGTATTCGTCACCAGACAATGGTGTAGTTATAGCGGACAAGAGCATGCCTTTAATAGGATATGGCTGTCTATACCTGATTATGTCTGCCCTTTTAATGGCAGATTTCATTCCAGTGGTTAAACCCAAATAAACAAAGATACACCCAGGTGAATTCTTACAGTCGTACAATTGTGGCCCATCCTTTTTCTTTGCCTGCAGCCAGCAACTCATTGTCATCAATTTAAAAGGAGTGCCGTGGGTAATGCTTTGGCAAGCTTGGATACCTACGACAGGTTTTATGTGCATTTGTCACCCCTGGGGTTGAATGAAAAGGTAAGGGAAAACAGCCACTGGGACTGCAGCTGCAAATCATCCATTTTTTTGTGGGGCTTATATTAACTTTCAGTAACGCCTTCTCTGTTTGATGGAGAAAACACACACCCTGGTGTTTTCAGTGGTTTACCAAAGCCCCGACGACTATTAGGGGAAGTGAGATAGGAAATGGATACTTCCAACAACTTCCTGATGTTTCCGGTGATTTGGGGCCGAAACAATTGTTACAGCTCTCAAGAGAGATTGTGAAAAGACAATGTGAAAAGGAAAAATGTCAGCTTGTCCTCTTAAAAACTTCAAAGAGCGTCCATGGTGGCTTAGTTGGCAAAGATTCAGTTTAACCACAGTATCTTTGAAACATCCAATAACGCGACATGATCTTTTTAATCTTTTTTAGTCATTGTGGGTGTCCAAGGTTTTCATTGAACCTTGCCTTATTTTTATGAACATGGAGCAGAAACTTTAATTGAAGGAAATACTATCAACAATTTTGTGTGAAGATTTACTTGAAATTGGTCCACACTAATTTACTCACCTCTCGACTTTATAAAATCATCATATGAGAACTGTGATTTATTCAGTGCAAAGTGAAGCCAAACCATTATGTGCAACCTCATGACCTACATGTAAAAAAAACAAGACCTGACCCAGCTTGTTCTTTCTGTGTGAAATGAAGCCTAGTAACTATGACAACCTATTTGTTCCATTAGCACAGATCAAGTGGCACCTTAGACAATTGATTGGTTGATTTGCTGCTATTTTAAAAGACAGTTTTATTTGACAATGGCAAACCCATGTGGGATTGCAGAGTCACAGCAGAGATGCACTGTCATTAGTGTTACTGTTACAATAAGGTTGATTAAGTTTAACCAAAGCCTACAGATTAAACCGACGTTATGATTACAATGTGCAGTGTTTTAGTTAAAATGTTCCTGGGTTGCTCTTGCTGGTGCACATCAAAATGCCTCACCTACTTAAGTGAACCGTACACACAAGCACTTTAAAGGTGAAAGGGGTAAAATTGCCTTGAAAAAATTAACAGTAAAAAGCTTCAACGTGTGGACCACTGTGTGTGTGTGTGTGTGTGTGTGTGTGTGTGTGTGTGTGTGTGTGTGTGTGTGTGTGTGTGTGTGTGTGTGTGTGTGTGTGTGTGTGTGTGTGTGTGTGTGTGTGTGTGTGTGTGTGTGTGTGTGCAAATGTGTAGGCAGCAAAACATTTGACTGTATTTGTTTTGTATTTTAACCCCCAATTTATGCCGGTTGCGTAACGGCTCCGGAACTTCGGCGGAGTCAATCGGTTTCCATTAAAGTCAATGTGTGTATTTTCACTGACTGCGTAACGGCTGCGTCCCGACTCCGGCATAGCTGCGACGGTCCGCAGCCCTCCGGAGCAGATACGCAGAGCTTCTATTTTTGCCGGACGCAGGAGAGCTCCGCAGCAATTCAGCACACGGCAGATAGTGCACAGAAACAAAATAGAACATCCGGTTAATTTTCAAAATAAAATACACCGTTCTCACGGCGGATCATATTTCCCTGCATTACACCTTGAAAACACAGCATGGAGTTGTTTCCCCTCTACTCCTCTGGATGTAAACAAACTGTTGTTGGTTTTGTGGTTCTATTCTACGTGAATTTGCGAGATCTAGTGGGTCCTCGTGACTACAGCTGTCAGTCATGTCTGCAGCCATTCCGCAACAACTCCGGACCTGGTGGGTATTGATGGACGGCGGAGCACGGAGCAGACACGCAGCAGAGCCGTTCTGCAGACGTTACGCAAGCGGTGTAAATCCCCGGTTAGTATACTGTTGCCTTCAAAGTGGTATATGTGATACCTTATAGAGACCTGATCAAACCATAAGTTTGCACAGTGAATGTCATTCGTGCATCCTCTTAAAATATTTGGTTCTAGACGTTTTGTAATGTAGTGACTACTTGCAAGGCGAGTTGGTGAACTGGTGTTGCTGGCAAGATAACACGCTAACCAGCCGGAAACATACTAGCATTAGTTAGTAACAATAGCTCTTCAAGCTTCTTTGTATTTTTTCTATAATGCATTTTACTCCCCCAGGGCATTTTGTTCTTTGGGTTGTACATCATTTCATTCAACAAAGAGTGTTACTGAAAAGGGAAGTTAAGCTTTTGAAGCTAACGAGCTTGCTTACTGTCTGTTAGCAGGCCCCAGTGAATTCAAAAGACGCAATTACCATTGACTCTCTGTCTTCAAACCATTCCTCTTTTGTGGAGCAGTTCATACTCCCAACAGTGGAGGTTAAATAAAAGTGGATGGTGCAACACAGCAAATAAGCTACATTAACTTCCTCCATTTTGGACTCCTTGGCTCTTCCTTTCCCTCAAAGGTCAGTACTGTCAAGACACATTGCTATTGCTCAACAGCACAAATTTGTGGGTCAAACTCAACCAAAGTTAAACTCAGCGTGAAAGATTTGCCCAGATTTACTTTGCCTTAGCGAGCGAATCCACCTGTCATTCACTGTTTTATGCGGGTGTGACCAATAGACAAAATGCTAGTGTAAATCTATGAGGAAGAGAAGGGAAAATCATTAAACAAGATGTGTAACAAATAGGTATCAAAACCAAACTATCTGCCTGTGATCTCAACATGGGTACATTTCTCCCACACGGCCTCTTACGTCTCTGTGATGCCTTGTCTTTAATACCACCCAGATTTTATGTGTACATATCAGAATTGACATCCGTCAAAACTACCAGTAAGCACGGTGGTACCTCAGCTGCTTCACTGCTTCCAAGCATAGCATCCATTTACACAACTCCCCACAACATTCACTTTCACCAGTACTTGGGAACCTGAATCCCTCATAGCCCCAAGTCTTCCATGACGTGCTTGTCTTTTCGGATTACAAATAAACCTTGCAGCTGTGAGGTGCTGAGATATCTCAATCCTAATGCAAACATAGCTTCCCCGCTAAATGCTTTTTACTCATTTTCACAAAGACCATATGTATGTGTTTGTATTAGCTTCTATGTCCTCTCATCGGAGGAATTCTGTGTTTCTGGACGACAGAGCGGGACCCCAGTTGGACTACAGTTATAAAGAAAGCGACAAACAGCTCCTAGCTCGATCCCTTCTTAAACTCCCAGAGTCCTTTGGACGTTGGTCTCCCACTGTTTTCATTTGAGAGGATAGATGGCATCACAAGCAGTGAAAACTGATGCTTTTCACAGTGTTGTTTTAGGCTTGAGTAGCAGACACATGACTCATAATGAAGCTGTGAATATTGATATAGCTGTCTGGGGTTGAACGTTGGGCTTCGGGATAAGAAATGTTGCAGTCTTTGTTCATTATTTTCCACACACGAGAGAAATAGCAAGCATTTAAATAATTAATATTCGAAACATAGTGTCAGTTCACAACAACAATACTAAATACCTCAAGAACTTTAAAATTGCACAAGTCCTGCCACTGCAGACACATTCCCGATTGTCTAAAGCTATGGCTAAATGTGTGTCGTATAAATATGTGTGTCACTCTAAAGACTGCTAATCACAGCAGTAATGCCTGGGTATGAACCGGCCCAACAATGTCCTAGACTCCTTAACTCCCTCCAGGCCTCCATTTTGGAACAGTGGTTGTAGTGCTCAAGGACATGGTTGAGAGTGCCACCGCTGCGTTGCTGTTGTTTTTCTCCCCCTCTCAAAACAGCATGGCTATAATTACTGTCGGCCCAGCTCAGCCCACGCCTGAGGATGGCTTGTGTGTGTGTGTGTGTGTGTGTGTGTGTGTGTGTGTGTGTGTGTGTGTGTGTGTGTGTGTGTGTGTTGTGACAAAGGCTGCGGGTTGGAAGTACAGACTTCTCTGGTGAGCTTTGGCTTACCAAGCAATCATTTTACAGTTCCTTAACATTTAGAGCTAGAGAGGTATGCACCTTTATTGGCGGGAACACTATTGCCAGCATAGTCCTACATAAAAGGACCATTCCTTCTGTGCATGTAGTTTTTTTTTATTTATTTTTTTTAGGAGTGGTCAATGATTGTGGCATGAGTTTAAATAGATTTGGAGTTTAGAAAGTTTAGATTTTTGTTGTTTCCAAAAGTGAGATCAGTGCTCGGATATTAGAGTGGGCGGCAAGTCCCGTGGTCAGAGATCTGGCAGCGAGCTGGCAGCATGCCACACAAAAATGGAAACAGAAGCAAACAAAAGCAGTTTAAGCCACAACACAACATGCACCAAAATAGCTTTACTCATCTGCAGTGGATGCAACATATGTTTTTGCATTTGAGATGTTTGATTCTACTCCCAGACATCTCTACATCTCGAAGTGGATGCTGGTTTTATGTTCCATCAAAATTCTAAAATACTTCAACTTTAAAAATACGAGAGCAGTCAAATTGAGCTTGTGGTTCAAACAATTTCACCAAGAGGCCATGCCCCAAAACCGCTAAGCTGACTATTGTAAAGCTGATACATATAGTGAATTAATCAATCAGTTTGTTGGCAGAAAATAAATCTTCAGCTATTCTGAAAATTGATTAACCTAAAGGTTTAAAGTCATCTTACCAGAGAAAAATGATAAAGACAATACCCAGTTCCAGTCTCTCCAATTAAAAGATTAGCTGCTTTTCTTTGTCAAACATGATAGTAAACTGAATAGACTCCTCCATTGGGTTTTAGGACATTTTTAACAATTGTCTGGAATTTTATAGACTAAACCAATGAATCTGTTAATAGAGACAATAATTGCCAGATTAATCAATAATGAAAAGAATCATTAGTTGCAGCCGTAGACTACTCAGCACACCTGTGGAACACACTTGATGTGACTGAAAAGTGGAACCTTGGACAGACCATATGATTAAAGGCAAATGCTCACCACATTACGGACTGTCTGTTGCATGTGAGATGTGTATAAAGAATACACAGTTTAGCAGAAAATGTTGCCGCCCTGCTGGGAGAAGGTCAGCACCCTGCTGTTGCCAAAGGCACAATTGCACCTGGAAGGACAGCCATACACGCTTGATATTAATGACACCTTGCCAATTGAACTACTTCTCTCGACAATGGAATTTCAGCAGGGTGTAGTTAGTACATGAAACCTGAGGTACCTGAGGCCTGCTGTTGTATTTTAGCTTCAACTAACCACAGCGCACTAAGCTTTACTTTTTTTTTGCTTGCCCGTGCACTCTTTCCAAATTTCCCATCCCTATTTTCAGCTGGAGGTAGCAGAGATATTTTTTGTGTCAGGCGGATAAAGAGAGAGAGAGAGAGAGAGAGAGAGAGAGAGAGAGAGATTACACCTCAACCAAAATATGCAAGAGTTTTGAGCAACACGTATACCCATAAACAAAAGGCATTCAGCGATGTGGTACCTGTGTCATTAACTCATCTTCCGGTGTGCCTGCTGTTGCAGCATCAAGGTGTAAATAATGTTTGTGAATTGGGACTTCTCTGCAGTCTTTAGCAAGCCCAGATTTCTATTCACCAGAGTGGGTTTGGAATTAAGGCCAGTCTTTTTGTGATTTCATTGGTTTTGCTGATGCTATGTTTGTTGCAGTGCTGTGCTTCTGTCCTGAGAGTATACTGTTTACATTACAAGCACTGTCTCTGTTATGATACCTAGCCAAGCGTTGATTAGGCAGCGATTTGCAGAGGAATTATAAATCAGAGACTCAGTGTGGTTAATGCTGTCATCTGTATTCTGCTCTATAATACATGTACTAAGAGATAAGTTACCTAACACAGCACACAGGGGTGCTTAAAAACATTATCATCCATCAGCTTCAGCCTGGCTAAAGCACATGAATAATTAGTCAGCATTGTCAGTTTTGATGTGGCACAGCAGAGCTATTAGCTTTGATGGTAATAATCTACAGCTCGCTCACTCATGTAACCCATGCTGATCCCCTGCAAAACTTTCTGGCATACATCATGCATCACTGCAATTCCTGCAGGTCGTATAAATTGACCAAACTTAATTTATGTTGCCAGTGTTGACACACCTTTTAACGCGGTGAGGGGGTGTATGTAACAGTGTTGAGAAAGAGGGGTCGAGGCGGATTTTTTTCTTTGTGGTAATTAAAATGTGTCTTTCATAGTTGCACCTGCAATGGTTGCCATTTCAAATGAATGTAACATTAACATTTAAATGTGTTGCCCATCAATATGTAGCTATGTTAGATAAGCAGAGCAAAGAAATGAGTTGCATCTACAGGAAGTGTTTATAGTATTTTTGTTCCCAACAGAATATCAGTAGACCTATATCTTTGCAGCTCACTGTGAAGATTAAATAAAGCCTAGGAAGGAGAGGATAAGAAAGGGGGGGGGAAAGCGCCTCGCTCATATGCCTCAATTGCAGTGCTGAGGGAGGGCTATTTCAGGACCTGTAAGTTGTGGCCTGCTATTCTCGTTGCAGGCATATGTACCATTGATGGGTTTGGGTTTCGGAAATCCTTTGCTTTATGCTAATCAGGCGCAGTGTGGCAAGCAGGCGGCTCTGGTGCGGTTGAAGTTGGCATGTCTACTCTACACTCAGTGTCTCTGCAAAGTTGCAATTATATAGGTAGTGAGAACAGAACGCTGCTTATAATATAGCCATGTAGCAATATCCTTCCCCTCTTTTCTTCTCTTCTCTTGTTTGTGAATTTGATTCAAAATTGGATTAGCCAGGAACTAAAGACTCAAGCTTGTTTTATTTGCACTTTTGTCAAAGCCTGGCTCAACAAAGTCCTCTCTGTGCGATTGATCTCACACAACAATCAATCATCCTACTTAAAATGAGCGATGGAGCTCAAAAAGACCGTTAAAACCCTTCAGGATCTTTTTCTAAAGTTTCCTTTTCTCTGTTTCAAAGAGTCCTCAGTACTGGGGGCGATGTCGGACTAGTTCTCTATTTATTCAGCTTGTTGAAGAATTAAAAGCAGGGAGTCGAGTCTATGCTGCTGTTTGGATACTATTTGCAGACCTTTGTGATATTTCACATATGTAAGGCAGTGTGGTGAGCTGTCTGGCAACTGATTTGACCAACAAAAAGGGAAGATCTGCTGGGAGAGCACTCCTCGAGATGCAAACTCTTAACTCATGGGTGACTGATGAGGTAACCAGCAGGGTTCCGATTATGTCACCCAACAGTGAGTGGGAGTTTAATTAATCGAATATTGTTTCACTGCCCCAGTGTTTTCTGAAAGTGTCTCTTTGGCTCTTGATAACATGAGCTACAAATTTAGTTAGTCCACCATATAGCCTACTGACACTGGCTATTTGATGCCGATATCAATATTTGAGAGTTTAAGAAATCCAATATATCGTCAAACAATATATTGGCCAATATTATTATCCACAGACAAACGCATTGCGGCCAAGGATCCCTACAATTTGGTTATTAAAGAAGTGTTATTAAAATAGTGTGACCACGAAAGCTGCATCAAAGCTGAGCCATGCTCACTGATAGTTTCTAAGCTACATCTTTGGAGTTTCTGTTCTGCGACTCCTTGTTTTTATCGGCTGACATACACTGACATCAATATACATATCTGCAATAACAATAGCCTCTGGTCCAGCATTTTCAGTGATATTTAGTTGTGATTTAATGATTGCTTTGTCATGTCAAATATTTTATAAAATAGAGCAACAGAAATGGATTCACGTGGTTGTTGTTTTATGTAATTAATTCTATATGCGTATAATTCATATTATTATTGATTGTCTCCACCAGGTCTGGTTACAACTACTTCCAGAAAACTGGACAGGGAGCAACAAGACGAGCACATTCTCGAGGTAAGCACTTTATTTTTCAACTCTAAAGAAAAAGCTATGGACGGGTCAGTGGCAGCCTCTCTTATTTATGTGAAAATGACTTACTGACATTATAATTAGAAAGAAACTACATTTTCTGTCTCAGAGGTTTGGCATTTTCAGCCAACTTTGGCTAAGTGCCACATGTTTCCAACAAAAGCAAGTCTTCTTGTATATGCAAGAAAAGGTCCTTTTGGAATCATTTCACCTAGAACTGATATCCGGATGAGGTAGGAAGGAGAGGTGGAAGGTGTGTGGGAGATCCTGGTGACTGTTCCTTTGTTCTTTCCCACTGTTCCGTCTCGTGGATGGAGCAAGCTGGGGCAGGAAACTGTTGTCAAGCCAACGGGTCAATGTCTTAACTTGTGGGTTTTTAATTGAGGTGGGCTCTGTTGTCTCCTGATCTGTTGTCCTCCCTCTTTCTCGCCACAGAACCGAGGATGATAATGGCCGTTTTAATTGTGTTTCCGGTGATGACAGGGAGCAGATTGGACGCCTTTTAATTATTGTTAGAAGTTAACACAATTCAGTGATCACTGGGTGACGGTAAATGCTGGTACATCTGGTGCCAGAGCAGTGTTGTATTTCATACTCTTGATTGTACATTGCACTGCACTAATTGTATTACTGAGACTGAGAGTAGATGATAGGGATGACAATGGGGAATAAGGGAAGACTGTGTTACTTTAAAGTGCTCATATTATGCTCATTTTCAGATTCATAATTGTATTTAGATGTTATATCAGAATAGGTTTACATGGTTTCATTTTCAAAAAACACCATATTTTTGTTGTACTGCACATTGCTGCAGCTCCTCTTTTCACCCTGTTTGTTGAGCTCTCTGTTTTAGCTACAGAGTGAGACATCTCACTTCTGTACTATCTTTGTTGGGAGTCGCACATGCGCAGTACCTCGGTAAGTACTACTAGCCAGTCAGAAGCAGAGTATGAGGGCGCGCCATGCTAGCAGCTAGGCGAGCATTATAACGTGTTACAAAGTGACGCATGTTTGTCACAGAAGTAAAGGCTGGACTACAACAGAGCTGTTTGGAGCAGTTTGTGAACAGTGTTTTGTGTTGGAGATGGTAAGTCCCTTTGGGGTGGACTTTGGGCTTTTTCACTTATTAAACCTATAACATGCACAAAAAAGATATATGACACAATAAAGGAAAGGGGAAAAGCCAAAAAGCATAATATGAGCACTTTAAGGAAATGTTTTGCTGATGAATAAAATTGATTCAACAAGGTTGCTGGAAAGAAACAACTAAATGGAATCTTGTGGACTACACCTTTTGAATTTGTGAATACTATTGGATATCATGGTCAAAAAGGTTCCCATGCAAACCCAAAGCTCCCCCTCCTAGCAGTTTGCTCTCGACATAGAATTGCTACTTCCAACATGTGGTTGAAAGCTGTTGAACTACTAGGTTGGAATTGGTGTCTGATTCAAAGTCTTTTTGTTTGTAAAAAAAGAAAGAAAAAAAAGCACCCAACTTACCTAAGCTAAGCTGAGTTCAAGAATTTTGTTCATTTGTCTAATGACAAAATGCCTCCAGACAGACATTTACTAACCACAGTAAACGCCCAGCTCAAACTCTGGTCGACTTTAATGTTGCGCCAAATTCAACACGCCTATTCTCTTCATGCTACTATTCTTTTCTTTTCTTTGTAATGTGTATTGCTAAAGCATACATTAATATCAGATACTGTAACTCCAGTGCACAAAGAACCAAAATTTTTCAGAAAAATGACTAATAAAAAGTCTCTCTTGCACATTCCTATTTAATTTGAACATGTGTTGGAGGGATAATTTAAAGCAAGTAACGTTTGACCTAAATAGGTAGAAAGCAGCTGAGTGAACACAGTCTGGAAAGAGCTGCGTCACCATGGCAACTTTAGAAGTTTGTGCGTGTTGGTCACCGGTTATTGGGAATCCAGCAGGAAGCGCTTTATTGGGCCAAACATTCATGGAGCAGCACAGACCTATAAACCCTACATTTTACCCCCCCCCCCCCACACACACACACACACACACACCTTAGTGTATCCTCAGGGCAGCTAATCGAGGGATAATCATGACTCAGAAGAATATTTATGTGTGCGCACATGCCTTTGTGTGTGAACTGGGTGCTGGCAGAAAAAAATCTAATCAAAGTCCTCACCAGCGTTGAAGTTTTTGTTCGAGCTTGTTGTAGAAGAAGAAATGCAACATGTGGTGCCATGTGGAACATGTGGAGCAATTAGGGTGGGGGCTGTGTCAGCATTGTTTGCACCAAATGCCAAGAGGAGGTGGAGGGAGCACAGGGGGCCTTCAGCTTTTATGATAAGAAGGATGGGGGTTGGTAGTCGTCGTGTGCCTGTGTGTGAAAGAGACGGAGAGCACAAGGTAGAAAGGCAGCGGGGGAGATTTGAGAAAAGGCAAAGCTGCTTCTGATGGTCTGAGCGTTGGCTCTAGCGGCAGGATGAGAGACCTCCGTCCCAGGAAGGAGGGGGGTGGGTAAATTGCAAAAGTGGGACATGCCAGGACATGCTTAGGATTCAGGCCTGGGACTGTAGAGAGAACATTATAATGGAAAGGCAGAGGTGAATGGGCTGTTCACATCTGTTGTCTGGATCCTATCCCAGCATGCAGTTGGCAAGACAACGCGAATATATTAGATCCTACTCAGTCTATTTTTTCTGATTAATGATTTAATCTACAAAATGTAAAAAAAAGAAGAAGAAAGAAACAGACTTGCCTCATAAGTTGACCAGTGTAGTCTTTAGGTTGGTTGATTTGTCTGACCAGCACTCCAAAATCTAAAGATACTGAGTTTACGACACATATGAGAAGCTGAAACCAGCGAATATTAATTTATACTTTTGTCTTAAGAAATTATTTCAATGATTAGTTCACTATTGATGGTCACTTATCAAAATAGTATCAACAATGAATCAACTGACACAACATTGGACACCACTATATTACGTGACAGCTAATGTATAGCCCTTTTTGACCAATTAACTCCATGCACTATAAAGCCAAATGGACCACACTAAAGAAGTAAACTACAGTAGGAATTAAACTTCCACTGGGAGCATTCCTGTTTGGGTTTCCATTACATATGAAGAACTGTGAAGAGTGGGCTAATTCAAAAAATGCTTTTGATTAAACTCCTCATAGTTTGCCAAAAGGTTTTTGGTCCCCTAGCAAAGGTCCTGCAGTAGAAACATCCTAGAAGTAGCCATCTTGTACCAATGAGATATCTTTTTCTTTTCTTTTCTCAATGTAATTTAAAAGTGCAGCAGGCATTAGTAACTCCTCTGAAATGCACGTTTGACAATAACTGTAAAAGAGAGCGACTTGCTCTATGTAAACATGACACCGTGTAAACATCTGCTTTCTACTTTCAAAATCCTGCACGATTTGTCCTGATTGAATGCATTAAAACAACATTACTTGCATATGGTCATTCAGAAAAAGCTAAAGGTTTTGCAATAGATAATCAGAACATAATGGGTTGGCTCACTTCACTTCACAGCAGTGCTATACTGATGCAATGAGACACACTCCCTCTGGTGTAACTTCTCTGTCTTTTGTGTGGTTTGCCTAATTACCAAACAAAGGCTTTTGATGAAAATGTTCCAAAGAGAGATGGTGCAGTGATGAATAGTGTGCATGAACACAGTTACACACATAGCAGTTTTGTTGAGGTACTGTGCTGAGACATTTCATTTCAATACTTAATAGGCCTACTTCCACAAACAGAGGGCTAGATTTATCAAGCCATTTGCGCCTGCTTTCAGGCGCTAATTGGTCGCAAAGAGGGCGCACTTGGGTAAAATCGCAGATTGCCTGCCACATGAGCGACAAGAGACAGGTTGCGCTTTCAATATGCGTTCGTGGGAGGGTCATGGGGAAAGTGGGAGTTCCACCCAAAAAGGTGGGAGGATACGCGTAAAGTGCGCCCGATTATATATTCCATGGTATTTACAAAGACTGCCAGTAAGAGCGTGTCTCTATCTTGAAAGCAGGTCTAACCAGCCGCAATCGGGTTTCCTCGTAGGCCTGTATGCCGCTGGTGAAATGGCAGCAGTAATCCGAGCAAGACGAAGACATAGGCCAGGCTTTAAATATTTTGAACACAAGGATCACATTTTGTCAGTGGAGTGAACATGAATTCATTAAGCGTTACAGATTAAGCAGCCATGCAATATTAGAGTTACTGGAAGAAATCAAAGATGACATTGAATCTCCAACTCAGCGTTCACATTCCATCCCAGCAGTTGCTAAACTCCTCGCTACATCACAAATGTTGGCATCAGCATAATTTTAAACAGTCATAGCATCAGCATTGGGAATATCGCAGTCTGCACTCATAGCACCAGTACCGCTTTGCTACAGCGCAATTTACGGTCCAGTGGGCGGAGAAAGACGCTGATTGCCTGATGAGTGTCCGGGTTGATAAATACTACGCAAAATGTGGAAGCATAACATGCGGTATTACCGAACTTGCATAAACAGACGCAGCGTAAACTGCGCTAGTGTTAGTAAATGAGGCCCAGAGTGCCTTTTCTAGGTATTTTACATAATCAGGGATATCAGTCACTATACTTCTTATATAAAGCTCATGTGATCATAATGGAAATGCTCAGTACACAGGACAGGATGGGCACCAACATATCCTCCCAGAGAGAAACATCCCATTTAATTAATTCCGCTCATGTGAATAGCACAGACAGCTGCAAACACTGCTAGAAAAACAAAAACACATTACTTTAGTAATTGAAACTATAACACCAAATGGTGTGTGCCTGGTGCTGGACTCCTGACTGGTTTTAGTGAAGCACTTAGCGGATGGTCTTAAATGACTGTGACATTTGTTCTGCCCTTCTACAGTATTTTGCAGCTTGAAGCGAGAAATGCTCAAATCTAAGCCAGCACTCAGACGCGCAACCCTTGAGCCCATTTCTCTAGGACTAGATGGAAATTATGTTTGTTTAGGTCAGCCTGTGGCTCTTTGCTTTTGATTAAACTTTTCCAACTGTGCACTCAAAGACACACGCCAGTGTTAAATCATGGCACATATGAGAAAGCAGAAGTATGCCACCAGTAACGCTTGATGTTATGGCTTAAATTAAGGCCCGAATAATGATTCAGTTGTGCGACACTGTCTTTTATACTCAGTACTTCTGGGGTTTTAAAAGTCCCCGGCCTTTAGTTGAGTGCAGTAAGGCTTAATGGTTATTAGCAGTGCAAAATCTTTCTTTGTAAGTTCGACACACAGCAGCAGAGTCATTGCAGCTGGTGCTATCAGAGTGAAGAGGTGCAGCTAATTAAAAATAATTAGCTCTGGTGGGTTGTTCGTATCGCAGCAATGCATGCCACTGTTGTCTTGATCACAGGCAAACATATTAAACATTGTTTCAAATTAGGAAAGTTTTAAGTTCACCACAATAGCCTCTAGATTAAACAAAGCCTGAATACACCAACCCACCAGTGACAAGGGCAGGGGCAACAGTGGATCCAGTATTATTTTAGAAAGAAAGAAAATGTCTTTTTTTTTTGCTAATTTAAATTGGCTCTTTTACATTATTTCACTTCCAAAGTTATCTGTTTATTACATCACCGTGTGCAGAAGAGCTGATACTAAATGTATACTCCCTGATTGATTTGGGTGCTTGTGACCGTGTACCTTTATGCATAAAATTAGATTATTAAATACATATTATTAGGTTAAAATAGGGGCTCAAGAGTCTAAAAGCCCCACTAGTGTCATGCTGCACTTAACATTCAAGCAGACCAAGTCATTTGAACCAAACAATCACACAACCAAGGGGCCAAAATTGCTGCTATCAAAGTCCTGCACTCTCTCTCTATCAGGGTTGAAAATACATAAAACCCAATGTAGTCAGAGACGTAGCACATTATATGGAGTACTTTATGACCGAGTATTTGACTGGATTCATACATTATACTGTGGAGATTAGATTATCAGGTCATTGGGTAACAGATTGTTTCTGATGTATATTTGTATTTTTAAGTGAAGAAGGTGTAATGGAAAAGACTCCGTGCCAGCAAATCTCAAGAAACAGTCCACAAGAAGTGGAATGAAAGCATGATGAAGGGGAAAAAAAGCACGCTTCCTTCTCTTCTTTTATTCATCTTAGCCTTTGGAATGATGAGTTTCTAACACAGCAGTCTTGATCTTGACACTTTTACATGATGTTCAATGATTTAGCTGGAATTATTAACCTTTTTAAGGTATTTACTGCTTGATTTACTGATTATAACTGTTGAAGGGATTCAGGTCTTTACTGTATCTAAAGAAAACAAAAAGGGCGTAAGATATATTGAATGGAATTTATAGTTCAAAGCATCAGATAACATTTGCTTCCTGGTTGTCAGCTCCAAGCCTTTGAGGCCTACATACGTCGTGTTCTGAAGTATTTATTCTTTCTCCTCAGATCACAGTCACTGACCATGGCGTTCCTGCCAAATCCACCACTGTCCGCGTCATCGTCCGAGTTCTTGACGAGAATGACAACAGGCCGTTGTTCCTGGAGAAGATCTATAAGATCAAGCTCCCAGAGCGGGAGAGGCCGGAGAAAGACCGAGCCACGAAGAGAGACCCGGTGTATCGGGTCATTGCATCAGACCGTGATGAGGGACCCAATTCCGAGATCTCTTACAGCATCGAGGAGGGAGATGAAAACGGAAAGTTTTTCATCGAGCCAAAGACCGGCCTGGTGTCTTCCAAGAAGTTCTCTTCTGCTGGAGAATACGACATCCTTACAGTGAGTATCTAATCCCAGGGTTTCACCGTGTGTTCAGCCTGACAGTCTCTCAGTGAGCAGTAAATGTTTACAACGGATGCTTGTTTATTGTTTTACTGATTTATTCTCCTCTTCCTCTCAAGTTTTCTTACCCCATTTATTTCTCCACCCTCCTTTTTTTAGTGTTTGTGTTTAAAAATGTATATAAAATACACATAAAAAGGTAATTGGTCCACAAGTGAAGAAGGAAATTGTTTGCAAAAAGCTTCTACTTTACACTTTAGGGAGCATGTTCCAAACACCAGTTCACACTATCCAATTAGGATCTCATTGATACAAGGATGTACAGTATGTTTGCTGTATCACCATGGTCTTATTACTGTGGTGCCTTCTTCATCAAGAGCCACATTTATCAATCATTGATGGGACTTCTTACAGTGAACAGCTCTACAGCACCAATTTCTACTCATCTTGGCAGCTGTTTTTTTAAGTATCTTAGAATAACTGATATGTGTTATCTTTCAATCTTCCACCTGTGAGACAAAGAGCAAGAACTTGCCTTTATGTAGTCATCACAGTCGGCTGTCCAAACCGCCGAGGTGATATTTAACGCTAATCTTTTTTGGTTTAAACTGGTTTTCACCTAGATTTTATGTCCCCACACATCCAAAGTTGTGTCTCCTACTGCAAGAAGACACTGCCCACCAGAGTTTACAGTAATTGAAGTCCATACAAAAGGTTGAATCACAAAAGAATACCACACAAAAGGTGTTTTGTTATTCGAAATGCACGGTTCTCTTGCCATGTGGATAGCTCAAAGTATAGAAAAGCTTTTACGATTGAAACACAACCAATTCTGTGAAGTAGTGCCATAAATCAGTGCTTATACTTTACTACAATTTAATATGGTTTATTGGAGTATTTTAGCTGTAAGCATTAACTAGCTAGCTACATAACCAAACATTTTACTCCTGAAGAGTGTCAGGCAGAGGACCCGCCAGAGAGCTGCACAGAAACTCATTTGCAACAAAATCTTGCATAACACTGTGTAACGTCTTTCATTCCCCGCCTCTCTCAGATTAAAGCAGTCGACAACGGACGCCCTCAGAAATCCTCCTCTTGTCGTCTGCATATCGAGTGGATTCCAAAGCCAGAATTGCCGGCCGATGCAGCTCCCCTGCTTTTCGAGGAGTCCCCGTTCACCTTTTCTGTAATGGAAAGTGACCCTGTGGCGCACATGGTGGGAGTCGTCGCCACAGAATCCTCCGAAGTTCCCGTGTGGTTTGAAATCACAGGTATTGTATTGCCTCCTTCACATGGTTCTCTGTCATTGTGTGTATGCATGCATACTGCAGAAAAGCTCCATGTCATAGAAATGCATCGTAGGTGGAAAAGCTCTTTTTAGGACTAACATAGTGTTTGTGCGTGATATGTCTGGGTAATATGGAAAATGACTTTAAAGAAAACTGTAATTTAAAAGACAATATTGTTTTATAGTACAAAGTATATTATGAGTTTAAGTTGTTCGTCATATTAGACCGCATGGCAGTGAGAAGTCAACGTTTTCAGCTGCCATTCCCAAGTTTTCAGGTAAAAATCTGACTTCCTTAGCCAAGTTGGCTGCCTTTCAAAGCCAATATTCAGTCACTGTACATGTATATTTGGTCAAAACTGACTTTCTGGCATTTGCTCAACAATATGAAAAATGATCATGCCATAGAGATGTATAATTTTTGTGAAAACAGCATAGTAATGTGATCAAGTGTAAGCTAGCAGGGAAGATAGGCACAGCTAGCCTTAACTAAAGCTAAAACTAAATGTACTCTCAAGATGTTTCCCTGGCTGTATTCTGTAACTGAAAAATATCCGTTTTGATGAAAGAACATATTGATAATTCAGTTTGCTACTAAATCTGGAGGCTGTAGATAAATCCAGTTATGATGGAGAACAGCTAAACTTCAGCTAAACTAGCTTAGCAGTGCGGCAGTAGCTGCAATCTAAACTTTTGACTCAAGTGGATTTCATGTGAATTATTTACTACCTTAAAATATTGACTTAGACAGACATTTAATTCCTATAATTATGGACTTTAATTAAAATAAAGTTTTTTTTAAATGATCCAAAATGGACAAAAAAAGGTGAAAGAACACATTTTGTCTATAAATACTGTGGTTCCCCCTGAAGAGTGTAAAAAGGCAGGTGCAGTGCAGCATTTATGGCAGTTATGTATGTAGGTACTTCATCTAAACATGCATAAAATGAAGGCAAAACCAATTACCAGTCAGCCAGTTTTAAAGCTTATCAGTTTCACTGTTTCTCTATTACTGCTCTCTGCCTTTGTAGAGCAGATTAGATAACACAATTGTAGCATGAATTAATGGCTCACAAACAAAATTGTATCATGAATTAATAGCGCACAAACAATAAATATTGATAGTTGGCCTAGCTTCCCCGTGTGAGCCAAGTGAGATGCAGTATATTGCCTTTCAATTTTAATTGGCAGCTCTGTTTTGAAGTGTTAAAATTTAATTTGTCCTCTCTTGAATGTGTTTTCTTTTTAAATTTTTGAAAAGCACTTGGTGCATGAGAAGACTTAAATTGACTGCTTTCAAACATGCTTGCCTCTTCTTCCTTCCTGCCAGCCTGTCCTCCCTTTAATCAATGTCTGACTGACACGTCTCTTTTCTTCTCTTCTCTCTTTCTGTGCTCTGCTTACTGCTTTCCTCTTTTCTCTGGAATGTTCTATTTGGTTGGATTTTTGCAAGACGGCATAGAGGATACTGAGATGTTTTACATCCTACAGATGGCTTGTGACCACAACTGTACAGCAGAAGGTAGCTGCTGGGATTTCCTAATAGGCTGTGCTTTATTAAGAGATCATCATACACTGTGTTGGTGCTGCCTGTTGGCTGTGGTTCAGTTGTGTTGTGCCGCAGAATTGATGTTGTGTCACATTTTTTTCCCCTAAACCTGTGACCTGATTAAGAGTCTCAAGAGAAGAATGGGAAACCTTCTCTCCTTACCTTGTGTGAATTAGAGCTCCATTTCATATCCACTGTTGTGTGGTTGGTCCTTAAGAGTTTAGCATCTTGGTATATAAAAGGATGTATTGTGGTGTCATACATCAGGGCTGCACAATATATCATTTTTTTCCCCCATCATCGCAATATCAACTCGCGCAAGGCTGCTTGACACAAAACTTTTGTGTTAGTTGGAAGAAAATATCACTAGAAAACCACACGTTAAAATGTTAAGTCATTCTTTTTTTAGTGGTGCCTTTTATATTCAATTCAGTGGTCAATTTGTTCAATAAAAGAATGTTGGAAATGATTTGTTTTGAATTCAACAAGCAGTGTGTTGTATTTCAGCAAAATACTGAAAGCAGCAGAACTGATTACACTTTAATATCCGTTTATTTATCGCAAGTAATATCGTTATCGCGATATTCAACAACGTTATTGCTTATCGCATGTGTGCAGCCCTATTATACATTCATCACTGTTATGTACCCATCCTGTTTGTGTTAGAATGAATTGCATGAAATAGCTATTATGTCAATACTTTTTTAGATCAACATATCTGTACTGAGAGTTAATATCATCAACATTACTGTATCTATTCATTATTGTCTTTGACATAAGCACAGCAAAAACAAAACAAAAATGGATGTTTGTATGCCCATTTCAGCGCCCCCATTTTGTGTTTGTATAACCTTGCTACATGCACACAACTAAGCGATGATTTGTCACTAATTTTTTGTCCTTCCTTGTTTGTACAAAAAAATAATAATTCCACAGGTGGTAATTATGACAGCCGCTTTGACGTGGGCAAGGCCAGTGGAACCTTGATTGTTGCACGGCCCCTGGACTCCGAGCAGAAATCAAATTACAACTTGACGGTGGAAGCCACAGATGGGACACGAACTGTCAGCACCCAGGTAATTGAAACACTAATGAAACGGTTGGAAGCTGATGAGGCAGTTGTCATGGATCTGTTTTTCTCATGTGAGAAATTGCAGGAGCAAAGGGATGGGTAATGAGTGAAGCATTGCCCAAACTGTCCTGTTTGTTGTGATGTGTTTACGATGTGATGCTCTCAACTGGCCCGGGAAAATGACAGTTTATTGGTTTGAGTCTCATTACATCCTTACATGACCTGACTTCTAACTTACGTTTAGTGAGGCCTTAAAAAAACTGGAGAGATAACACAAAAAATATGGGATATGATATGGTCAGGCTGTGCTGTTAAAAGACATCTTTTATTGTCTGTTGCTGCCTGTGTGGTGTGGTTAAATTGTGTTTTATTAGCAGATAGCGAGATAAATAAAAAAATAAAAAAGTTTGACATTTTGGGAAATATGCTTATTTACTTTCATGGCAAGATTTAGATAATACAACTCTCATATCTGTGTGTTCAATGCAATGCTACAACCAGCAGCTACCATGTTTAGCTTGGCATTAGGACTGGAAACGGGGAGACTATGTTGAGGTTATTTGCGGGACTATTTTGTAGTCGGGTGAAGTGCTTTGCTGGTTAACTGGCAACCTTGCAGTGATGAAACCACTCCCAAAACGTTACAGGTGGTAAGGTAGGGAGATTTTCCCCTTTCTGACAGAGCCAGGCTAGCTGTTTCCCCTTGTTTCCTAGTCTTCCTAGTCCTAAGTTAAACTAACCATCTCCTGGCTGTAGATTGATATTTTGGATTGATATAAAGCAAATGAGCAAAGGATTTTTTTTAAAAGTGGGGTTGTATGAGGTATTGGTTTAAGTATGCTTTATTTAGAACACATTCAGTGCTTCACGTTGCTATCAGACAGCACTTTCCAGTGAGGAACTGAACTCGTTATATCCATATATGCTCTCTTCAAAGCCACCAGACTCCTTTGACAAAAGCAGTAATTTTACCTCACAGAACACGGCAGTTGCTGGTCGATTGCTGGTGTTTTAAAGGGTTAGTTTGGATTCAATGGAATGAACAGTTATGTTTTTATAGAAAGAAAGAAAGAAAGAAAGAAAGAAAGAAATATTCTAAATCAGTCTTAATGAAGACTCTTTTGTTGAACAAGTTTTCAAACCATGATATTGGTAGTCAGTGTTCCTCCTCCTCTGTTCTCTCCCATCTCAGTTGAGCATTGAACTCCAGGAATCTTCCATTGTCTCATTCCTGACGCAGAGCTTCTGTGATGATGGTGCTGTCTAGCCAGAGTTTTTTTTTTTTTTTTAAGCATACAGTACATTCTTGAGCCCCCTTCACTCCTCCCTCTGCTGTGTTTGTTCCTCTCTGAACCTGAATCTTCTCTGAGAGAAACAGATTGCCTTGGTATTTTCTAAAGAGACTCTAAATAACTGAATATATTACACTCATACATATACAAGTATGCTCATGCTACAGTCCGGAAACTGCCAAATCAACTGAAATAAGCTTATATGCAGTAGAAGACAAATATTAGGTACTACTGTATAAGACCTTATGTGAACCATTTTGATGAAAGATGAAAGTTAAAGTTGCTTCCAAAAACTTCCAAAGCAGTTGCATACTTGCATTTTAATATATTAATATGCTAATTTAATCCTTCTTGCATATATCTTGCTCCCCAGCTGGTACCAAAGCTGAACTGCCATGATAAAAGCTTTTAAGCATGCAAGTTGTCTTTGGTTTTTGTTGAGATGGTCATGCCTTGTCCATGAGATTTTGAAGGTTTTTTACATGGTAGTTTTGGGTCATATGGCATTCGAAATGTTTTGTCCTTTGTCCTCAAAGCAGAGCTTCAGAGAACTGTAGCTGGAAAAGAATCTATTTGTTGTCACTCCGTATGAATAAAGCCTTTCATCATCTGGCTGCTGTGCTCCACTGAGCCTTGGATGAAGCGTCGCCTTCGCTGGCATTTTGCAGCTCATCCGAGGAAGCAGCACGTCCTTTAGTTTAGTGCAGAACCTTAAAAAACAGCCACAGTACCTATTTTCTCAGCCTTGATTTTCTCTCCACATAAAGCACTTTTCTTTAAAGCCCTGGCAACAGACACTTATTTAAAAGCGCCTCAGCAATACTGCACGCTGTGACATTTTAAGTCAAATTAATCACATTCAAAGGTTAACTTATTCAAAAGATCCAATTCTCAGGAGGAGCTTGATTCTCAGTGGGGCCGACTGTACTGGCAACCCTTTCTCCTGACAAGGAATGATATCATTTAGTTTGATGTTTAATAGTGATGTTATGAAATGTCATTTACACCCAAAACACCTAGACTGCCCGACTGCCTATCTTCAAAACTTACAGCAGCATACTTTGCACACTACCTCAAATTTTCCTCACATGATCACAAGTTTTACTGTTACTGCTTGATGGTCAGCTTTATTAAAGTCCATCTCTACAAGCCATCCCAGCTCATTTCAACCATCAGTTTCGCACAAGAAATGGGTCAAAGAATAATGACTTGTATATTATATCAGATAAAGCTTATTTCCTGCAACAGGGCACTGTTTTGCTCTGCATGCACATGGCTTTTTAATGTATTATTAGAGCTGTGTCTGATAGGCTCTCTTTCTAAGATCCAGTCCTGTGGACCCAGCTGATCACTGTAGGTCAGCTGTTTTCCATAGAGGGAACAGATTTACTGAATTTGTATGCTCCATAAACCAAACTTGTGACATGATTTAGGCCAGTTGCCTGGAATATGCTGAGAGCCAAATAGGTGACTGAAAAAGGCATACAGTATTATCATCAGACACTTTAGCAATCCCCCCAAAAAATGTAGGCTAGTAATACAGTATAAAGACATCCCTGAAAGTGGAAATGAATGAATTTTTTCCACAAAAAAAAAATCCTAACTTGTGTTGGCCTGTATGCTTTTGTTGTTTGGAAAATCACAATTTAGGTGAGAAAGAACCATTTGTCTTCAGTGTAGTATATCCTTATAATTATCCTTCATTATTTATTATTTGAACAGGAGAAACCCATTGAGATTAAGAATCTCTTTTTTCAAGGGCGACCAGACCAAGACATGCAGCAGCATATAAAAACATGTAGTTACAGACAAGAAACACAAGAGGACATAATTAATAGATCTGTAATAAAGCAAAGCAATTCACATTACATCAATTTCAAATAGCCAATTTTGTAACCAGGAAAAATGATTGAAAACACTGACATCTTAAAGAGTCTGCCTCCATTTCTTTCATATTTGATATATCACATACAGTATTAGTCGGTTGACTCGCACATATTTGCGGGGGAGCCTTAAATGTCCTGAGGATCCAGAGTACTGAGTGCTTCATGTTTCAGGAAATCCATCTGAGTGTTTTGGCTACTAACTTGTTTATCCGATAACATTGTTCAGCATTGACAGTATTTGCTCTGTCAGCAGGGCTTTTAACTGAAAACTGTAAATACACCTCTTGCAGAGAAATACATGGTTTTTGTTTTGTTACAACAAGTGGTTTTGAAGGTTGTGTCAGACCACACTGAAATGTATTCATTTACTTTTTTAGTTGGCTCATTGCCTTTTCAAGGTAGGGAAATACTATTAACCCCTTAGTTAATTCACTTGATTGTTCAGAATTAGGATAAACACTTGAAGACATTTTATAATCTGTAGATTATTACATAAAAGACAGATGTTGAGTAATCCATTTTCTCTGTATCTGTGTTTGCAACAATCCAATAATTGTAATAGGAAATCAAATGCAAACGATTTGTTTGTTATTGAATATGAATTAGTCTTCTTTGGGGACAGCATGTTCACCTTTAAAACAAGTCATACTGAATTCCACTGCAAATTAGATCTACCCGATCACGCACAATGTCAGACTTATCTTTTCCTCAAATCAAAGTCATGTGGAAGCTGTGCTGCCAGACGGTATGGCCTATTTTCTCTCTCCTCGGAATGTTTTTTTTTCTCCCTTTTTGTTCTCTCTCTCTCTCTCTCTCTCGCTTCCTCTATCCATAGTTGTCTCCGTTTTTCAAGGAGCTCCACATTTATTGGCCAGGCACGCAGGAACGATGATGATGATTATTCTGTTTAGGTAGGATAAAATGCAAACAAGGGCGCTGGACCTCTGTGGGTAGTGGGCTGTGTTAATCCTGTTTTGGGAACATGTTGGAGTGCTTGGTGCCAGTGCCCTGCCTTTGCCCAGAACCTGCTACCTGGCAGGGGGGCTTCCTCTCCTACACATGGCACAGGAGGACAATGAGCACAATGCAAGCCCTTATGTGTCTTTTTTTCTGGATACACAACACACAAAAGGTGTTTCGTTATTCAGAAGGCTCTGTTGTCTTTTGTGACGTCTTAAGCACACTTTTCTTTTTGAATGTTTATTTTATTTTCAAATGACAGTGACAAACTTTGAGCTGAAAATTGAAATAGAACGTTAACTCCAACCTGCCTGGGGCTCCAGTGGTGATATCAGTATGAAGCTCATGGTCTGTGGGAGGTCTATGGGAAACAGACGGCCTTTCTGTTATGTGCTTTCCATTTGAACGCTGTAATTCCATGAAGGCGTCTCTGAAGGATCAGCTGATGATGTAGACAAGGGGTGCTGCATTCTAGCTCGGGCACCTCATAGCCAGGAGCTGCGCCAACAAGGCAGGCTCGGCATGCAGCCCAGCCTCCCTTCCCCCACCTCCAACTATATGACATCCTCCCGTGGCCATGCAGAAGTACCTCAAGCTGTTCTGCTCACAATCTGTTCCTGGTCTGCTGTTTCTCATGTTATCACAGTCCGCATTACAAAGACTCTCTTTATGGGTCACTCGAAGGCTTACCTTATTCAGTCACAGTTATGTTTTCTTACCTTCAGTATCAAAGCTGACTATTGTATCTAGGACTTATTTTATAATGCATTTTATTTTGTTTGTTTATTTCTGTCATTCCCACCCACAACCTGTCTTTTCTAAATTTGACCATTTCCCTGAGCTTTCTTTTGTTTTTCACCGTCACTTCTCTTTCATACTCTCATCTCACCCTCACAGCACTTTTTTGTCTTTAGTATCTCCATCTGTCACGTCTGCGTCTCAGTCTCAATCTTGTTCCTCTTCAGATTTCCCAGAGGAAGCCATATACAAAGACTACACCAGCATTTCTGCTGCAGTCAGGCTGTATCATGCTGCTTTGTGATGTTTGGGGGCAAAGTTCCTTTGAAGTGTTGTAGAGCCTCCTTGCAAAAGGAACAACCGAGTTTGTGTGCATATAGAGGCTGAATAGCCTTTTGTGTGCTTTCTAAACCATCTGACATAGTACATTGTGGATATATGTGGATACTACCGGCCAGGTTCCATTCCTTTCTGCTTCTTGACAGCACTATCAGCTCTTGCCACCTTCCTCACTATTCACAAGACGTGTTATCTGACCCTGGCCAGATTGAGACACATTGGACAGCCTCTTTGTGTGGATGCATGTGTGGAAGTGCAAATTTTATGAGCCTGTGTGTGGGGGTGCATGCATGTGCATCTGTGTGTGTTGTGAGACATCGCGGATGTGGTGCTATATGATGTCTGGCATGACATGAGAAGACATGCTTGGAATGAGATAGCTTGTCAGCCCGTTGAGGGTGCAACACACACTAGAGGCCCTATTCAGGGTAAATTCCACATTAGGAAATTATATTTATTGTACATTACGCATCCTGATAAGCAGTGCGACATGGGTCGCTCATGACACATGACTTGTGGCAAACAGACAGTTTTTTTAGCACTGACAGACAGCATGCAGCCCAACGCTCCCCCTGCAAGATGACATCTGTGAGCTTCAGCAGCATTGCCAACATCACAGCACACAGCAGATTGTAAATGTTATCAGTGCTGTCAGGTTGAGTCTATATTTGTCTCTGATATAGGCTCAACAAACAGTATTATGACGAAAAACAACAGTGGGCATTTATGTTGACCAGTGATCTGACAAATCCTGGTCAGCTAGTGAGCTGTCAGCTGGTCAGAACTTGTGTGACTATAGTCCCCTTCACTGTTCCTGCACTCAACAGCTTGGCTTTGCCTTTTTCCTTGCGGGACATCACCCCCTGGTGTTTGGTATGCAGGTGTCTAATCTATGCTGATCCCTTTGTTCCTCATGTTTGGCAACGGTAGAAGCCCTTCGTTGGTCTGGGAAGCAGAGATGGCATTCCAGCAGCTCTCCATAATCCTCTGTCGGAAGTCCACTAGACGAGTGGCTGGTGTTGATAAAACATGCTCCCAGTGGAATTTTACAGTTTGGGGATGTTAGATTCTTTGTTTGGTGTGTGTGTGTGTGTGTGTGTGTGTGTGTGTGTGTGTGTGTGTGTGTGTGTGTGTGTGTGTGTGTGTGTGTGTGTGTGTGTGTGTGTGTGTGTGTGTGTGTGTGTGTGTGTGTGTGTGGCAAAAAACACAGCGACTGCACTTTTTGCTGTGCAAAGCAAGAAGCACATGTGTAGAAATTGTTTTCATGGATTTGAGTCTGAATGGTCGTTTGTGAAAACATAAGCAGAATATTGTGTCTGCTAAACAGTAACACTAAAACCATCCTAAAACGTATATATGACTTTTAGACATGTTATATATTGTTAATATCCACGGATCGGCTTTCTAACCTATCACAGTTGACAACTCACTGTCGAATGGTTGATTACACATGTCCTCTCAATTTAATAACCCACTCCTGTACGTAGCTCACAGTTCATTTAGATGCATTGTGGTTTTTCAGCATTGATTTCTTGTTTTCTGTTAGCAGCATCAAGTTGCACTTCAGTTAAAGTATTGCTTTTGCCATTAGATGCATGTATTGATTTGGTCTATATCGACATAATGCTGCACATTACTGAAGAGCATGGGATGACTTAAAGTTAAATGTGTTTGTGTAAATTTACACTCACACTACTTTTCTGGTTATTATTGGTTTTTTTTTTGGAGTATGTAATTTATGTTTTTGCACATAATCCTAACACTAACTGTAACCCTTACAGAAACTTAATCCAGTTTGGGGACCACTGCTTCAGAATTACCCTCTTCATGCTTTAGTTCAAATAAATGTGTATTATACTCAGATAATAGCCTCAAAAGTATTTTCACATGCATGATTTGGGAGATGATGTAAGTCCGTTGTTAAAAATGTATATTCTCTACAATGTATTTTTCTCCTATAGGTGCTTATCCGTGTCATTGACACCAACAACCACCGGCCACAGTTCTCTCGGGAGGTGTATGAGGTTAATGTCCCTGAAGACAAACCAGCAGGGACTGAGGTGCTGCAGATCAGCGCCGTGGACAGAGACGAGAAGAACAAACTGACCTTTACTCTCCTGAGCAGCACCGATCCCTTCAGCCTGAGGAAGTTCAGACTAGACCCAGGGACTGGCACGCTGTACACCGCTGAGCGACTGGATCATGAGACCATGCATCGTCACATCCTCACCGTCATGGTATAAATCAATGAACACTGACAATTTAACAATAGCTTGATGAATTATAAAGTGTTCCTACATACAGTATGGCTTAATGGAGTTTATTTTGGAAATGTTTGCTTCATTGGAAAATTTAAACATCCGTGAAATTAAGATAAACTTGTATTTTTCTATGCTTTTCAAAATATGAATAATTTGCTGTTTTATTATGTTACTATTGAAGTATGAATTATCGCTTGAGGGCTCTGACACTCTTTGTCTGTCACTGTTTCTTCCTTTTCTTCCCCCCTCCTCCGTCTGTCTGTCTCTTTCTAAATTTCACTTCTCTAGGTCCGAGACCAGGACATCCCAGTAAAGAGGAACCTTGTGCGTGTTATTGTCAATGTGGATGACACTAATGACAATGCACCCTGGTTTATAGGCACACCTTACTCTGGCCGTGTGTTTGAATCCGCAGCCGTAGGCTCGGCTGTGCTCCAGGTCACAGCTCTTGACAAAGACAAGGGCTATAACGCAGATATTGTCTACAGCATTGAATCAGGTAAATGCACAAAAAAGTTGCTGTGCCATTATGTTGAGCCACAATTTCCCTAGTTTCTTTTCTCATAGCAGAAAGCTTTCATTGTAAATGAATGCAAATGAATTCAGCTCGTAAAAAATGCATGAGTCATCTTGAGTCCTGCTGCCCACTGGATCTTGATTATGAATGGAATACTTTACAAAGAGTAGGAGAATATTGGAGACTTTGTCTAGAGGATCTCCAAATACGTGAGTGATGGGTAGGCCCCCCCTCAGAATTTCCCACGATGATTTTCTCCTACAATATGCTGTTTTATGAGAACAAGAAACATGTGGCTATTAGCTTTTTGTTTGAATGCATGCATATTTGACATAGCTAAAATGACTTTGTGTAATTGAGTTGTTGCTTGCTTGGTTTTGAGTGAAACTGATGGTTTAGAATGACTGACTTGAAAAGGACTTAGCATTTCTGACATTGCAAATACTTATCAACCACATCTTCCTTGTACAACATGTAGCAAAATGATTTGTTTGTTGTTTACCATATAGGTTTTGCATTAATTACCAGGCACATGGATCAGAATTGGAAAATATTTCTAGTACAGGACACATTAATATATTCTTCTTTTGATGTCTTTTTCTTACAGGAAATGTTGCAAACTCATTTGCCATCAACCCTGTTCTTGGGACAATTACAGTAGCCAAAGAGCTTGATCGCAGCAGCAAGACCCTGTTTGAACTGACCGTTAAAGCATCTGATAATGGAATACCTCCACTGTCAACTACAGCCAATGTACACATTATGGTAACAGTTTCTGACAATGCGGCCCCCAGATTCACCGAAAAAGAGTTCTCTGCAGAAGTCAGTGAATCAGTCCATCCAGGAAGTTTTGTGAGCTTGGTCACAGCCGACAGCCAGTCATCTGTTTTCTATCAAATAAAAGGTGGCAACATCAACCACGCATTTGATATAAACCCTAACTCGGGAGTGGTTGTGACCCAGAAAGCTTTAGACTATGAGACCACCTCTCAATACAAGCTCATCATACAGGGCACCAACATGGCGGGACTTGCCAGCAACGCAACTCTACTAATTCATCTCAAGGATGAAAATGACAATACTCCAATCTTTCTCCAGAGGGAATTCAAAGGAGTAATCAGCGAGTCTGCCCCAGTCAACAGTGTTGTTCTGACCCATGCAAACACTCCTTTTGTCATTCGTGCCTCTGATGCTGATTGCGACCAGAATGCCATGCTCATCTACCAAATTGTCGAACCTTATGCACATAACTATTTCGCCATTGACTCAAGCACCGGAGCAATCAGAATCACAGCAGCTTTGGATTATGAACAGAGGAGTGTTTTCCGCTTCACAGTCCAGGTCCATGATCTAGGAATGCCACGGCTATTTGCAGAGACGCCAGCCAACGTGACCATTGAAGTGATTGATGTTAATGACTGTCCACCAGTTTTTAGCCAAGAACTCTATGAGACAACCGTCATAGTGCCAACTTACAAAGGGGTGGAAGTCATTAAAGTCAATTCTACAGACTCAGACTCTAGGCCTAACTCCAAACTTATCTTCTCCATCTCTGAGGGAAATATTGGTGATAAATTTAAAATTGATCCAATAGCAGGCATCATTTCTATTCAGAATGTCACACAGCTCAGGAGCAGATATGAATTAAAGGTCAGGGTTTCCGATGGTAGATTTGCTGCTGTTGCTACAGTGAAGATAAATGTGAAGGAAAACAAGGAGAGTAAGCTGAAGTTCACCAGGGAGTCCTACAAAGCCCACATCCAAGAAAACCTTTCTGAGAAAAAAACACTAGCTGTCATTGCTGCTGTTGGGAACCAGGTGAACGAGCCCTTGTTTTACAAAATTTTGAACCCTGACAGCAGATTTGAAATCAGCCGCACATCTGGAGTAATCTCAACCACTGGGATTCCATTTGATCGCGAGGCACAGGACACATTTGATATAGTTGTTGAGGTCACCAGAGAGGACAAATCTGAAGATGGGGCTCACATTCTTGTAACTGTGACAGTGGAGGATGTAAATGACAACAAACCTATGTTTGTGAACCTTCCCTATCATGCCCTGGTCCAAATGGACGCGGAGGAAGGCCAGGTCATCCGACAAGTCACAGCAGTGGACAAAGACATGGGCCCGAATGCAGAAATCCATTATCACCTGAAGGAACACCAGGAGCACTTTCAGATTAGCCCCTCTGGTGAAATCTCACTCAAAAAGAAATTTGAAAAGGATTCGCTTAACACAGACTTTGTCGTCGTCGTTATGGCAAAGGATAATGGAGAGGTAGCACTCACAGCAGAAGTAGAAGTGCCAATAACAGTGGTGAACAAAGCAATGCCTGTGTTTGAGAAGCCCTTTTACAGCATTGAAATCCCTGAAAACATTCCCTTACACACACCTGTGCTTCATGTACAGGCCAATGATTCTGAAGGCCCTCGTATTGTTTACACCATCTCTGAAGGAGATCCTTTCAAACAGTTCTCAATTGATTTCAACACAGGTGTTATTCATGTGATTCAGCCTCTGGACTTTGAGACACACCCTGCCTATAAATTAAATGTAAGAGCCACAGATTCTCTGACTGGAGCACACTCAGAAGTGTTTGTAGATATCATACTGGAAGATGTAAATGACAACGCCCCTGGGTTCCTGTCAAAGGTGTACTATGCCAATATTTCAGAGGCCTCTGTCATTGGTACATCCATTTTACAAGTTGATGCCAACGATCCTGATACTGGTAATAACCAAGAAGTATTCTTTCAGCTGGTTGAGGAAAAAGGGAAGAGTTCAGATTATTTCACTATTGACCGTCACACAGGAATAATCTCTACAGCCCAAGTTCTTGATCATGAGGAGATCCAGCAGCACAAGTTGAGAGTCCGCGTTGTGGACGGAGGAGTTCCAGCCCTATCGAGTGATGTCATTGTGACGATAGACGTTACCGACCTGAATGACAATGCTCCAATATTTACAGAGCACACTTACAAAACTACTATTAGTGAGTTGGCCCCGCGTGGACACTTCATCACCCAAGTCCAGGCATCTGATGCTGATAGCTCAGACTCCGATACGTTGGAGTTCTCCATTATATCCGGCAATGAGGATCAGAACTTTTCCATCGACAAACACACAGGCGCCATTGCCATTTCCAACCACCGTCGGCCACATATGCAGCCTCTTTACAACCTCAATGTATCAGTATCAGACAGTGTATTCAGAAGCTCGGCCCTTGTCATGATAACAGTTACTGGTGCCAACTTCCACAACCCCATCTTCTCTCAGGTGGACTATGTGGTAGAGCTTATTGAAAATTCACCTATTGGTACCTTGGTAGCAGAAGCAAAGGCGACAGATGATGACGAAGGCATTTATGGGCAAATAACATACCAGATTGTCAATGACTTTGCAAAAGACAAATTTTCTATCAATGAAAATGGAGAGATTTTCACTCTTGAGAGCCTTGATCGTGAAATTACAGTTGAAAAGGTTATTCCTATTTCTCTCATAGCTAAAGACGGCGGTGGAAAAGTAGGCTTTTCTATAGTGAATGTCATTCTCACAGATGTCAATGACAATGCCCCACAATTCAGGGCAGCTGAGTACAAAGCCACCATTGCATCAGATGTCCCAAGGGGAACCTCTGTGGTCAAAATTGCTGCTTCAGACATGGATGAGGGAAGCAATGCTGACATTGAGTATTCAATCGAAGCAGATGTTGAAAATGTGGAGGAGAACTTTGAAATCCACCCAACCTCTGGAGTCATTACAACCAAAGAGAGTCTCATTGGACTTGAAAATGAGTTCTATGCATTTTTTGTGAGGGCGAAGGATACTGGGAATCCACCCAGACATTCTGTTGTACAGGTATACATCAGGATCGTTGCACCAGAGACACCAATTCCTAAATTTGCTGAACCACATTACCGCTACACAATTGCCGAAGACCTTCCCATTGGCACAGAGATCGATGTAATTCAGGCTGAGAGTGAGCAACCAGTCGTTTACAGCCTTGTGAAGGGCAACACTCCCGAGAGCAATGAAGATGAGGTTTTTGTTGTAGACAGAGACAGTGGGGCCTTAAAGCTTCAGAAAAGCCTTGACCATGAGACGACCAAATGGTACCAACTCACTTTGCTTTCCCAAACCAAACATGAGAACTATGACATAGTGACATCTGTAAATGTTAACATCCAAGTCAAGGACCTTAATGACAACAAACCTGTCTTTGAGTCACACCCTTACGAGGCTGTCATTGTGGAAAACCTTCCAAGTGGGGCTCAAGTGATCCAAGTCAAAGCCACCGACCAAGACTCTGGAACCAACGGCCATGTCGTTTACAGCCTCGACCCCAAGCAGAACTCGCAGGAGATCTCCGAGCTGTTTGCTATTAATAGTGAAACTGGATGGGTGACCACCTTAAAAGAGCTAGATCGCGAAAAGATGAACAAATACACAATCGCCGTCCTAGCCACAGACCAAGGCGACAAAGTCCAACACGTTAATGGCACCAGAGTGGAGGTAACTGTCGCTGACGTGAACGACAACCCGCCCCGCTTCACTGCAGAGATCTACAAAGGCACAGTCAGTGAAGATGACCCTCCTCCCAGCGGAGTCATCGCTATACTCAGCACTACAGATGATGATTCTGAGGACATCAATAAACAAGTGAACTACTTTATCACAGGTGGGCATTTATTATTATTATTATTATAAATATTATAAGTAAGCCCAGACAGTTTACAGCCTATTCCTTTGTGTAACAGTTTTTCATAAACATAGTTACGGGGGGATTATCCGTTTATGCCACTTAATATGATGATAATATCTCATCTTTGAAACATTACACAGTCCTATTATCTGTTAGGAGTCTTGAGTTATCGCCTAATCTGCCAAAGCTCAAGGCAAACATTAAGGTCATCATAATACAGAAATATATAATTATTTGAATAATGCTTTGAAATAGACTGGGAGGGAATACTTCTCTAGTGCTAATTAGCAAGTGAAATTAACTAGTCTGGGGATATCAAAAGGAATCAGAATGCAGCATTAATTCATCTACATTATCTGTTGTTTCTTGGTTTGCAGGATTGCTTGTGTACCAAACATATTTGATTTAGAAATAAGGGTTTGCTTTGTGAAGATAATTTCAGTAATTAATTGATAGATATTTAGTGGAATGCAGTTTAAAATGCTGGACAAACCCATATCCTTGTGTTTTTTTAATGACTGCTGCTGCTTTGCTGCCTCTGAGTTGTTGATCATTCTGAAGTGCTGTATTTCTTTTTAACACCAAACAGGAGGGGACCCACTTGGCCAATTTGCCATCGAACACATTCAGAATGAATGGAAGGTCTCTGTCAGGAAGCCCTTGGACCGTGAAGAGAAGGACAATTATCTCCTTAACATTACTGCCAGTGATGGCATCTTTACTGCCAAAGCCGTTGTAGAGGTCAAGGTGCTGGATGCCAATGACAACAGCCCTGTATGCCAAAAGGTAAATTCCATTTTTTTTTTTTCTCGACTGTGTTGTCATTTCAGCACTTAATTTGCATTTGTTGTGCCCTTTTCTTGCTGGTATTCACTATCATTTTTTTCCCTCTTCTATTTTCCTCTTATTCATCCGTCCCCAGTCCCTGTACAGCGAGAGCGTCCCAGAGGACTCCCCTGCCGGCAGGCTCGTCTTACAGGTCTCTGCAACAGATGCCGACATCCGCTCAAACGCCCAAATCTCTTATGAGCTCCAGGGAGTTGGGTCTGAATTGTTCATCATTGACTCTGATACAGGTGTGTATCTGCATGTTAACAAGAATGGATGCAAATGCTTATGTGTATGAAGAAGAGTGCTGATTGTGTGATGTGGCCCTCTGCTTCAAGCCCCAAAATTAAAGTCTTCTTTTTTTTTTTCATTTGTGTGTGTGTGTGTGTGTGTGTGTGTGTGTGTGTGTGTGTGTGTGTGTGTGTGTGTGTGTGTGTGTGTGTGTGTGTGTGTGAGAATCATTATTAGCAATAGAAGAGGGAAGCGTGTTTTCTTGTGCCCAGTTGTTATTTGCTTATTCATTTTTAAAACAGCCAAGAACATTTCCCTGCGGAGGCAGATGAAAGACCCACAGTGGCACTAAAATCCAGAGTTGCACACTTAAATTGAATTTATGAGTGTTATACTTCTCTTGCCTGCAAATTATTTCTTCTAGGAGACCCTCTAAATCAGAGATTCCATCTGGCTGCTAGGATAAAAAAAAGAAAGAAAAAAAGAAGAAAAACAATGCCAGTTAATCACCACCAACTTGTTTTTAAAAGAAAATGCTAAATTAAAGCACGAAAGTACGAAATATATTAAGCTAGTAGATTTAAACAGCTATACAACATTTCTGCTGCTACACACAATCCCAAAATAATGTAAAAAAACGTCAAAATATCATGTTTGATATGCTGAGAGGCTGACACCAAGGCAACACTATCATCCAGCTGTCTTTTGGCAATTCTTACTACTGAGTTTCTAGCAGCAGCGCTACTGTTATGGAGAGGGGATGTTTTTTTTCTTCAGTGCAGACAAGTAGGATTATTGCAGATGAGGACCGCCAAGAGGCTCTGCAGTTTTCCAGAGAGGTTGTGGTAATGCTGGCTGCCTCACATCCCAGGGTACTTCCAAGCTGCTCTCAGCTGCCAATTCTGATGGTTTCCTTCATCCCTCCACTCTCTTTGCCATTTTTCCCCCTCTTCTCGCGCTTCAATTACTTATTTATTCCCCTTTTCTCTCCCCTGAAAGCCATCATTTGTTGGATGTTTTTTTATTTGGTTAGTAGACAGCAGACAAAGGGGTTACAGTGCTTTAGAATATACATGTCTGTTTGTCTTATATACAGTCTTATATGAATTTAACTCAATCGTCAGATTCATTGCTTACACAAATTTGACATTTGTCTGTAATGTTTTTTTTTTTACTGTATGTTCTTTAAATAGGAAATTGCATCTTTCTACTCCCCAAAGAGTGCACGTCTTTATTTGTGTGTATTTTGCTCAAAAATCTTCTGTCCCACCTTCAGGGGAGTTGAAGACTTCACAGCCCCTAGACCGAGAGGAGCAGGACAAGCACAAGTTCAAAGTGCGGGCGGTGGACGGAGGAGGGCGGTACTGCGAGGCTGACGTCCACATCACTGTTGAAGACGTCAACGACAACCCGCCTCAGTTCTCATCCGATCCCTACACCATTACTGTCTTCGAGAACACAGAGACGGGCACTTATGTGGCAAAACTGCTGGCAAACGATGTTGATACTGGTGAGTTTATTCTCAGGCACAATATCGGTCCATTACCTGAAAAATCGAACGTACAACAAGGAAAGTGAATCCATTACCTACTATAACGTTCGCTAAGCCCTGCCTTCTTATGTACTGTCGCTACGCCTGTCGAGCTGTCTGTTCTCTCACAGCATTGTGGAGCTTACAGCGATAACGGGGGCAAATTTTACACTCAAAATATTTTGTAATTTGTTTAAACAATGGTTCCTTGATTTCAGACAGTGGAAAATATAAGCAGGCTTGAAATTTGTAGCCAGCGGCCATCCATTTATGCTGGTTAAAATGACAATTCATCAAAGCGCTGTCCAATGTTTGACAGGCCTACGTTGCCTAGTTACAGTTGCTGAGCCATGATTGGACAACTTTTAATATTACAACTATTTTAGATAAACCTTTGAAACCTCTTGCTCTTCACAAATGCCGCTACATTATGCTTAAATGCCAACAAAGACATTACTTAAGGTCACAATGAAAATAAAAAGCACATATTATAAACAGCATGCATATGCATCTCGGCTAAATGCTGACCCACAATGTACGGGTTATTATCTTTCCTTTATGCATCTGCATTACTCTAAATGGCAAGAGAGAGGGATAACAAATGTGGAATTTCATGAATGATCAAACCCTCAAATTAAAAGCTCCATTAAGCTCTAATGAAATTCCTCTTGCTTCAAGCTGAATTCTCAAAAGGGCTGATTGCAATTTTCCATTCGCCTGGTGCAAAGCCACAGGGCCACATATTCATCTCCGGCGTCTTCACCTTTCAGCAAGCATTGCCAACCACTGAGAGGCTCACATGTGGATAAGACTGAGAACTTAAACCATGCAGTTAAACAGTCATGTAGGCTCCTTGAGACTTTATCCAAGAAACTATTGGACCTGCTGTTCCAGATTACACCTTTAGTGTAGTGGAGCACAAACCATTCTGGCCTGTTCACTGTCAGAGAATCTACGCCTTCTCTTTCTATTTCTGTTTTCAGTCCCGTGTTTTGGGTGGACTGACAGCTTGACAGTATGAAAGGTATGCTAGAATTGGATCCCTCAGAGAGGAACTTAAAATGGTGAATGGAAAGCGCTGGTATTAAGACGTTTCTTCCCTGAGGCTTTGCTGTCACACAATTTGCTTCATTTTGAATATCAAGGATAAGGGTAGTTGAAGGAGGGGTGGAGAAAAAAAGGTGCTTCCTGCAGTTTAGCCAGGGGCAATAATTATTTAGAGTTACACTTTGTGAAGCAGGGGGGGATTTGATTAGTATTTCTCTCACATGTGTGAGTTCTTTTTTGTGTGTCTATCCAGTCTTTTTGATTTAGGTGCCAGCTTAAAGCATAACTGGCAGATCCCAAGCAACATGTAGCCTACAGTAGAGTGTACAAGAAGAATTAGTTGTTGTAGCTTTGACCCAGTTCACTCAGGCTTCAGTCAATTGTCTTAGAAGGCAACCATCAAATTGTGAAACATAATGTAATCCTCTTCCGAAGAGAGAAGAGTCGCTTCATCCTCCATCGATATTTGTCTCTGCATACTCTCTGTGAGGACTCGTTCTTGGCCCTGGCTGCTGTGTGCCACTGCATCAATGATTTGGCTGCAAGATGTTTGATACTTGCCCACATTGCTGCTCCTTAGTTCAGTCTGCTGTTACAATCTCAGAAAAGGCAGCACTTATCAGTGGGGGATGGTTTTGAACCAGACAGACCCACAGATCCAGACTAGTGGCCTTGATCCGTGATAAACTAAAGTTATGCGAGTACACATTCCTTCTGTGATTCTGCTTTATCCTTTATCACTCTGCCTGGACCCAAGTGCCCCTCCTGTGGAGGAATTTAATCATTTTCTGCTTTGTCCACCGTGATGCTGCACCAGATTCATATATGTTCCTTACAGTCTTGGCTTCAATACTGTAGAGAAAGATGTCTTAAAAGTGCCAAAGATCAGTGTTCAGTTAGCATGTTTGTTTTTAGCAATATTGAATAAAGGTGCTGAACATTGTCTTTAATATAGGGCTGCAACTAAAAAAAGATTTAATAATCCATTGATTTTTTTCTTGATTAATAACTTATTTGCTTTGTCTATACAATTTAAAAAGAAATGTTTTGACAGCTCAAAGTAGTGCTTTCAAATGTCTTTTCTTTTTTATTCAACCACAAACAATATTCAGTTTATTTACTATTATATATGGCAAATATGTTGCAGAATAATGTTCTATCAATCGACTCATTCCAGCTCTACCTTAATATTAAATAGTCCAGTCATGGGACTGAGATGGGCATACAATCATAAACATACTTGTATGCGGCAATATGGCCAATCGAGATTCGGCACAGATCACTTAACCACCAATAAGCAGTTGTCTCAAGGACGATCAGACCAGACAAAAGTGATGGGAAACCATATAAGCAGGGCTCCCCGTGGTAGTCTCTCCAGCACGATAATGACATCCACGGAGGACGGGGGCACTTACCTGATAAATGGGAATATAATAGCGTATTCCAAATGGGGGCCACCTGCAGAAAGGCATTATGATTATTATTGTGATCCGTCTCTGTCTCGTTGCTGGGAGCGTCTTGCTAGTGGGAGGACATGAGTTATGAGGATGGCATGGATTAGACGTTTACAGCTCCTGTTTTTCAGAGGCTGTGTGAAAGATGGATGTGTCGGAATGAGAATAGAGGGCGACGATTTTAATCGTTCAAGAATCAATACATCAATATAAGAATCAATATGCTTGTTACGCCCTGTACTTACCAGTGTATTTCTGTTGATGTGGCTATTTATCTTATTGGTGAAGATAACATTTTACTTAGCAGTTTAATCGCTACGATGTGGGTACAGGGACAGGGTGTAAACTGAGAGGTAATCACATGTTAACGAACATGTATGATTGTCAAAAATACAAAAATAGGATTCACGTTGTAAAAAAAACATGAATTGTCCTTTTTTCTATCATCCCAGGTCTTAACAGCAACATCCTCTACTCATTGGGCGATTCTGCTGATGGATTTTTCTCAATTGACGAGCACACAGGTGTTATTAGCCTGGAACGCCCCCTAGACCGCGAGGTGCAGTCGACATATGAGTTGAAGGCCCGCGCCAGTGACCAGGGCTCCCCGCGGCTTTCCTCACTTTGCCAGGTGGTAATCTCCATCCTGGACATCAACGACAATCCCCCGGTGTTTGAGCACCGCGAATACACGGCTACGCTGTCTGAGGATGTGGCGGTGGGCACACAGGTGCTCAGAGTGCAGGCCGCCAGCCGGGACATGGAGGCTAACGGAGAGATCTCTTACAGCATCATCAGTGGGAATGAGCATGGCATGTTCAGCGTGGACCCCCGCACTGGTATGTGGTAGAATGAAATAGATGACTTTTTCTTTTTTATATTCTTCTAAGTCAGCTTTTAATGTGCTCTTAGCTTTCTCCCTATTGACGGTGTAACAAAACCTTTAGTAGTACTGCAGGGTTTTTCCTGACTCAGAAAGAGCCTTTGGGGGGTGACTACGCAAGACAGAAAGCATGATCAGTTTGCGTACAGTAAAGGCAATGAGTCTGTGTCACCTTATTTGACAGAAATCAATGCATGTGCCTGTCATTTTTGACAATTTGATAAACAAAACTGTCTATTTTGCTTAAGTAAATGAAACCCCAGTTAAACAGCAAAACTGCTAAAAAAAATATATATATATATATTAATATGCAGGAAACCCTGATTACCTCCAAAAACTTTGATAAGTTTACCAAATTCAACTATATTTTTAGTGTCACCACAGGGGTTAAAGGTACGGTGTGCAGTCTTTGACCACTGGTAGCACTGTGGAGCAGTGTTTTTTACAAGAGGGTTCCTGTTTTCCTTATACACACACACACACACACACACACACATACACACACACAAGGAAACACATTCCTGCTCAGGTTCCACACTATTGCACTGATCAACAGTTGGTGTCGGCAGCGTGGAAAGAAGCATAGCAATGGTAAAAGGTAAAGGTAATGAAAAAGAAGACTGCTAGTAAGCAAACATGAATGTTAACAATGCGCAACTAAGATATGAACAAACATCTGCTTTTTTGTTTTGTTGTGGTTCAAGGATACACACAATACAGGGTATTTTGTTTACAAAAAAGTCCACAGGGCACAGGGAGTTAAACATTAAGAGCTTCATCGCCCATGCCGTCTAATTGTTGTTGAGTCTACACAGTCTGCAATCCTGTCTTAACATTATCATGGCATTATGCTAAATTGCCATGGGGACAAACAACCCCAAAAAATTGCAGTATCATTTAGCAATCCCAAACACCTTATCTTGCATGTCAATATTTACAAAACATTTGCAAATTAAACAGTGTTCAACCATAACTGAATTTCACTTGAATTTCCAGTTGAACTGTGATTGGCTAGTTTCACCGCTGCAGCGCGACACCAAAGAAGAAGAAAAAACTGGGATACCTTTCTGTTGTCTCGATGCAAGTTAGAGCAGCTGAGCCAAGCAGAGCGTTTGAATTTCAAATGAGAGTCAATTGCGGATGCCGCATTTGACTTCTGGTTTGCGGTGCATTTCAGCTGGAAATGTTTGCATGTAGAGTTCAAAATCTGTTTATTAGGATAAACCCCTTGAGATGTATCATCTCGTTTTCGAGGGGGTCCCTTTGTTACAAACCAGCTGACAAAAGTTATCAGCAGCAGAAGGAATGACTCACAGTAGGTTATCCCAAACAACAAAAAAAAAGTTAGAAGCAAAGTGCTTGTCCTCAAATTGATTTATGTTATTTGGCACACTGTGGTATCAGTTTTTTTTTTATTTTTTATATTTAAATAAATTCTTGCAACTCTGCCTACCTCCCTACCTCTCTGACTTTCTGCTGTCTCTTTGTCCTCAGGTGACATCTTTGTGATTGAGGGGTTGGACTACGAGGTCTCCCATGAATACTACATCACCTTAGAGGCTACAGATGGTGGCTCGCCACCGCTCAGCGACATGGCCACTGTGAACATCAACCTGACTGATGTCAACGACAACAGACCTGTCTTCAGCCAGGACATCTACACAGCTGTCGTCAGCGAGGACACGGAGCTGGGGAAGACTGTGATGGCGGTAAGAACATGCTATCTTCAGGGACATGTTTGAATACAATAGTTGCTTGTTGTGGGGCAGTAACCCGTAATTACTGTAAAGCTGCATGCTGGGTGAAAGACATTTTCCATCTCTCTCTCTTTACTTATTCCTCTATTTAGATCTGTCAGTTTGTTCACCCTCTCATCATTTATGTCTCCCTCACAGTCTTTTTTTCCTCTCTGCCCATTACTCACTGCATACACTATCTCATATCTGCACCTGTAGCAAATCACCATCTGGCGGAACAGCTAAATTAGGACCGATGCTCTTCATGCTCACTGCACCCCTGTTCTCATGCATTATCTGACACACATGCTCAAACTGTTTAATTGAAAGGCATTTGACTCATTAAGCCCCTATGCTAGATAAGGCTTTCTCTGCCTTTTGCATGTAAAACGTTTCTCTCCATCTATTTCTGTCTACCCCCGCAGCCCACCTCTCCTCCCTCCCCTAATAAAGGACCTTTGCTTGTGGCCATTTATCTGTGTGTCTAATGTACCTGAATATAAATTATCCATCAGAAAATTAGATGTTAATACCTGCCGTTGTCTCATACTTGTAAGTCTTCACTGTCTGCTAAATTTCCCCGGGGATCCCTTTCAATAAGTGACGGTTGGTGGGTTTTAAGTGTGTGTGTGTGTGTGTGTGTTTTGGAAGAGGGTGCTCAGGAGAAAAGATAGGTTCTATGCATCTAGGGCTGCAGTTTTCGATTATTATTATTGTCGAGTCTTCTACCAATTATTACATTGATTAATTGAGTAATCGGATAAGACATAGTTTTTGCTTTACTAAAAAACAATAGTAATTAGTGGTTCGTTCAGCTGAACATACAATAGGTGGTGCCCTACCCCATCAAAAGGACATTCACATTAGAAGATGCAAGAAAAAGGCTAGGAAAATTATTAAAGATCCAGACCACCCGGGTAACAGCCTTTTCACCATGTTGAGGTCGGGAAGAAGGTACTGGATACACCAGGCCAGCACTGAGAGGCTCAGGAGGAGCTTCTGCCCTCAGGACACTAAATGAGGAAATATATATATATATATATATATATATATATATATATATATATATATATATATATATATATATATATATATATATATATATATCCGTTCTAGCCACCATCCGACTGTCATTGATTGGAACATTTACTTATAAAAATCTGCTTCCTGAATAGGGTTTGGTACCGAAATGCGGTGCTAATACGGCACTGGTGCCTTAAGGACCTGTATCGTATACCGGACCAAACGCAATGCAGATTTCGGGTACCTCGTTTCGGTGCCACTGATATGTCTTCGCTTCTCTCTGATGCTGTGAAACAGACGTTACAGGCAACAGAAACATCGTTGCACGTGACGCTAGTTAACGCTATACTCGACAGCAGCTAACGTTAGCCTACCGCTAGCTAGTAGTATCTGGATTAAACATGGTTAAAATGCTGACAGCTAACGCTAAACGGTTGATGTAACAATCTGCAGCTGCCGTTGTCGGAAAAACACAGACGGTGCGTTCAATGAAACTGGTAGCCTCGTGGTGCATTCAAAGTTATTGTTAAATGCCCTTTTCCCATCTGGTGGTTGTTTTTGTCGTTTAACAGCAATTTACTAGTGAAATAATTAATTGTTATAGTTATTTTATTATTATTTAATTTTAACCATATGGCCTTAGCAATAAACAACCTGTTCTTTAATGTCGCCGACTGTTGTTTAGAATCCTTCTTTTTTTCCCTTTTTTTCCTTTCTTAAAAAGTATCGGTTCAGGCACCGTTAAAGCACCGGCACCATTTTAAAAGTAGCTTTAGCACCAACCCTATTCCTGAAGCACTTTTGAATTTATTTCCTCAGCATATTAGCTCATATTGTTGATTGTTATGGCCATTATTTGAACAGTGAAAATAATAATAAAGAGCTTTTTAACTTTAATGTCACTAATGCTGATTATTCATTGATTCATTTGAATTAAAAAATGTAAAATACTTTCACAGCAAAAATTATGTATGCGATTAATTTAGATTCATTAATCACAGATGTAATTAGTTAGATTAAATGTTTTAATCAATTGACAGCTATATATATATATGTGTGTGTGTGTGTTCTCAGAGTCCAAGGTGGCATCTTCAGATCTCTCTTTTTGTTCGACAAACAGTCAAAAGAATCAAAACAGAAAATTTGCGATATCGGAAAAACTGGAACGAGAAAATGTTTCAAACAATTAATCCATTATCAAAATAGTTGCTGATTATTTACTGTCGATCGACTCATCGATTAATCGACAAATGGTCTCAGCTGTACAATAGTGCTTCAAAGCTCCTGAAAACTTTTTAAACCCAATGTATTTCTCTCGAACAATAAATGTTCATAAATAAACAAAGAAAAGTTTAAGAAGAAAAAAACATTGCTATGATTTAAGAGTTAAATGCTCAAAATCTGCTTCATCAGAAATGTGTTTGAGTGGTTTTCAACAATCCATCCACAGTCATCAATCACATCCTGATTGGTGCATGGAGTGCCATGCACTTTAAACAAGTGAAGAGCACAGACCAAAACACAAAAGAAGAAATCACTCTTCTAAATGTGGCAGATAATTGTGTGTTCATGTAGGAACCCATCGGTCATAGTAAGATCCTTAAGAAAACAGGTTTTTATAGCCTTTACACGTGTTAACATATCATAATATGCAAAGGCGTTAAATTGTCATTCGAATGTTCAAGTATGGTTGAGTGATTGTTGTTTTGATTGTTTGATTGATCCAAAGGTGATGGCTGAGGATCTTGACGGGCCTTCTTACGATCACGTGCGGTACTCCATCGTGGACGGTAACCAAGGCAGCCCCTTCACCATCGATCCGGTCCGAGGAGAGCTGAGAGTTGCTCGCCAGCTGGACAGAGAGAGAGTAAGAGAAACAGCAGATGCAATGCTGACTGTACACACAGATTTTAATCCACCGAGGAACCAATTGCACTCTGTGCAGAATCCAATCAGAGTCATGTCAGGCCTAATAGGGAATCCTGTTTACTGATCTCCACTGCGTTGTTATTGCTTACAAAAGCAGCTTTGCATGTATGGTGATTCTCTCCCCCGCTTTTCCCAGACTTCAGGGTACACTCTGATGGTGGTAGCCTCAGACAACGGGCTGCCCGCTCTTTCCAGCAGTGCCATGATCAACATAGACATCTCAGACGTCAATGACAACCCGCCGCTGTTCTCCCAGGCCAACTACAGCCTCATCATCCAGGTGAGAGGGGTGAAAAGGGGTCAGTATGGAGGGCTGATAAGAAGTAGAGAGGATGAGAATGAGGTAGATGGAAAGAAAGAGGGATGTGCAGGGGGCATTGCAGTGGACACAGAGAGAGGGATTAACAGGGAGGAGGAATAATGGGAGACTGTGCGACTAGAATGTCAAGAAGCAAGTAGGAGGTTGGAGCAAGAACAGAGGAAAGGACAGGGGAGAAAGGAGGGGGGGAGGGAGGGAATTAAAAGACAGAGGCTGCATCTTAAGTATGAGAACTCACATAAGGGATGGAAGGAAAAGGCTGCAAGCAAGGAGTGATGAAGAGTGGGAATGTGAGAGATACAGAGCTGATAATGGGTGGTTGGCTGGAGTGATGAGAAGAAGAGAAAATGAGAAGAATGAAATTCATCTCTATTCCAGTTTTAGGAGAAATCGAAAGATAATAATTCCAAAGTTAGGATGGAAGATGATTTGTTTCCAATTTTCCTGTCTGTTTAGAAAACTGGAAAAGCAATTTAAAAGGAACATTTTTAAATGTAAAAAAAAAACACTTTGAGGAGACACCGCACTTATTGTACACAGCTCAAGCACTTCAGGATGAAACATTGTTTTGCTTTATTTAACTTCCTATGGTTCCTTGAAAGTTAGGCACAAAATCACACTAAAACAGAAGAAGAAAGAAGCACAGGGTGTACACACTGTACCCATCGCCAGGAATATCAAGAGTTTTTTTGTTGAGAATAAAAGTGAGTTTAGAGTCAGGACTTAAAAAGAGTCAACAGATCTGAAGCCCATTCAGGGACACAAAACACTAAAGAACAGGCCTTAATTGTGAAACTGACATTGTCCCTTTTACTGGGACTCATCAGAAGTATGGTGGACCAGCCGTTAGACAAGCACAACTGACAAATACCAGCACCAGCAGAAAAAAAATTAAGTCAGCAACTCAAGTCAAGCGGTCATAATCGTATCGTATTTCGGCCGGATGTCCGTCACCTTCCGCTTTCTTTGTGTTGTAATTTTAAACTCCGGCTGATTTATGAGGACTGTGGTTAACTGCTCCTCAGACCTCTGCAGGGTAAATCCAGACAGCTAGCTAGACTATCTGTCCAATCTGAGTTTTCTGTTGCACGACTAAAACAACTTTTGAATGTACATGTTCCACCAAAACAAGTTCCTTACTATTTTGCAACGGCACCATTGTTTTGCCCAAGCTTAGCACCGCCCAAGACGATTGTGATTGGTTTAAAGAAATGCCAATAAACCAGAGCACGTTTTTCTCCCATCCCGGAAAGCTGTGTGGACTAGCCAGACCCTCATCCGCAGCGCTATTGAGGAAGGTCTGGCAAAGCGAGACTTAGTTGAAATGAATAGGAAAGCTTTGGTTTTTCCATTTTCCGCTGTAAAAATAAATTCAGTTATTTGTTTAGTTTCAGCACCGTTAAAATTTCTCTTACGTCAGCAATGTTCTGTGCATATCTTACCTTCTGAAAAACATTACATTGTCAAACATTACAGAGCTGAAGAGCATATGGGGAACCACCTCCTCTCTTCACGAATATTTACCATGCCTCTCTTGTATCCCACAGGAGAATCGACCAAAAGGCACAAGTGTTCTTCAGCTCATCGTAACGGATCGGGACGCTTCCCACAACGGCCCACCTTTCACCTTTGCCATCGTGGATGGGAACGAGGGCGACGCTTTCCACATCAATCAGCAGGGAGCTCTTGTGGCCGTGGGGGCGCTGAATAGGAAAAGTAAAGAACACTACCTACTTCAAGCACAGGTGAGTCACAGCACCGATGAGAAACCACAGCTGAGAGGTTGTATTGATTTAACCGTCAAGCCACAGCAACCTGATCTATTTGTCTTCCCTCTTTTCCCTCTCTGTACCTTTTCTCTGTCATGCTCACTCTAGTCTGTCCCCCCCCCCAACTAGTCAATATTTGTCCCTCTATTTAAACCTTTTGTATATATCCAATGTAAAGCTTTTCACCATGCTGAATTGAAATAGACATACAATAAAGCTGCTACATCAGAGTGCATCTCACAGGAGAATCATAAATCAAAGACTGCTTTGAGTTGGCACAATCATGTGTGTTGCTGGGTGTTGATGTGTCAGGAAAGAACAGGGGAAAGAAACGAGTGGGCAGATGGAATACGAAATGTAAGTGTGATGTCTTGTTACGTGAGCTGCACACTCAGATTTGAGTCACATTTTGCTGTTTTTTCTTGCAGAACAGATGACCGTGCGTGTGAATGTTAAAACGCATGATCTATAGATGATTTGTTGGCTTTAATATCCAGTGCACCTACAGTATGTCGATGCCGTCGACCTAGGGATATCAGTGAAAGAGCTTGATTGCCCTCTGCTGTTTGAAAAATAAAGCTTGCAGATATGAACTTAACAGTGCACATAATTTCCTCTTGTCATTCCTCATGTTCAGGTGTCAGACAGTGGCAGACCTCAGCTCTTCTCCACCGCCTTCATCAGTGTACGCATCATCGAGGAGAGTGTCTACCCCCCTGCCATTCTTCCACTGGACATCTTTGTGACAACCGCCGGCGATGAATACCCCGGTGGTGTCCTGGGCAAGATCCACGCCACCGACCAAGACGTCTACGACACTCTCACCTACAGCCTCGCCCCCTCTTCCTCCTCACCCTCAGACGAGAGCGGCGCCTTGTTTTCAGTCTCCGCCTCTGACGGTAAAGTCATCGCCCTACGACCACTCGACGTGGGCCACTACCCTCTCAACGTGACTGTGACTGACGGGCGCTTCACCACAGCGGCTGACGTCACCGTGCACATTAGGCAGGCAACGCGTCAGGCTCTGGACAACTCTATTGCGGTGCGTTTTGCAAATATTGCCCCCGAGGAGTTCATCGGGGATTACTGGCGCAACTTCCAGCGGGCACTGAGGAACATCGCTGGAGTCAGGAGGAGTGAAGTCCAGTTAGTGAGCCTGCAGCCTTCAGAGCAAGGAGATCTGGATGTGCTGTTGGCTCTAGAGAGATCTGGCAGCCCCTACCAATCTCAGGAGGTGAGAGCAGCCACGATTCATCATTTGTAGCTACTGGTACCAAATAGGGCTTGATACGGCAATATATCGATATGCTGCAGCAAAATATCAATATTTTGATTTCATGGCTCCTTGAGGTGGCGCTCAACAAATGAATGAGGGAAACTTAAACATAATTTAATTGTGCTTTTTTTCTAACAGTTTGGACTTGCAGTGAATAAAGAAAGGAAGCCTGTACTTACTCTTTTTTTATAGACATTTTGTATTCTTAGTTAGACCGATATTGTGATGTATCATTTGTCTAGCAATTTATTGATTATCGCAGAATGGCTGTATGGCGATATCATCGGTATCGTGAGCCATGTATTGTGTATCATAATGTATCATGAGGTACCCTGTGATTCCCACCCCTAGTACCTAACTTGTACATAACAGTGTTATTTTGTTGTTGGGCTGCAACTAACAATCATCGATCGATTCATTATTTAGTCTATAAAGTGTCTGGAATTTGTGTAAACTGTCTTCAAATTACTTATTTTGCCAGACCAACAGTCCAAAACCCAAAGCTATTCAGTTTGCGATGACATAAAAAAAAAAGAAGAGAAAAGCTGATGTTCATTTGTCTTCAGGTTGTTTTCCGTAAGCTGAACTCCTCTGCAGCTGTGATCGAGGAGATGACGGGGGTTCGGATCGTGCGGGTGGTGCAGAAGCTGTGTGCGGGTCTGCACTGCCCGTTAAGCTTCTGCGATGAAGTCATCTCCCTGGACAAGGCCGCTATGTCCACTTACAGCACGGCTCGTCTCAGCTTTGTTACTCCGCGACACCTGAGAACTGCCACCTGCCAGTGTGAAGGTACACACACACACAAACACACACACATGCACATTAACTGTCTATGAGAAACTCCCATTCTAAGTGGAAGTATGTTGACATTTAGGTGGTAGATGTCCCGTGTTGAACAACCTGTGTGAGAACAACCCCTGCCCTGACGGAATGGAGTGTGTGGCAGATCCAAGAGATACTGTGTTCAGTTGTGTGTGTCCAGAGGGCAAAAAGGGCAAATGTTCCGGTAAGACAACCCACCTCTTTATTTGTGTTCCCAGATGTTTTTCGTCCTTTACCCGACCCCAGCTTCTTCCACTTTTAGCGATATTTCAAATACAGTAATCTAAAGTTGATGCTGCATGCGTGTCCCACCTCTTTTTGATACATGTCTGTTACTTCCTGTCAGATGGCCACTCACTGACGTTCAGCGGCAGCGGCTATGTGAAATACCTTCTGATGGAGAACGAGAACAATGAGTTAATGAAGCTGTCTCTGAGGCTCAGGACCTTCTCCAGCCATGCTACTGTCATGTACGCTAAAGGAACCGACTACAGCATCCTCGAGGTGTGTGTGTGTGTGTGTGTGTGTGCGTGTGCGTGTGCGTGTGCGTGTGTTTGTGTGGGTGGATGTGTGTGTGGGTAAACATATTTGTCCAGCCTTATTAACAGTGCATTCATTACTAAAATGATAACCTCGCTTATCATAATTAAGTCTAGGCTGACTGTCCCTCTGCATTTCTGAGCTTGTCTCTCTATTACTGCCAAGCATTTCCATATCAGAAGGATTTAATAAACACAAAACTGACCCACCCGCCCATGAAACCACCCTGCCATGTGTACCAGTCAACTATGCTGAAGGGTTCAAAAAAGATATTTTTAAACCTATTTCACATAAGGGATGATGGGAATGTGGTGGTGGGTTGAAAAGAATCTCACACACAAGAGCTATTTTAGTACTGGGAGGGAAACAGAAAGCAGTTTTCCACACATTCCTTTTCTGTCTGTCTGGTATAGGAGTCTGCACGCCCGACTTTAGACTAAAACCTGGCTGGCTAAGAGACAGTTATTGTTTATCAGACATTTAAGGCTTTGAATTTCTTGCTTGTTTTATTTAGAGGCATGAACAGAAGTTATACTGTTGTATAAAGATATTTTCCTGAAAACCTAGTAGGCTATAGCTAGTAGACATTTGTTTGCTCTTTAGCAAGATACTATTAATAATGATTTCATGACATGGTAATAAATTGATGATAGTGAGTGATTCATGACAGTGTCAGACATTGATTTATAGCAGTGACTTGATGATTTGATTACGATTTCTCCGCCCAAGTTTTAATCTTGTGGTGTTAATGAAAAAAGGGACACAAAGAGCAGAATTGATGAGAAGAATAACCTCCTTGGTATATGCTGGATGTTGATCATGTTCTGATTCAGTGCTTTTTCTGACTCTGATAGATTGTGAACGGCCGTCTGCAGTACAAGTTTGACTGCGGCAGTGGCCCCGGCCTGGTGTCAGTCCACAGCGCTCAGGTTAACGACGGCGAGTGGCACTCTCTCACACTGGAGGTGGATGGTAACTACGCTAAGCTTGTGCTGGACCGGGTGCACGCCGCCTCGGGCACAGCACCGGGCACCTTGCGAACCCTCAACCTCGACAACAGCATTTACTTCGGCGGCCACGTGCGCCAGCTCACCTCGGTTCGCCACGGGCGCAGCCTGCCCGTCACCAACGGGCTCCGCGGCTGCATGGGGGCCATCACTCTGAACGGCCAGGAGCTGCCTCTCAACACCAAAGCACAGCGGGCCTACGCTGTGCTGGAGGACATTGTGGACGTGACCCCAGGCTGTGCACTCGCACCGGCTGAGAGTTGTTCCAGCAACCCCTGCGCCAACGGAGGGAGCTGCAACTCGCTGCCTAATGGAGGTACATAATGTCCTGCTCAGCTCATTGCACTCAGAGTTTCACTGGAGTTGCTTAAAGGGAAACCCGCTAGCAGGCATCATTTTCATGTCATGCGGCAGGGTTTTTACCGGCTTGTGAGCGCCGGGGGAGTAGACCCGGTGCCGTTCATCTGCATGTATTGCCAGCGCTGCAGTGACACAAACCTGGTTAAAAATCAGCAAAGTTGACCTTTTAAGTCAAATTTCAAATTGTCCGTTTTCCGTATCTGTACATTATCTTAGGTCTCGGCAAGGTTTAACAGGAGTTTTACTTGTGCCCTAAATTCTTTATCTATTTCTGTATCAAACTAGCTTCCTTTTTACTACTCGCAAACAGCTGTAGCGACTGAAGAGGTGAACCTGTTCTTTTATTTGTACGTACTGCTGTTTGCTATTAATGCAAACTCAACATTTCTGCATCTGTATCACATTAAAAACGGTTCAGGGTGCATAATCACTCCCCATCTCTGGAAGGCGCTGTTGTTTAGGCGTGTTGAATTTCAGTAATCAGCTGAAACAAAACAAAAAGTGTAGTAAGCATGTAATTGTAATATTGGAATTAATGTCAATTATGTAGAATACTGCGTGGCTTACGCACGTGGCGTACCTGTTTTAAGAGAAAACTCACCTCCAGCAATTCTTTGCAAACTGCCTTGGATTTGAGTATAGTTCAAAAAACGTCATTGTCTTCATAAGTCTTTCTTTCTGAATTTCACAGGCTACTTCTGTAAGTGTTCTGCCTCTTTCATGGGCACCCACTGTGAGATTGGCATAAGTCCTTGTTCCTCCAACCCCTGCCTGTACGGGGGCACCTGCGTACCTCGTGCAGACGACTTCTACTGCCAGTGCAGAGGCCAGTACTCAGGACAAAGGTATTACATCCTCTTTGGTCTTGATTATACATAGAAAAGGTAAAAAAAATTCCCCAAGCTTGCAGCACAGGTGCCATGTTGGTAGAATGATTTTGCACGTGTGTCTGTGTGATAATGATGATTACATGATGAACCTAAACAAAGGCAAAATTATCACTGTACTTTATACACATCATTTTACTTACAATATCGAAACTACGTCAGGGGAAATTTGGAGACCGGTAATCTGCCTTCATGAATTATGTCTTATGCATTACTTTACACTGTAGTATATCCTGCAGCCACATAAAACTTATGTTTGTAAAAACACCTTTCAGAAATGTAGTCTTTATATAATGTTTTGAGGTTTCTTAAGTGAACTTGTTTTGAATTCAGGTGCCAGTTGGGGCCGTACTGCAGAGACAACCCGTGTAAAAACAGTGGCAAGTGTATTGACAGCCTGGATGGTCCAGTATGTGAGTGTGAAGCAGGCTTCCAGGGAGACAGGTACGTACATGTTGCAGGGTTTCCGCGGGGTCTTAAAAAGTCTAAAATTCGCTGAAGATTTGTGTTGTAGGTCTTAAATTATTTTAAACAGGTCTTAATTTTCCTATGTCAATGTAACGCTACCTCTAATGCTCATTGAAATGTTCCCGCAGTGCTTTTTTTATTCTGTGGTGTTGCAGTTTTTCTGTCGCTAGTCTAAATATAATTTGCTGTATTACGACTACAAATGAGACCAACATGCAACCTATATTGCAGCCAACCTAGACACCAGTCCTATAATGCCAATAAGGAAATTGGGGAATTGTTTCAAAAATGTTTCCGGACTCTGACATCTGGCTTTGTTTTTGATGTCGCGATATAGGTCTTAAATTTCATTCATAATGGTCTTAAAAAGTCTTAAATTTGACTTGGTGAAACCTGTAGAAACCCTGTGTTGTGTTTAAACTCATGAATTGAACTCACTCAATGATTTAATTGACTAACTAACTAAGTCTGATCTCACGCCTCACTAAATCCCAACGTATTGTCCAGGTGCCTGAGCGATGTCGATGAGTGCATCAAGAACCCCTGTGCCAACGGCGGCCAGTGCCAGAACACATACGGCTCCTACAAGTGCAACTGCTCGCTGGGATTCAACGGAAAGATGTGTGAACTCGCCGCCGAGGTCCGCAATGAATTTGTGTCCACCTCCTGGAACATCGGCCTGGAGGAGGTGATTGGCATCGTGGTCTTTGTGTCCAGCATCTTCATCCTGGTCCTCCTCTTCATCATCATCCGCAAGAAGGCTTGTCGCAGAAGGTCAAAAGCCGGCAACAACGACAAACATCTCGGAGGTTCAAACGTGCCTCACTCCTTCCTCCAGAGGCCCTACTTTGACGTCAAACTCAACAAGAACATCTACTCGGACATTCCGCCGCAGGTCCCTGTGAGGCCCATCTCCTACACTCCCAGCATTCCAAGCGACTCACGAAACAACCTGGACAGGAACTCGTTTGAGGGCTCAGCCATCCCGGAGCACCCGGAGTTCAGCACCTTCAACCCGGACTCTGTGCACGGACACCGCAAGACTGTGGCCGTGTGCAGTGTAGCACCCAATCTCCCCCCTCCCCCACCCTCCAACTCCGTCTCAGACAGTGACTCCATCCAGAAGCCAAACTGGGACTATGATTATGATGGTAAGTTCTCATCAGCTTTAAGCCAAGTCCGTTTTGTTTATATACTATAGTGCCAAATCACAACGGACGTTATCACACCTGTGCCAACGCAGGAGTCGCATTGAGTTCCAAATTACTAATATCATGACATTTATTGCATTTAAAACAAATTCATATTGAATTTAACAATTCAAAAGTATCATTTGCTTTCAGTGGAATCCAGTCATGAAGCTATTTAGTGAAATTCTGAGTAACACTATTTTATAAATAGAATAGATTTCTTGGAAGTTTCCTGTTGAATTGGTTCAAATCTGGTTAAATAGTTTTTTGTTAAATACTAGTTTAACTTTGTCTCTATTTACTCTATAATTTGTACCGAATGATGTAGCTCTTGCCAGGAAACTTACTTAATTTGATGTTTACCAAATTAATTTCAAGCTAAATTTAAAGAAAGTTGTGGTTTTACATATGATAATAAGAGTTTTGCCTCATGCATAACAGTGGAGCACAGTTAAATTAACATACATTTTAGCATACATTTGCCATATTGCGATTTAACACCAGCAAATGTACATGTTTGATATTGATTTTCCCATTGGGAATATGAAAAGCAGCAACACCCTACAAGGACTTGTATTTTTGTGCATCCCTATACTAATTGATTTCAACCATACAGCTTTTTACATCTCATGCGGGTTAATATGCTAATATGAAACTGTGCTTTGTCTTCCAGCTAAAGTGGTGGACTTGGACCCGTGTCTGACCAAGAAGCCTTTGGAGGACAGTGCCTGTCACCCGTACAACACCAGGGGCAGCATGTCTGAGGTCCAGTCCCTCAGCTCCTTCCAGTCAGAGTCCTGCGATGATAACGGTACGCAGCATGTTAAATCTATCGCTTTCCGTCATCACAGCGTAGTTTGCAAAGTGCCATGTTTTATAACACACTAGGGCTGCACGATATGACGAAAATATGCGATGAGATTACTTGCGATAAACAAATAGATATTAAAATGTACTCAGTTCTGCATTTCTGCTGCTTTCAGTATTCTTCTAAAATACAAGAAATTGCTTGTTGATTTTAAAAAACAAACGAAGGGAAATCAAGGAACATTGTCTTAAACATAAAAGGCACAACTAAAACAAACCCGACAGTAACAGGCGCTGTTTTCTACTGACACAAAAATTGTGTCTTATCGCGACATGTCGCAGCCTTTAGCAACATGTATATTGCGGCAGTTGATATCATGGTGACGATTAAAAAAAAACGACATATTGTGCAGCTCTATACCACACACACACACAAACGTATGTATGAGGTGTTATTCTGCACTTGTGATGATCTATTTCTTCTTTTCTTTGTCTGATCAGCGTGCAGGGTTGTGTTCCCTCTTGTCTTGTAGAGCCTTGTGGATTTCAATGCTAACTCTGTTTCTTTGCATGCTCACAATGGATGGCCCAAACTGGTGGCTCTGGGGTCACATGTTCTTTTCTCTTTCTTTTTGCTGCGGGGGCTTCAGCTCCCATATGGATCAAATCAGTCCACAGATCCAGAACAAGGTTTTAAATAGGGTGGGGTCCAGCCTGTAAGTCCTCAATCATTACCGGTACAGACGGAAGCAATCACTACAATTTGCCCTGTGTAATTCTCCCGGGATTATATAGATATATAAAAACATTCCGACCCTGTTTTCTTATCCGCCGGCTCTCAGTTTATCTGTGTTCAAAAGGAGTTTGATGACTTACCTAGAAGGCAGTTCTGTTTGAAAATCGCTCCCGAGGTCATTGACTTTGACAGATGATTCTTTTTTTTATTTATTTAAAGCATGCCCTTTCTTCTTCTTTTGTTTGTCTCTTCTTTTTTTTTTCTTCAAAATGTAGCTACAAACGGATGCTTAAAGCAAACATCAAGGAACATATCACAAGGGTATACACGCATATGTTGTGTTGTCCTGTAATTTCCTCCTCATATCTCCCTTATTACCCTGTCATTACTGGGATATCATGATGGGGATTGTGCTGCTCCTAAGTCATCAAAACCTTCCATATCTTTCACAGGAAATGCAAATGAATCCGAAATTGAATTAGAACTTCAATATTTCCTCATTTCCTCAGTTCGTTTCTCTAAACACACACAGGCTTTTCCGTGTGTTGGGGTTGGAAATGCGTTCATATCTCCGGGGAATTTCACTGATTCTTCCATCTGTACTGTCAATGGCACCGCGTAGCATCTCAGTATGTTGTTGTGGTGTGTTATCTTGCACAAAACAAAAAAACAGACCCTCCCCCCCCCACTGTGTCGCCTTCCACCATCGTCTTGTGCCCAGCCATGAACCCCCCCTTCACGACACCCCCTCCCCTTGACATTCAGTGTCAACACGAAAAAAAGAAAAAAAAGTCCAGCAACCAGGACAGTTTGGGACGGGAAGTGTGTCGCTTGTGTTGGAATCACTCCCACCACCATGCACTCCATATGTGTTCTTTTTTTATTTTGACATTATAAAGGCATTTGTACTAATGCTAGATCTCTTCCACCCACTCTCCCCTCCCGCTGCCTCCCACAAGCCTCCATAGTGACTGTAATCCACCTTGTCAGTTCCGCCGTTGACACGGTGGAAGGAGAAGGTACTCTTTTATTGCTTCCATCTGCCAGTAGTTTGGTCCTTGGTGTTGGCATGTGAAGTGCAGGTTTCCAGAGCTGCCATTATCTTACACTGACGAACCTCGTCCCACCCTGGCGTGTTACTTTTTTTTTCCGATTCAGCTTCTAATTAAAAAAGATATGCAAATACTAAATTAAACAGGCACATAAGTGTTGCCTTCAAGTCTCCGTATTGATCTTTGCCGACTTTTGATTACACACTTCATGCAGTCTGTTTAAGAAAATGGCAAACCTGTTGTCCATTAATTATCCTGTCACTCTCTTTATCATTATTATGTCTCTCAGTGTTTCGTTATGTCCCTCATTTCATTTCATTTCATTCGTGGTCTAAAGCTTGATTTATACTTCTGCGTTAACCTACGCCGTTGCAACATACGTAGGTACGTGAAGACACAGACCTACACCGTAGCCTGACTGCACCTCTCGAAAAATGTAACTACATGTCGCGGCGTACATACGCCGCTCGGCCGTGGCTTGGTAGCGTTACATTTCCCCCGACTCCTTTCCTGGTTCTCCTTCTCCATAAACAACGTAAAATCAAGGAGAGGGTTAACTTTTCCTGCTCCAGATTTCCCACCGTGGTCAGAAAGAACAGGGGAGACACTTTGTTTCTCTCACTATGACTCTAGAGCCGCTACTCGCTCCGAAGATAATCACCGTCACTCTCTCACTTTCTCCCTCGCTCTATCACCCACTCCCCACACACACACACATGCCGGCTCGACGCACACACCAACGCACAAGTATAAACATCAGGCCACTTACGAAGGCTACGGCGAAAGCTCGGCGTGGAGCCTCCGCACAACCATAAATCAAGCTGAAGCCGATTGTTCTTTCCTCTCAGGTTTTAATGTGACTTTGTTGTTTCTCTCTTTCTCCTCCTTCTCGCCTCATATAAAGAGTCTTTTTTGGCTCACGATCTCAAGAACCCAAGAGGTGACTTTTTACATCTTTGTTTGCCTGATGTTCATTGGTGTTCCCCCCGATCCCCACCCTTTACCTCTTAACCACTAACCCCGGAGCTCATTGAGAGGGAGAGGGTTAAACCTGCTCTGTGACGCCGAGCTGGTGTGACACAGAGCCCTCTCTTAAGGTGTTACCTCTGCCTCTGTAAGATTATTTAACACCCTAAAAAACATCCCCACGCATGGCTTCGATGTTGTGCATTATACGATCGGTAACTAATTGGAAATGTAGCTGATTGGATGGAAGTCTGTGTGTCTGTTAGTACTGTTAAGAGTTTGCCACAGCCTTTTTTAACTATTTTCAACACTTGAAACCCTGAAATTCACTGGATGTTAAAGTGGTTTGGTTATCCTGTAAGTCCCCACATCAGTTTTAAATATGATTCAGTTGTAGAGGACAACTCTGTCTGTAAGTCACAGTGAAACAATAAGTGCGTCTTTATCTTGAATAATTTGACACACAACCACATGAAAGAGAATGTGTGGTATAATTACTAGGGGTTCCCATCAAACCTGTAGATTTGATATGAAGCTGTAGAGAGATACTGAGCACTGTAGGTGCACTGAACGGATAGATGACTAATCACAAATATTTATATATTTTACAGAAAGAAAAGAAAAGCATTTTACTATGAAAATACTCGACGCAAATTATTTGTTTACACATATCTTTGGAAGATAAGATAACTGAACAAATAACACAGGGGGACAGAACAGATCTTGATAAATAGTCTTTTTTTATTTCACTGTGTCTTTAAGTCTGTGAATGCGTCTGCAGTGTGTTAAACAGTTGCTCTCACAAAGTGGTGTGAAGTTCAGTGTTTGTTAATGCAAAACTCATTGTGTTGGTGTGACGTATTGTGCTATTGTTGCATGGTGTGGGTTTTTAACATTAACGGGATGTCGTTTGGTGATTGTTAATAATTGTACTGTATGTGAGCTTTGGCTGGTGCGGAATACTAATGCGTGTGTTTGTGCTTTGGGCTTTTCCTTCTCCAACAGGATATCACTGGGACACATCTGATTGGATGCCAAGTGTTCAACTTCCTGGAATCCAGGAGTTTCCACAGTATGAGGTTGTGGAGTCGCCCGCCACTCTGTACAGCGACCCGAGTGCCATCGACACCGACTACTATCCCGGCGGCTTCGACATTGAGAGCGACTTCCCTCCGCCGCCGGAGGACTTCCCTGCAAACGACGACCTGCCGCCACCACCGTTGCCAGAGTACGGCGACCGCTGTGACACGCTGCGGCCCATGGGCAGAGATTTTGACCCGTCTGGGACCGGTCCGGGCAGCCCGGCCGGGGTCCGCCAGCGCCCGGCCCTGCCCCAGCTCTACAGCCTTAACCAGTACCTGCCACAGCACTCCTACCCAAGCGACGGCGGCGACACCGAGGGCCAAGGTGCCACTTCAACATCAGGCGCCACCACCCCGGCTTCCACCATGGGCACCGGTGGCTACAGAGGGGGATACCCTTTAGGTTGTAGTCGGGACTTTGACTCCTCAGCTCTGGACAACATGTCCATGTCTCTGTACATGTCCACAGCCTCCTGCTCGGACATGTCGGCGTGCTGCGAGGAGTCCGAGGCGATGATAAGCGACTACGAGAGCGGCGACGAGGGCCACTTTGAGCGGCTGTCCATCCCGGCGCTGGACTCCCAACAGCACACTGAAGTCTGACACTGGATCCAAACAAAAGTGCCTGAACCCACAGCTACACCTTATGTTAACCCCCCTGTAACATGCACAGTATGTGTACACAGAAACCACAACACACACACACACACACACACACACACACACACACACACGCGCGCGATGAATTGGGTCTAAACACGGGGGTTGTTGAGACTGGTTGTGAAGGCTGAGAAGATCTCATGAAGCTATAGGAGAGACTCTGTAGCATCTTAACATCTGCTCAGTCCAACTCCTGCCCCTTTGAGTTGGCGGTGCCATTGCTTTAAGTAACCGTCATCATACACAGGAAGTGGATTGTCCAAAGGGACATCGTCAATGTAGAACAGGAAAAGCATCATGAGAAAAAAAAAAAAAAAGGAATATCTCTGTTTCTATAAATACAACCAAGCAAAATGTTTTTTATACAAGTCCTCATTTTCAATGTAAATTTAAATGTACAGTTTTGATTTCAAAGTTTACTAGGTTTTGTAGATATTCTATGCTTTTATTTTGAAAAAGAGTTAAATGGTGTGACATTATCAGCCTTACTGTGCTTACATAAAAAAAAAAAAGAAACGTTAGAAAAAGAGTGAGAAGAAAAGAGCGTGGCTTTTCCGAACTGTGTACTCGTAAAGTTTATTGTCTCCTGCTCATTTCAAAAAGGGTCTTCAATGAACGACTGCATATTCTTGTTGTTTTTTTTATTTGTTTGTTTGTAAATTTTGACTTTGGAACCTCTTTATTTTTCCACCAAGAAAATGGGACCCAATATATTTATAGTGCAGAGTTATCCATGGACACGTGACTTTTTCAGGTGTCTATGTGTGTGTGAGCAATGCTATGGTCTTGTTAAGGTTTTTATTGAATACTGCCACAAGCTCACGCTTTCCTACTGGCAATAAATTATTCCTAAAAAATATCTCTGCTGTCTGTGTGCAATTATTTACAAACTGTATTCATGAATATAAGTTGTTCAGTAGTAGTAGTAATCTGGGTACAATACATTTGCTGTAGCTAGTATTGTTTGGGGAAAGAGTAAATGTTTGGCTGGCTGGAATAGTAATACAAACGGGTCATATTTTAGTTCTTTAAAATGCTGTAATATTTTTAGACCAAATTATTAATCCACTATTTGAAAACATTATAGGCAGGCTAATCAGCAATGTAAATTATTTTTAGTTGCAGCCTACAATCTATTGCAATATATGTGACAAATGACATTTTTAAAAATCGTATATACAGTGACATTATTTTTATCAGAGGAACAAAACTGTGTAACTTCTTAACAAGCAGCGGCCAGCTGATGGGTCATTAGAAACTCATGGCATGCAGCCAAAGATACAACACTCAAAAAAAGATCTCAAAGTTTTCACACATAACGCATATGTCAGGCTGAATGTTACGGCAATGTGAATAAAATAGTACAGAAGACAGCTACAATATTTCAGTTTGATGGAATGCTGCAGCAGTAAAAATACATGGAGTCTTGGTTTTGAATATTTCACTCAGTGTTAACATCATTAAGCTTTAATAAAGCCTTGGAACGAGCTGATCCAGAGTGTATACAGGACATTCAGAAAGTATTCAGAATCCTGCACTTTTTGTCATGTTGCAGCCTTATGCTAAAATAGTTTTAATTACTTCAGTCTATAGCCACTCAATTCCCCATAATGACAAAGCAAAAACAGGATTTTAGACATTTTTGAAAATGAATGCAAACGAAAACATCACATTGACAGCCCCCACATGTATTAAAAAGAGAAAACTATCTAGATAACAAGTATTCAGACTGTTAGCTTTGACACATGAGGTGTGGCCCAGGTGCCTCCCATTTCTCTTGATCATCTTTGAGATGTTTCTACACCTTGATTGGAGTCCACCTGTGGTAAATTCAATTGATTGGACATGATTTGGAAAGGCACACACCTGTCTATATAAGCTTCCACAGCGCTCTGTGCATGCCAGGAGCTGGGGGACTGGTCAGGGTTGAGGGAAAGATAAACAAAGCAAAGGACAGAGAGATCCTTAATGAATGAAAACTTTGAATGTCTTTAAGTGGCCCACTAGTTTTTCATTATGGCGGTATTTTAATGATTTCAGCATAAGGCTGCGACATAACAAAATGTGAAATGAACGAAGAGGCATGAATACTTCCTGAATCACTGTATAATACTGTCAGATCATGTGAGTTAATGTTAAAGTAGTCTTGCATTGCCAGACCTTCCTAACACAGAGCCGCAAAGGAGAGTCTGGCTCGCCCACACAGCATTCTGGGATGGGAGGAAAACGTGCTAAGGTATTGGCATTTCTTTAACCAATCACAATCGTCTTGGGCGCCGTTAAGCGCCGGACGCAATAACGGTGCCGCTGCAAAATAGCCTCGGGAAGGAACTTGTTTTGGTGGAACATGTGTACGTTCAAAAGTTGTTTTAGTCGTGCAACAGAAAACTCAGATTGGACAGATAGTCTAGCTAGCTGTCTGGATTTACCCTGCAGAGATCTGAGGAGCAGTTAACCATAGTCCTCAGAAGTCCACCAGAGTTTAGAATGCCAACACAAAGAAAGTGGAAGGTGACGGACATCCGGCCAAAAATGAGGGACATCCGGCGGATCTTCCGGCGGCACTGGAGCAATCCCCTAAATGAATCGCCATTGCTATAGACTAATGTTAAAGTATCAGTACATAAGGGGAAAGTGTATCCACTGGAGATGAAATGATGAACTCTCCAGGCCACCCAACAGTCTGACAGCTCCGTGTCACCTCCCTCCTCTGACTCCCTGCGGCTGCTTGTATCAATAAACCCTGGTTGTCTCTCACAAGGATGATAAACTAACGTGACCCTGATACCTCCGGGCCTGGTGCACCATTACACTCATTGTGAGCTCTGTATTTTGTCACTGTGTGTGCTCTGCGCTGACCCGGTCACAGCTCCACATAGGACTGACTGTTCTTCCTCCTGGGCTCTGTAGTGCCCTTCAGTCAGGACCACAGAGTCACTCCACATCTCCAGACTAGTCTCGCATTGCCAGACCTTCCTCCACAAGAGCGTGGCACAAAATTCTGGGCCCTGTATAAAGGCATTTTCTATGGGGCCCTCCCCACATTCACAGCTATTCATTCTAGTATATTTTTGGGCCCTCCTCACAACATGAAATATCCGTACTACTTTATAATGAGGCAAACTTGATTGAAAGTGTCGTAGTAATGTGTGGCTTTTGTATGGTATTGACTAATTGAACTGCTTAAATTGTGCTTGAATTAAACATTTTGTGAGAGCAATTTTTGGGTTGCCAGGTTGTGACAAATGCATTTATGCATTTCTTGTCAGGAAGGTCTCTCCAATGAACTGAGCACATTTTGTGATTGTACTACAATCACAGGTTATACTACAATCACATGATGAAAATAGTGGTTCTGCTGTCTTTTATTCTAGCGCCACTGGGGGGAGGGTGACATCAAAGTTAGACATTTTTTACATTTCACACATACAGTAGTGACTTTAACAGCACGCTTGATGGATTACGGATTTACTCGCTTTATAATAAGCTTTTAATCTGCAGGTATAAATCTTAGATACGACTCTTAGACATCACATCTGCACTAAGTGCAACTTGCACAAAAGATTTATCTACATCATCATCTACATAGATATATCATTACTAGTTAAAGGAGAACTCCGGCCAATTTTTACGTTAATCTTGCTAAATCTAACTATGCGAGACCTGTCTATAGCAAAAACATTTAGCGCAACAGCAGCTACCTAGATGGAGCTGCTGCAGCTAATGCCCACCGCTCCCACTTAGCTAAACGGCAGTTATGGGGGCATAAATTAAATAGTGCCTTTGTGTATCTTAACAGACACAAAATGCAATTAAAATGTCTGTGTAACATGAACAGGGCCCTTACATTACAACAAGATGCATTTTCAACATTCACCTACCCTGTTAGCTGCTAGCTAGCAAGCTAGCTGTCGTCTGGGACGAGAGAGTAAGTAATGCTTCAGTAGTAGCATTATAGCTTATAGCTTATAGTAGCATTATAGCTTATATATTTTTTATATATATATATATATATATATATATATATATATATATATATATATATATATATATATATAGAAACGGACAGAATTATGCCTGTGCCTTGTTCAGTAAAACACTAACAGACGGCTAGCGGCAGTCTCGTGCTGACGTCCCGTGTGAATTCAGTTGTAGCAAGATAAATAACGGTGTAGGTCGGAGGAGCACAGTGTAGCGTGAAGAGCGGAGGTGTTCACAAGGGAAGAAGCTTGGAGTAACGTAACTATGGAGAATATCGAAGAAGATATTGAACATATGGAAGAGGCTTTTGAGTTTGATGGTCGTCCTTATTTATTCGAACCCGAGTATACAGACGAAGATCTAGCCTCACAAGTGTTGGAAAGAACCGGACGGACGGACGGAGCAGCTGCTCCAAGATCACGCATTTCGGGCAACTGGTGGTGTTCGTGTGGGTGTTGTGCCACGAAGGCATCACCGGTCCTCCGGAGGACATCTTCCAGACCAGCGGGCACTCTCGTGATTGTTGTCGGCACAGAATACTACTCTTCAACGCCATATGGATCGCACACAAAATGGATATATATCATATATATCCATATATATGCTACAAATACACACGGGACTGGTGCATGATGATTATTACTGAAGCCTGACTAAACACTCTCTCGTCCCAGACAGCTAGCTAGCTAGCAGCTAACAGGGTAGGTGAATGTTGAAAATGCATCTTGTTGTAATGTAAGGGCCCTGTTCATGTTACTCAGACATTTTAATTGCATTTTGTGTCTGTTAAGATACACAAAGGCACTATTTAATTTATGCCCCCATAACTGCCGTTTAGCTAAGTGGGAGTGGTGGGCATTAGCTGCAGCAGCTCCGTCTAGGTAGCTGCTGTTGCGCTAACTGTTTTTGCTATAGACAGGTCTCGCATAGTTATATTTAGCAAGATTAACGTAAAAATTGGCCGGAGTTCTCCTTTAAGCAGTTGTACATTTTGTATTCCCAACTTGTATATATTTTAAATATGTGTTCTTGTATTCTATCCTATTAATTTATGTATGTATGTACTGTATATTGTATCCTAGTAGTTCATGTATATTGTATCCTAGTAGTTCATGTATATTGTATGTATGTACTGTATATTGTATCCTAGTAGTTCATGTATATTGTATCCTAGTAGTTCATGTATATTGTATCCTAGTAGTTCATGTATATTGTATGTATGTACTGTATATTGTATCCTAGTAGTTCATGTATATTGTATCCTAGTAGTTCATGTATATTGTATCCTAGTAGTTCATGTATATTGTATGTATGTACTGTATATTGTATCCTAGTAGTTCGTGTATATTGTATCCTAGTAGTTCATGTATATTGTATGTATGTACTGTATATTGTATCCTAGTAGTTCATGTATATTGTATCCTAGTAGTTCATGTATATTGTATCCTAGTAGTTCATGTATATTTTGTGCTGTGTGACTGATATTTTGCTGTTGTAACACTTTAATTTCCCCTTTTTGGGCTGGCGGGCGGGCTGGCTAGTGTGATGGATTTCTCCATCTCTAATTATCTGTCGAGCCTGCAGTTATAATATTTAACGGAATAGTTCAACATTTTGGGAAATATGTCAGAGCCATGCTGTTTCCAGACTGTATTATGAACTAAGCTAACGGCCTCCTGGATCCAGCTACTCATTTACTGGAAGGCTTGTGTCAATCATCTCATCTAACTCTTCTTAATACATATGGATATTCTTACTTGTCCTTGAGTTTGTTGAAAATACAAAGCAACGTATGCTGCAGGAGGATAAACACAAGGCAAATTGAGTTTTTACAAGCAAAAACAAAGCTATGGGTTGCATAAATCCTTCATAAAGCATGCCTTGTTAGAAGGTGGAACCACGTTGAAAGGTCATGCTGTTTTAATTCCTCTGGCTTCCTCATTTCTCACCAAACTAAACCAGTCCCCATTGCATTCATTTTGACCCAAGCAAAAAAACAATCTTGTCTCTTTTTGTTAAGTTTTAAAAGAACACTTGCAACTTTTGGGTTAGGGTTAGACATCCTGGCTGCGTATTTATTTACCCTCCAGTGTATATTTAATGAAGTAAAGTCTCATTGAGTGTAAGTTATAAGAAAAGCATCACATCACTTAGGTTTACACAGAAAATGTGCTCAGTAATTCTTGAACTGCTTTCCCATACAGTAAGTGGTGTTGTCATGTTGTGCTGCTTCTCTCAGCATCGGAGTGCCAATGACATTCCTTGGTTTAAAAAGAATTAGCTCTTGGGTCTGTCAGTTCATTTGTCACCCAAAAAGGAGGCTGTTGCTAAGACCGATTAGAGGAAATGGGCAATTCTTTCTCAGTTGGCTTGCAGAATAAAAAGCATTTTTTAGAAACGGCGCTCAGGTTTCACATGTGGAATGAAACTTCTCCACAGTCAAAGAGGTATAATGTGAAGAAGAACATACATCCCAAACTCTAGCAGTGGTTGTATTCGAATCACTTTGCAGCCACTCGTGCTGCTTAATCTCATGCTTGGTGGATCCAATTAACTCTGGATATGGCACCAGATGTTTTCCCCATTAAAATAAATTAAGATCTTCAGACCTGGTAATGCATTATTCATAATATGGGCATCGGGAATGCAGTACTGTGGGAAAGGAGGTGTTCCGCTTCAGGGGATGGGGTTATTAGCTTTCACTTGGAAGGCTGTGAGTCTGTAATACTGTATGAAAACCACAAGATGGCTGCATATGGCAACTCATAAAAGCTGGAGGAGGGCAGGATGGTTCTGAGTTCCAAAAACAGGAGCGACCTGGAGTCTCATCAAATGATTTCAGGATGAATGACTCTCTGGATGAATGAAGGAACACAGATCAGCCAAATAAGCTGATTCATGGATCAGTTGGTATGAAAACCTGCACAATGTAAATGTAAAATCTTCGTTATTTCCCTCACACTGCTCTGTCTACCAGTAAGTGATGAAACTCTTCTCTGCCTTTTTTAAAGCCAAAAAGCCCCCCCCCCCCCCCCCAAAAAAAAAATAGGTCCGTATACCTTTTTCATACATGTATGCCATTCATGTACTTCATAAAACTCACAGAAAGTTAAAACAGTCAGTATAATCCTGTGTTTTGGACAGCAAGATTAGTGTTTCATCAATCATACCTCAAGCTATAATTTGCTGTTTGCGCAGAATGTGTGCACAGGACTATTTATAAATGCAAGCTGAGGTTCCTCGGACAAAATGCAAATATTAAATACCTCAAACATCAAGTTGAATCAAACAGAAGTGTCTGAGAGAAACGTGTTGTTTGAACATGTATGCACAGTACCGACTGTCTGACTGAAGAAGAACAATAATGTGCCCAGTCATTCATGAGAATTACGCCGAGAGCCCCCCTCAGACCCAGAAATGTCTGCTCTATACAAAGAGACTTGGAGGTGATATTAGCATTGACCCACCACAGCTGTCTGCCCCGACATTATTCTCCACAGACAATGCAGACGGGGACAAACCGAGAGCTGCTGCAGGAAAACACCCTCTTGTTGACCTTGTTGGCCTGGTCACAACAGAAGCAGCAGGCGGAAAAACTCAGGGGAAGATTCCTGTCATGTCAATTTGAGCTGCATCAAATACCTTGAAGACATGTTTCATTGTGGAGGAACCCTTTTAGCAGTGCTGTGTTTGTGTGTTGCTAGAATAATTTACATTTCCCAGGTGAAATGTAGCACTAATGGTATTATTAGGACGAATGTGGAAAGAACAGCAGTGCTAAAAGGCATACAATGAATACAACTGGAGTTTATTAAAAGGGCACTTTTTGACATGAAGATCAGTTTACACATCATGAGGAGTACTTACTACTTACTAACAACTAGTTGAAATAACTCAATTATTACACTTTTCCCTTTTGAAACTTTTAATATTTTATTGATATGCAACTCTCTGGGTAATGAGGTCATGCATAGTTGCTGTCCAAACAAATGCACCATCTATCACCAGATATGGTGATTTAAAAATGTTCAGATAAAGTAAAGAATGTACGGGTTGACAGAAAAAAAAAGAAAAGCTTAAGCTATATAAACCAATTTGAAACCTATTGTAAACCTTTGAAAATGCATCGTCACAGAGCTGAACACAAAGCTGGTTATTTTGAATGAAAAGTTGACTTTTTTTTTTTTTTTTACAAGGTTTTCACAAGACATGTATATTAAATTATCTGAGACATGTAGGACTTAGTTTTAATGGAGTTTTGGCCAATTGTAACAACAAAAAGTCAAAATCTCAACCCCTGCTACTTCTATCTTGACCCTTCATTGTTTATTATGTCTCTTGCAAGTCCCCCAACTTTATGGAAGTTTAATAGTAAATCACGGGAGGAGCCTTTTTAAAAGGAGCTGAGAAACCCGATCACTGGTAACAATCCCAAACACAATATAAATAGGAGCCCATAAAACATAAAGCATGTAACTTCAATCAGTGGACAATGAATTATTCAGTTTAACTCCCCAGGAGGAGAGAATCTATTAAATTAAATAGTATCAGTACATAAGGGGGAAAGTGGATTTTTGTTAATAAATTAATAAGAAAAAAACAAACTAATTGTCTCCCTCCATTTATGCTAAAGTAAACAAGTTACAGTATTGTGTTTTGCACGTGTGTGTGTGTGTGTGTGTGTGTGTAAGAGTGAGAGACGCACACACAGAGACCACTGACCTCAATAATCCTCGTACACATCTCTTTCCTGGGTGGAGCTCAGCTGTTGTCACGGCAACCGGAGGAGGAGGAGGAGGAGAAGGAGGAGCGGCAGATAAAAGCAAACACTCTTGTTTCTCTATGGGATGTAGTGATGACCAGTGAAGCGGCAGAGACATGCCGGGGCTGCGTCGGGACCGCACTCATTACTTCTGTCTCCTCTCCTTCATTTTGCTGACAACTCTCTCAAATGAGAGACCTGGCAGGAGTGTGTGTGTGTGTGGGGGTGGGGGGTCCTCTTGGCACCCTCCTGTCCTCATCACAGGTGCATCTGCCCTTTTTCTCCCCCACAAACAGCACTTCTCTCCACTTTCCTTTTGCCACTGTCACCCCTCCTTTTCATCCCCTCCTTCTCCCACAAAACTCATAACGGCTCTCTTGAACCAGTTTCTTTGTTTGGCGTGACGGATCCATACAGTCATGTGCATCTCTTCCTCCACCTCTCTCTCTGTCTTTTTAATAGCCAATAAAGTGAAGAAGCTTCTTTGGGGGTACATTACTCTTTTTTTCCTCTCTTTCAGATCAATTCAATTTAAAGGTGCTCAACTGGGATAACAAAAAAACAAAAAAAACAATCTGTGTCATCTTTTACCTCTCATGTTCTACTAAAGGCCAAAGAATAAAATGACAACGTGGCATTAAGCAAGCTTTCATACTGTACGAGCGTCCTGTGCCGGAGGATCATGCCGTTTACTCTAAGAGCATTTTCGTAAATGTAAACCCTTGTAGCGGTAGTGTGCTTTCCTAAAAGCATGAGAGTTAAAACAAAACATAGTATCCCCTGCCGATATGTCTCTTTCCCTCTCAGATGCCTGTTCATTACTTATCTTCTCTTGGGAAGGGTTACATTTTCTTTGCTTCCTTCTCTCCCGCGTGAATGACTGATTTATGAACTGCTTCCATTATCCATTTGATAAAAGTCTCATTGCTCGCGATGCAAATAAAGGCACACCTGGGAAAATAGTGAATCATGGGCTCTGGCACGGAATAGGAGGTACATACAGGAACTGTCAGCTACCGATTCACAGAGACATGTTTTGGTGTGCATGTTTGAAATGAAATAGTTTTTGCTCAGAAATCATTTATATTCTTAGTTTTTTTTATTTTTTGCTGCGATAACGCCACTACATTATAGTGTTCTCCAGGGGATGTGAGATTGTGGTTCTGTAGTGACTAAAGGCCTCTTTACAGTCGCTGTTCCCGACCTGTCACGCAACGTCAAAATGATGTAAATCTCGCTGGCGCGGCAGGATTTAAAGTGTGCGACCAGACTCTATTTTTTCAGCGGCGCACGACAAAGCGGAAACAGGAAGCATGGACGAGTTCGAGGGCAAGCTTTCCGAGCCAGTGCACCAATAGCAACTGCATTCTGACTGGTACCGGATGCCAGGACTCTCAGAGTGACTGCAAGTCTCTCTTGTAAACTTACTGGGTTAAGATGAGTTCTTTTATGGTGAATGAAAGGCTTGATCCGACCAAGTAGCTCATCGAATCGTTGTGCAGACATTCTGAAGTATTCAAAGTGCTTCTCTTCGTCTATCATCCTCATTTGTTTGACGAGGATATTAAACTTACCATATTTATGTCTGCTGTTATTCAAAAGACGAACATTCCACCTTCTTTTTCTTCGTTTCTTTGCAAGCAGGCTCAAAAGCAGCTGTTCTTCCTCATCCATTGACTCCAATATCATTTTAACCACTGTTGACATTGACGTCAATGCTGCTGCCAGTTCTGCCATTGTTTACCTTTTTTCTTCTTCTTCTTCTTCTTCTTCTTCTTCTTCTAGTCCGTAGAAATAGCAAAGTCGGTAGCCTTTCTTCAGTTGCGACACAGAAGAAGACTGCAACTAGTGTCGCGACCACCACGCGCGAGTATAAATAGTTAATGGTGCTCCCATGACGTCGCACTGTCGCGTGACAGGTCAGGAATGGCGAGAATAATGAACGCTTAACAGGTCGGTCCTGTAATTTGAATGATGAAATACATGCGTTGGTTTGTGATGAACCAGGGCCAATGAAAAAGAATCAACAAACACTAGCTAGACTTAACAGTTGATTGATCCTTTTTAAAACCACGGATGCATTATAATAACTGGATAGTAGATCCCAAAATGGCGCCTATTCAGTTCAATAACAATTGCTTGCTTGGCGCATACAGCAAAAAAGTTTCTAAGCTTCCAGGTCCGGGTTTACTTCTGTCATATGTGGCCCAATGAATATGCGCAGTAGTGTTTCTCCTGCAGGCCCCGCCCGCCAGTTCGCGCTCACCCCATAGACTTTACATTGTGCTGACGTCACAGGTTTTTAAATGGCTTTTCTCAATCAGAAATTGCGGGGACATGCAAAAACTGCGGTTTGATGAAAAAGTGTTTCGCACAACACTCCATGGATGTATTAAGAGAACAACACTCACTAGGCTAATTACGTCACTTCATAATGTTCCCATGGCAACAGGGGAAAATGGCTGCTTTTCTGTGAACGCAACATTTTTCAACTTTCTGCTAAGATATGTGACTGTTTTGCAACAAAAATGCGGGTATTATGAAATCATGCAAGCCCTGCATATTTTGCGCGGAAATCGGCAATTTATGTGGATATATTTATGCATAAATATGCAGACTTTGGCTGATTATGCATTGAATTATGCGATCGCATAATCGCGTTTTTCTGGAGGGACTGTACAATCGTGGCCAATGGGAAAAATGCTTGGGCCCACTCAAATGGAACTCAAGGAACAGACATCTCAAATCGCCAACAGTTCGAGATGAACGCTGTGTGGGCTTGATGAAAAAGGAGAGAAAAATGTCTTGTATCATGTTCGTAGGCTACAGGGCTACGATGTGCTCCAGTCACTATTGGTTGTAGGCTGTGAGCTGTCAACACAGAAAGGGTAGAGTCTCCTAGCAATGCTTGCCCTAAAATATAAGTTAACTGCTGCCATGGGAACTGCCCACCCAAAGGCCTGAAACTTCAAAGCTCTTTCCACAAATAGGACCAAAAAAGGATTTCTCTTTTGAAAAATGTAAAAAAAAAAATAAAAAAAATAAAAAAAATAAAAAAATAACTAAGATGTCTGTTTGACAAGACTGTAACTTTGGTAATTTGAAATAATAGCAGTCTTTCTCTACAGTATTCATGACTCAAGGGGGGACAAGTCCCTGACTTGCAATGGATGTAACTGGGTTTAATTGCAGCAATGAACCGGTAATCACGTAAGCCATAAAGTACGCATAACCAGTTAATTTCCAGTAAAAGAAAAGGCAACACTTTTCCTACGAACTGTAGATGTTGAATCGCAGGCAAATTGCAGCTCTGATGAACGGAAAATGTTCCACTTGTTGTGCTGATGCTGCTCAAGCTTCTTTTATCATCAGGCAAAATTACACAGAGATTCAGCCTTTCCTTTCCTCCTGTCTTCTCTCTACCAGTCTTCATTTATTTTCTTACAATATCTCTGCTGTACTGTCTTACTAAATGCTATAATTATTCAAAATCTGTCCTTACTGTGTTTTTTTTTTCCCCTACCTCAACTTTCTTTTGATATTCAGTAGCACTTTCTGTAATGTGTGTTTTAAATGCACTAAAGATTACAGCGTGTGCTGAACAATGTCTGCTAGCAGAGCAGTTCTGACCGCAAATGTAATATAGAGAGACGGACAGGGAGAGATAATGATCATATATTGCATGAAAGCAATTCACAAACATTTTATAATAATGAGCTGTCTGTACTTAAAAATGACATGACACAAGGCAATGGGATGGAGGATAAAGGAAGTTAGAAGGCAGCTCAGGATTAGTATGGCTAATACTTTTGGAATGTTGTTGAGTAGTAACATAATGTTGTGAGCCACCGAAAGGGATGAAAGAATAAAAAGCAAAGTCAGGGTTTGATTATTTATTACTTTTTTTGAACATATTAAAGTTTTGAATAAGTCCCAGGATACATATTTCGGTTATATAACTATTATGTGACACACGCACACACGCACACACACACACACACACACACACACACACACACACACACACACACACACACACACACACACACACACACACACACACACACACACACACAAATACACACACAAATACACAGCCTATAAAGTAAACACCTCTTTATTATCATAAACCATTTTTTTCCAACTGTATCCCCCCTTGTCATTTGTGTTGCTATGAATGTGTATAGGGTCAAGTGCCAACAACTAACAACTGGAATAATAATAATAATAACAATCACTCATATAATTACAATTTGGCATATCCAAACAAAATCAACAATTACCAGTCATCCGCTTCAAGACCTGAGCTAATGTTAGCAATTGATTGCGGTTACAAATGAAAACCGCGGTTATGTAACAGAATTGACAATTAGACAATTATGTAATAATTGTTACAGGCCTAACTACATAAAGAAGTATCCTCATGGTGTCTGGAAGAATTAACTTTAAAAAAAACTTGATGCAAGTTGTCCACAGCTGTCCGCAAAATAAAATTTGCACTAGCAATTAACTAGCAGTAACAAAATAAATGTTTTAGCCTATTCTTTTACAATGCAAAAATCTTTTTTTTAATTCCTTTTTTTATTTTAGTTTGAATAATATTGTTTTTAACTGCTTAACTAACTTTTTACATACACTTTGGTACCTTTTTTTATTTTTTTACAAATTGATGTTTGGCTCTCAACAAGTCTCTAGCTTAGCACTAGCAGCAAGCAAATAATGTAACAAGGCTTTTTTAGTGTGATGAATCATGACATGACATGAACTGAAACAAACTGAAACCAGGTTTGCATCACGTTTTTACTAAATACGAGTATGCGAGTAAAGTCAAGCAGAAATCAACCACACACAAAATTAGATTTTTTTTTTTCAGATGTTTCCCTAATCTTTGCTTTTTAGGGGTACTAGGATAGTAGTAGATTTTTTGCTAGTATACATTGCTTCATTTTTAAGAAGTGATGAGCCAAAAAGGCGGGGAAGCACTGCTGTATACAATACTTATAATAGCGGGGACTAATTTGGAGGACTTGTTGACGGGGGTGGTGGGCTGGGGCTCTGTCACATAGGCTATAGACAGATATATAGCTGGATGGATGAATGGATAGATCATTCTACAGTCACAAACATGATATTTTTGCAGTATACCCTCAAATTAGTAGGTAAGAATAAACCCCTAGATGACAGTTTCCACATTTTATTATGACAAACTGTCTGTTTCTGAGACAGCTCATGGTGTGCGTGGGTGAGGGTGGGTGACCCATTTACATCAATAACTAACAATAGCATTATGGCCATTCTTTGTATAAAAACTCAATCCATTCGAAGGGATGCTCAAACAAAACTACTTGATTAGTATGCCAGTGATTATAAGTGTGGGAGGGTCAGGGGTTTCACTGAAGTAACTGTGTAACAGAATAAATTCAGTGTTAAATGATATCTACAGTACAAAAGGTGACCGTGCCTCTAAAGTGGTGGCTCCGACACTGTGGAACACGCTTCCTGTTCTCATAAGTTCTGTGTTCTCTGTTGAGGCTTTTGAAAAGCAGCTGAAGACTCACCCACTTAAACTGGCCTTTGTCTTATGTTTTTAATTTAGTTTGTTTTTAAGTTTTATTTTACTGTTTTTATTTTATTTCTATTATTCTATTTTTGTTATTGCTTGTTCTATTATTTCCTGTTTTGTTGTGTCTTATTTTTAACTATTTTTGTCTTGTGAAGCACTTTGTGACTTTGTTTTGTAAAAAGTGCTAAATTAAATAAATGTAACATTATTATTATTATGATTATTATTATTATTATTATTATTATTATTATTAAAAATGTTATCTAAAAAATAGATAACAAATAATAATAGATAATAAAAATATTATCTAAAATGTACTATTGGCAATCTGGGAAATTTAAATCCCCTTCAGTCACCAGCATGCTTGAGCATGCATTCATGTAGGTTACAATAATTAAGTTCCGTATTGTCTTATATGCGCAGGAAGTATGATGGCGTTTTCCTGAAACAGAGAAAACATGAATGATTCTTCCGAATGGTGGTGAATGGGCTGCGGATTTAAAGCAAAGCGAGCGACCGCAGAGCTATGAATGAAGACGACTCCGGTAGATGAAAAGAAAGTATAGGACCATTCCCGGAGCCATTTAATTGCTGTAACGTTCCACCTTTCTGCCACCAGGCGACAGTATTTCTCCCTCAAAATAAAAACCGCTGCTCTCCGGGCTGTTTGATCACATGCTGGGAAGGTTTGAAGTTGCGGCTTTAAATGTCACACATGCGTGCGGACAAAGTGAATGGCACACGGGCGCAGAAGTGATACCGAGGCGACCAGTCCACGCGGGGTGGAGAGGAAAAAGGAGGAGAAGCGCGCGTAGAGAGGATGAAGATGAAAGCCAAGGGAGGCTACAGTACCCCACCACCGGCGTCTTCGAAATTCAGACTATATATAGGACACACGGGAGAATCGCGACACGTGTGATTTGGGCCAGTTGAGAAAGTTCGGCGACCGTAGCCTATACAATGGTTATAAATGGGTCCCACCTGAACAGCTCCTCGCCAGACCCCAGCGACACCGTGCTGAACCGTCCGCCGTGGGTTACCACAACTTTGGGCTGCTTTCTCATCTTCACCATCGTTGTGGACATCCTGGGCAATCTCTTAGTCATCTTCTCCGTGTATCGGAACAAGAAGCTCAGAAACGCAGGTGAGTCAAAGTCAGGGGGGGGGGGGGGAGAGTGCGCGTGCGTGCGTGGCGACGGACCGGGTGTGCGCGCGTTATTCAACTCAGCCGCGTTAAAAAACAAAACAAAAACTTTGTCCATTTTTTTTTTTTAAAAAGTGACAGTAGTCTCGTATAAGCTGAGACAAATACAGTTTCATTAATCAAAATGCGTTTCCAGAGTGACATGTTCTGTTGCTTAGGCGCTGTGTTATTATGAGTGAAGGACACCTTTTATCTTTGTCATTTGTAACGCTTGTTCATCACTGGCGGCGAGCTGGTCATTACAAATCCGAGCCCCCATGAAGATGCCTGTGCTCGCGATATAATACAACCTTGTCAACACACAATATCATCCCACCCGTTAAGATAGTTTACATGTCTCCCCTGTTGTATCACTTTAAAATACAAAGACGTATATATGCTTGCTCTTAAATGTGATGCTGATAGTAGCCTAATGGACAGTTCAAATCGACCTTGACTTTCTATAGCCTACTTTTTTATAGCAGATATAGCCTAATGTCACAGCTAAGCAGGCTCAGAGGAGAGCAAAACGAGGATAAACACTATAGCAATTACTGACACCGGGAAAGCCCAGTACTCATCCCAGCACTGCTTAGACTAATGCTTCCCTGGGCTTTTCCACTATCGATGTTACTCCAGCCAGGAGATTTAATTCATTCAGTAATAATGACCACAGCATTTGTAATGTAGTCCTAGGTCGATGATTAAACTTGTGCCACGTGCGTGTGTCTTTTATGCACTCCAGTTAATCGTGAATTTAATTAAGATATGGGCTGTGGATTAAATTATGCCCCCCAAGGTCACACAAGATTGACACAGCAGTGTTTGTCTTGCTCCAGTAAAGGTGGTAAAACGCTCATAATGTGAAACTCATGGACAGAGCACTACTTTGAAAACCCAAGAGGGTTCCTGTCATGCTATGGTCTGCACACACTGACTGGCGGCTACTTATATCATGGCTGTCATCATTTGGAGGCTTTTCGTAGGGCGATTTGCTAAGCACACTCCTGACATTACCTTTAACTCTCCACAGAAACGTTAGTGTCAGAATAGATTTGCATCATGTGCATAGAGAGCTGAGCGCCCCAGTGCGGAATAATACGCATTATCTATACGCTGTACGAGGATATGATTTGCTTCTTAATGACTGCAAGCTCCATTTGGTTTTATGATTATCCGCATTTGATAAATCACATATGCAACCCTGCAATAGTTGCCCAGGATTTGTGTATTTTATTAGAGCTGCTCGCAATACAGCTGTAGCCAAGCTGTCTTGAATTCAAATGTGTCTGTGAATCTGACAATGTATCTGTGTGATTGTGTAAGTCATGGTATTGCATGTTGAATTGTGATGCACGGTACAGGACAAGAGGAGAGATACATTTAGGAAATTTAATCTTTGAAGTTATTCCACTAATGTGACTAATTTTATGTAAGGAGGTAGGGCTGCACAATATATCGTTTTTTTTTAGTGGTGCCTTTTATGTTCAATTCAATGTTCAATTTGTTAAATAAAATAATGTTGGAAATGATTTCTGGCCAAGACAGCAGCATAAACAGTTTCAACATAAAAACAAACAAATGACAGACTTAAAACTAACATCAAATTACATCAAACAATCACTGATCAGAGTTCAGGAGCAGGATGTGTGCATTCAGTGGTCAGAAAGTCCGTAATCCTGTTTTTAAAATCGTCAATGCTAATAAAATAATCTAGTTTACCGTGACTTTGTAGCTCACACCCAAGTTGACGGCGCAAAAACGTCAGTATGCGTTGTTAGAGATTGCACAGCAGTCGAACAACAAGGGGATAAACTAAATAATAATAATAAGTAATGAAATATAGGCTACTCAGTGGAGAACCTGGCAGGCGTTGTAGTCACATATTGCAGGCGGCAGTGACATATCGCGAAAGACAGATATCAGTAGAACACAGTTTAAAATGTAACTCTCTTTTTAGTGGTGCCTTTTATGTTCATTTCAATGTTCAATTTGTTCAATAAAAGAATGTTGGAAATGATTTCCTTTCATTTGATTACAATTGAATTAGTTGTATTTTAGCAGAATACTGAAAGCAGCAGAAATGCAGAACTGAGTACACTTTAATATCTGTTCATTTATCGCGATATTCAACAACATTTTCGCATAATTCCCTCGTATCGTGCAGCATTTTAGCAGGAATATTCCCATTGAGATTCAGAGTCTCTTTTACAAGGGAGTCCTGGCCAAGACAGCAGCATAAACAGTTTCAACATAAAAACAAACAAATGACAGACTTAAAACTAACATCAAATTACATCAAACAATCACTGATCAGAGTTCAGGAGCAGGACGTGTGCATTCAGTGGTCAGAAAGTCCGTAATCCTGTTTTTAAAATCGTCAGTGCTAATAAAATAATCTAGTTTACCGTGACTTTGTAGCTCACACCCAAGATGACGGCGCAAAAACTTTAAAAGCACTTTCACCAAACACAGTACGGGTTTCGAGGAATGCCATACGTAATCTGTCCGTGTGACCAAAGGTTGCAGCTACCAGTAGTTAACTTATATTATCTGTGGTTGAATTTGAGCTGGAATCACCATTTATTTATTCAGCTCATTGGACAATTCAATTTTCTTTCCACGCTAAGTTTCGACGAAGCATCCTGGGGAAAAAAGTCTAAAGTTTGAAGATGAAAAGGAGCTGATGAAAAAACCCTCAGCTTAATTGTGTTTCGCAAAACTGTCCGTGAATACTAACAAGTCCTACACAGACTGATGACGTGGCTCCTCAGGCTCATGCCTTTGAAGCGTATTTGGTACTTTGCATTTAAGATCTGAATTTGTGCATGCCTAACTTAGGGCTCGTACAATTTTCTGTCCAACAAGCCATTGGCAAATTGTATGCAAGTTGGCAGACACATTGATTGATAACAACACTTTTCCATTCATACTTTCATCACTGTTGGAATGTCAAGTGGGTAGGGTTGCACGATATTGACAAAATATTATATTGCGATATTACGCATATTTTCCCTGAGCAACACTCATTTTCTTGCTTTTGTGTTATTTCTTTTGCTCTACTGACTCCCTTCGCTCTTTCTTTAGGTCCTTCTTTTCTTTCGCTTCTCTGTTTCGTTCTGTTAACACTGCCACTCTGTCGCAATATGCACACACGTCACGTGGTGGTACGCTCCATAGGGTTTGTCACGTGGTGGACCCGTGCGCTGACGTGCACTAACATGTGCTGGTGGCATGGTAACTGGCCAATGATGAAATGATGATCATTATAGCGTTTCAAGAGGGCTCTAAATCAAACACAACTAAGCCACACAGCCAACGGACGGGACGCAGCGCTCCACAAAATAAACAAAATATTGCATACTTATCGCGCCACTTTCGATATAATATTGCGCAACGTGATATCGCGATAACGATATTGAGTCGACATATCATGCACCCCTACAAGTGGGCTGTTACTGTTTGTCTTCCTGTCCCTTACCTGTGGGAATTTGATGCCACAGATGATTGTTTGACACACAGCCACAAAGTTCACTCGGACTGAGCACCAATCAAAATTTTCAGGAGTGGGGTTTTAACTCCCAAATGTGTGGTCCACAAAGATTTAAATTTCCTGTTGTTTGAATAGATTGAATCTACTCTACGGAAATACAAGTAGGCATACATTTTCATGGTGTGAACTAAGCGTTGTTAGAGATTGCACAGCAGTCGAACAACAAGGGGATAAACTAAATAACCAGTAATGAAATGTACTCAGTGGAGAACCTGGCAGGCGTTGTAGTCACATATTGCAGGTGGCAGCAGCAGTGCGGTCTCTGCATGGCCAACCCAACGTCAGTGCACAAAATGGCCAGTGAGCCAACAACACACGGTGAACGGTTAGAGCTGCATGACTGGATACAGAATCAGTGCTGTGAGCTTAGCTCAAAGCCATATTAAAGGTCCCATGACATGGTGCTCTTTGGATGCTTTTATATAGACCTTAGTGGTCCCCTAATACTATATCTGAAGTCTCTTTCCCGAAATTCAGCCTTGGTGCAGAATTACAGCCACTAGAGCCAGTCCCACAATGAGCTTTACTCAGAACGTGCCATTTCTGTGTCTGTAGCTATTGAGGAGGAGAGAGGGGGGGGGCAAGGTGGAGGGTGGGGGTGTGGCCTTGACCAACTGCCACTTTGCTCGTTTGAAAGCCATGATGTCTCTCTCTCATGGGTTGGCCAAATTCTCTGGGCGGGCAAAAAGGGGAGGTAACCTTCCTCCTTATGACCTCATAAAGAGGAGATTCCAGAACGGCCCAGGGTACCCAGGGCTCGGTTTACACCTATCACCATTTCAAGCCAATTGGGGACCATAAGCAGGCTAGGGGAACTCATATTAATGTTAAAAAAACTCATAAAGTGAAATGTTCATGCCATGGGACCTTTAAATGAAGCTGTTCTGTTGTAGATAAAGGATTTATTTTTTTAATTCATGCTGAAGAAAAAACAAAAGATGCCAACAAGGAACTGTCTCAAGTGACTGTTTTGGCCAGCTGTTTATGTAGAGTGAACATTAAAACATGGAATATAACGTGAGATGGTTTTATGGTCGCCCTGTGTGAATGCTGACACAATTCCTCACCGTGCCTTTTCATACGGTAGATTGTGTTGATTTTTTCCTTCTTTTGTTCGACACCCTTCGCTTCTCCAAATGTTATATGTTGTGTCTTAAAGAAAGCACCGTGCTGATTTGACACGCTGAGAAAAGGGGCTAACAAGACTTTTGAAGCACAGTGGCAAAGTGGAAAATCTGGGGAGCTCTTGATGGCTAATGTAGCGTCCCTGCAAGGTTGAGTGTCTTTACAGGACAACAATGGCCTCATGCTCTTTTCCACTCACGTGTTGTCAGTTAGAGTTAGCGGATGAGAGGTGCGAGATGTCTGTAGACAATCTAAAAAGGGGTATTCGTGTCACATCATCTTTGTTTGTTTTTTACTGATTGTTCTCAAGGCAGAAAACGTACAGGTTTAACAGCACCAGAGGCTTAAACTCACCTACTGTCTGAAGTGACAGGCCACCGGCTGTCTGTTTTTGAGTGTGACAGACTTTATCCCTTTTTGGCTTTGTGGACTTGGCTGTGTGCCGGAACAATGTTATTTCAGATCATTACACATCTACTGTAGTATCTGTTACAGTAATATTCCTCTCAGTGTAATTCATATTTTTTATTTTAAAGATTATTTTTTTGGGGGCTTTTCCCTTTTTATTATAGTGACAGACATGAAAGGGGGAGAGAAATGGGGGATGACACGCAGCAAAGGGCCGCGGGTCGGATTCAAACCCAGGCCGCTGCAGGAGTCAGCCAACATGGGGCGAACGCTCTTACTGGGTGAGCTAGAGGCCGCCCCAGTGTAATTGATATTTTGAGGCATTATGCAGACTTAAGTGGCATTTGCCTGTGTCTCCAATTAAATGGAATGTTTTAGGCTTCTAAATATCCATTGGCTTTGTGGGGAAATTGAAAAAGGAAATTGCCTCAGCGCTATGGAGCTTAATAAAGAGATGACTGTGAAAAGAAAACAAATCCTCTTCTGTCGACATTGCACGAAGTAGAAGATGTTGATCTCATAGCATCCTGTTTTATTTTTAGCATGAGGGAAGCTTTATCTGTATTGTGATTAAACTGGGCAGCGACAAGTATCTTGGGTTGAGTTTGTTATGCCAGATCAGAGCTAAAGGAAAGAATGTTCTCATGTCTCTTACAGATAAATACTTGGTTAAAGGTCACGTTACCGAGTTAAAATTGGGTGGCAACCTTTTTTATTTTACTTTGCTTTAATGTTTCACTTGCATGTGACGAAGGGCTGGGCGATAGGGAGAAAATCAGATATCACGATATTCTTGACCAAATACCTCGATATCGATATTGTGGCGATATTCTAGGGTTGACAATTGGTGCTTTAACAAAATCTCGTCACGCTTAGATTTTAGATAAATAATCATCAGTAATGTGGACATAATGTCTAAGTGGGGAAGAGGCAAATAACAGAACAGCTAGAACAGTCTGGTAAGTTCAGAAAAGTACATCACTTTACTGTAATGCAGCCTTTACAACCAGGAAAAGACAACACTTATGTCATGTCACGATATTACGATATCCAAAATCTAAGACGATATCTAGTCTCTTATCACGATATTGATATAATATTGATATATTGCCCAGCCCTAATGTGAAATACCTAGCCATGTCTGTGTTCAATTAAATTTTACTCATGTCACATCATAAGAGGAGTTATCTCAGGATACTTTACAGATAGAGTAGGTCGAGACCACACTCTATAATTTACAAAGACCCAACAATTCCTCCCAAGAGCAAGCATTTGGTGCTTTTATTCTAAAAATCCTGAGTTTAGTTCTCAAACAATATCATTGTCTCAATTCATGCTGTGTTCTGGGACCATCTGCAATGCCGCCTGCTTGAATCGCTATGTTTACTACTTATTGCACTCTCTGAAACACCAAGAAAAAGTCATCTAGACTTTTCGTGAAGTCTAGATGAAGAATTCAGTAACACTGAAAGGTCGCAGGCATTGTGGAGCTACACAGCGTAATGTGTCCTCTGCCAGCAATATCAATATCGGGTGGCTGTATCATGTGTTCCTACCCTTGATTACACGGCTGCCTCTTTGTGAGCCCTGCTGGGCCCCCCTTTGGCTTACACTGCTACATTTTCACCCACAGTGACTGAGGTGACAGGAGTGTTTAGTGAATAGCAACTGGGGCTAGGAAGTTTGACTGCTCTCCGATCAAGGCCCCTGTAGCTTTAAGTAGAAAAATGTGTTTTGTATCAAGCAGAGTAGTATGTGCAGAGTTTGACGCTAGAAGGCTGGAATAATTTCTCTGTGCCCACCTTAAAGTTGTAATCCTTAAGATTTACAGTCCTGGTTGATTTCATGGCAGGTGAAAGCTTTTAATGTGAAGCGGCGGCAGTAGGATGTTCAGTTTGAGTTAGTGTAAATAGAGTGAACCGTAAAGAACAAATGCCGACCATAAATGGTATCAAAAACTGGGTTTGGTATTAAAAACTTTAAATCTGAGTTTAAAATGTGTACGCTCAAGGGTGATTTGTGACCTCAAAACTAGTGGTCCAATATACGAATTACAGACGTGTGTTGTGCACATACATAACCGACAGTGAAGTAGGAGACATCTTGTGTGCAGCAGTTAAACATTTGAAATGAAAAAAAACATTTGCATACTCATATATAGATTCATTCTAGATGTATCGATGACGGAGGAGTAGATAGAAACAAAATATTATTTAAACAGTATATTATATATGTCATAAAGCATAGGGAGGGGGTCTTTAATGTCTCTCCTTTGTGTGTGAGTTCAAGTGGGCCTCAAAGCTCAAGTTATTAAAGGGGCCTTCAATAACTGAAAAGGCCAGAGGTTAGAGAGTACGCCTATATGCTGATGTTGACATAAGATCTACTGTGTTGTTTTGCCAAGACATTTTCAGATTATGCTCCTTATAAAATAAACCCACTCTGAGAGTAGTCGCATATTTGGGGCCTTTCATCATGATTGAAATATCAGATTTGAATTAGATACCATCTTGAGTGTTTACCCTGGAGTTTACTCTAATTCAAAGAAAAACACAAGGTAATGCAAACAGTAATTTAATAGACGATGTCCTATCATTCCTACAATCTCTAACAGCTATGCGCAGGCGCGGGAGTCATAGCTGCCTACTGGGTTTGTCAGTTTCTGTGGTGACTGCTGTGATAAGCATCAGAGCGGCACAGTATGGTGGAGCAGCTTAACAGCATCAGAACCGCAAGAAAAGGACTCAGTGGGTGAAAAACACACTAATTGGGGACCCACAGCAGCCAGCAGGTCATGACTTTGCAATTAATTTATAGTTTGCCCAAGCTGAATAAATGAACATTGAGGGGGAGGGGATACAGATCTCCTTCTTTTACTAATGAGGCACTTATCTCCCAGCTATAGATTAGTGAATGTCCCTGTTGTCAGCCAAGACACGAACACTAAAAGGAGCCATCGAGGCTGCCTTGCACCTGATAACTTATAGTCAGCAATAGCTGTTTCTTTCAGTGCTTCTGTGTGTCCAAAAACATGTAAAAGACTTGTATAGGTTTTGATTACACCTGGCTTGCAGATCTGCTTGGTACAGATTTCCTGTCGAGAGCTTTTTGACTCTCCGCAAGGATTAAAAACTCAACCTTCATGTCACACAGACCTAAGAAATCAGATATACGCAGGGTTGTGGCTCTGCTGCTGGGATTGTGTGCGTGATGTTATCGCAGTTTGTCTTGCCAACCTTATCCAGCTCGTTTGCTGCTGCCATTCACGCTTTGACAGCACATGGCAATGGAGATAAAGACAAGAAAAGGGAGGCAGCTAAGCAGATGTACAGTGAAAGAGACACAGAATTCCAGTCATGTTAGTTTGTTGCTTCCGCCATGGGCAACTGGGCTGCTGGGAACATTGCTGTGTTTTTCTGGATTTGACCACACTATTTTAGTCTTGGCAGGTGCCACCTTGGCCTGCTGGGTTTGGGCCTCTTTCCAGGGTCATCTGAGAAAGAACTGTTGACCCAGCAAGTGCTCATTTGACAAGTCGACTCTCTAACAAGGTGCCTCAGCTTGTAGACAATTTCCTGGTTTTCCAATGTTTGCTGAATTATGTGTACACACAAAGCCCGCCCGAGATTATCCATTCTGTATATATGATGCGCAATTGCGCATCTAAAGGATGATAACAATGTAGGTTGTGTTTTTCCACACCTTTCCTCTGAGAAAACACCTTTTTCTGTTTCTTTATTTTTCTGGTTTACATTCTGCGTAGCGTTGCGCATTCCCCTTGCCAAGTTCTGCGCCTCAGTCTCCCACCTTTTTTGTACTCCTCCTCCACCCAAGCTTACTCACCCTAACACGCACACTCATTTTTCTTCACCTAAATTTATTTGACCTTCCAGGCTTCATATTCCATGACACCCTGTCTGTTTGCATCACTCTGGTCCAACACCCCACCCTTCTCTAAGGACGTTATGTTGTCAGGCCCTATACCTGTAGAGGAATGTCAATAGTGCTTTGCATCAAGCCAGTCAGGCAACAAGACGGTTATCACACAAACCCTGTGGATTTCAGATTATATGGCCAAGTGGGCAAAATGAATAGAGCTTGTTATTTTGATAAGTGTTAAACAACGAAGAGCCTGACATCGGATCTAACTAAAGCAGGCGTCTGGCATCTGCTCTGCTCCGTTGCGCCCCCCCCCCCCCCCCCCCCCCGTGCGTGTTTTCTTTCTCTTGCTCTCTTTCTGTCTCTGTCTGTCTCTCTGTCTCACACCCTCGCAAATGAAAGCATGTTCTTTATACTTCAAAAGGAAAAAAATTGAGTCTATAAATACGTTTACATAAGATTCCATCCCCACCACTCTAGCTACCCCCCGTCCTCTTTCCATGCTCCACTGTATATAAAATAATCATTTACAATATTTTACAATGAATACTACTTTCCGCTTGATAGGAGCTTGGGATGACGCACATGGGAAGCTTAGGGCAGTGAGATCAAGTAAAACGTAATGCTCATCCAAAGGGAACTGTGCATAACACATGCATACTATAGAGTGCTTACTATAGAGTGCTTACTATAGAGTGCTTACTGTAGAGTGCTTACTGTAGAGTGCTTACTGTAGAGTGCTTACTGTAGAGCGGTAACTATTTGATTACACACACACACATACGCGAGGCAGCTGGAGCTCAGAGGTTAGAGATGCTGGTTGGTGATGAGAAAGGGTGCCAGTTTGAATCCCAACCACTTAGTCCAGCGTTGCTACTCAGTGGCCAACAGTGGAAGACTGTAGTTGGACTCACCAGCTTCCAGCTGTGAATGTGTCAGACTGTATGACTGTTCAGGCAAGGCACTGATGAGAAAAAAGAAAAGTATGTAGGGTCAGACAGTTCTCCCGAGATATCATTTGGAAACAAGGAAAAACACAGAAACTGACATTCTTATTATACAAATTCCGTCTCCCTTGTCTCTGTCATTTTTGTTATTTTGTTGTTAAAAGTAATGGGTCTAAAAACAGGCACGTATAACCCAGTGGACTAAAGAAAACAGCTCAATCAGAAAGCCTCGTCGCTCTCTATGAGTCAACGGTGTGATTCAGTTGAAGGCATGTAATGATGATTATTAGTGCAGACACACAAATGCCATTTGATGTTACCCTGTGAACAACTGTCCCATTCAGACCACTGTGTCTGGGTTCAGCAATATGGTTTTTCACTCAGACACATCGCTGTTCTGCATATATACTCTATATGACTGCCCCGTTATAAAAATAACTATTTTAGTGACTACAAAGCAATGAAGTGATGGCATAATAACAATCCTGTGAGGTTAGAAAGATTCATGTTTTAATTGTAAAATTAGTAACTAGGGGTCAAACAAAGCCAAGTCTAAAATAGGAAAACCAGTCTTTTGTTTGATATGATCTCCTAATTTTGGTGTAGTGGTGTCAGAATTTGGGGAACATGTGCACACTCTGTCAGAAAATGAAATGAAAATGAAGTTCGGTTGTCAAGGGATACATTAAAAGAACTGAGTCGGACCATTCAAATCTGTATTTCCTCAGGCCATCACAGAGACACATATTTTCTCCTTTAGTCTGCACAAGACAAAATTCATGCTGAATTTCCTCTAAACCTTCTGTGAACTTTTACGTTATGCAAAAACCAGAAATGTTCTGTGTTACATTCACTGCGGAGCAGACTGAAACAAAGTGTCACTGCTAATGCTTATCAGAAAGGGACACTTTAATCGGTCCACAAAAAGTAAAAGATGTTAAGTACAAGATGTTATTCGAATCAATTGAAGCTGAGGCAATCTTAAGCAAAATCATAAAGAAATGATTGGCAATTTGCTTTGTTATCTCAAGCCCTATAATTACACAGAACTAGTATTACCATGGGACCTTATGTGATTGAAAAATAACCCCACCAAGTCTGTGTTTCGTGTGGCACATTCGCACGGAATAAGTCTATTTTTTACTCACATTTATTGACATTATACCCCAGATCTGATGTCAAGGCTCTGCATAACCTATTGAATAATAGAAAAATGTCCCTTACCGCAAGCTACTATGCATGTCATCCATCTCATCATCTTTATGATTTTTTTAAAATATAAATTACGGACATGGCAGATTCGCATGAGATTAAGACGGCGTCCACAATTATTAAAAATGACTGGAAGACCCCAGGTAATACAAGTCCCGTGCAAATAAGCTTGAAAAGATAAAGCTATATTGTCCACCCTGGGAAACTATATTTAGTTTATATGATCTTCAAAATTAGATTATTAAAGCTGCTCTAATAAATATTGTAATACAGTGTTTCCCCTAGGATCTTTTCCAGGGTGGTAGTGACTCTCCCCCAAAACGTTGTTGAGGGGTGGAATGTTAGCGGATCGTTTGCGGAGCTTATGTGCCGCAGAATGTAGGCTATCTTTTAACAGGCTACACCAGCTGTGCTCACACTGCATAGGATTGTGTGTAGGCATTGTTTGTAAAGGTAAAGAGACAGATATTTCCCTCAGGAGCTAAAAGTGAATATTAGACTTCTGGCACAAATTGGATTTCATCAGGTGGACACATATGAAAGCTAATGTGGATGTGAATGTAATCACCAGTGAATATTCCCATTATTAGATATCTAGTATGCATCCAATTTAGTTTCATTTTGTATCAGTTTTGCATCATTTAAGATCACTTAATTTAATATCCGCGTTCTGGATCCATCGTAAAGACTTGAGTTGTAAAGGGCTCTTACTGTGGATACAGCACATGAGTGAAACTTTGTTTTACCTGTATGCAGAGTTGCAGAGAACAGAGCTTGTTAAATAGCTTTTAAACAGCCTTTTTCAGATAATACAAATCACAGTTAGCAGTGCACTAATTGTCAAGAGGCGGTTTATGACACATTCTTCGTGGTCTGTCATGTTTTTAAAGTAATTAGTTGAGTCCTGCGCATCCCTGTAATGAGTGTGTGAGATTTCCTCATCACAGTATGCTTTCCTTTAATGACCCTGTTATTATTGACTAAATGACACACTCACACATCGCTTGGGTTCATTCCAGTGTTCTCTGGGTGCCGTCCAAAAGCAATAGGAAGTTAGATGTTTTTGCTGCTCAGTGACCTAGCCTAAGCCTGAGTTCCTCTGATCATAGGAGAATTAACTCATGTGCCATGTAGTATTATGAAGAAATAATCTGATTTATTTGATGGAAAATATTGCACTAAAACTGTAGATGTGAGCAGATGTAGATGATTTCATTGGTGCTTGGGGAAGTTTATTAAAACACTCTTTGCTTTCTCTGTTGCCACACTCAACATAATATCTTAAAGTGCTCATATTATGCTCATTTTCAGGTTCATAATTATATTTAGAGGTTGTACCAGGATAGGTTTACATGGTTTCATTTTCAAAAAACACTATATTTTTTTCTATATTTTTCACCCTGTGTGTTGAGCTCTCTGTTTTAGCAACACAGTCAGGCATCTCACTTCTGTTCCATCTTTGTTGGGATTCGCACATCTGCAGTACCTAGGTAAGGACTACTAGCCAGTCAGAAGCAGAGTATGAGGGCGTGCCACGCTAGCAGCTAGGTGAGCATTATAACGTGTTACAAAGTGACGCACGTTCATCACGTAAAGGCTGGACTACAACAGAGCTGTTTGGAGCAGTTTGAACAGTGTTTTCTGTCAGAGATGGTAAGTCCCTTTGAGGTGGACTTTGGGCTTTTTCACTTTGTAAACATATAGGCTAACATGCACAAAAAAGCAGTCCCTCCAGAAAAACGCGGAGTTTTTTTGTGATTGTTGCGGGCAAAAATCCTTGATTATGCGGCACGTTTTCTTAAAAAATGCGATGGAATATGCAGGATATTTATGCCATTTTATGCGATGAAATTGCAGGAACTTGTAAAAATTGCGGGAACTTGCAAAAACTGCGGTTTGATGAAAAAAAGAAAAAAAAGTGATTCCCTAACACAGTGTTCTCAGTAGGTGAAGTTATGTCACTTCATAACGTTCCCATGGCAACAGGGGGAAATGGCTGCTCTTGTGTGAAGTAAACACAACATTTTTCAACTTTCTGCTAAGATATGTGACTTTTTTGCAATGAAAATGCGGGGATTATGAAATCATGCAAGCCCTGCATATTTTGCGCGGAAATCGGCAATTTATGCGGCGAAAGTGCGGCGTATTTGAAAAAATGCGGCCCCCACATAAATATGCGGATTTTGGGTGATTATGCATTGAATTCTGCGATCGCATAATCACGTTTTTCTCGAGGGACTAAAAAAGATATATGACACAATAAAGGTAAGGGAAAAAGCCAAAAAGCATAATATATGCACTTTAAGAAATCAAATTTAAACTGGAAGCGCTGTGTGTGTGATTCTACGCCAGAGTAGACATTTCTGTTTGTTGGGGTTACTCTTTACTTACAGAAGTAGATAAGGACACCTAAGGAAATCCCAGGTATCTCCTCAAATACTGAGGAATTTCTACTCCTGCATCACCGAGAGAGGATACTGATGGGGAACATCCTGGTACGGAGATAGCACCGAACAGGGCTGGAAGGCACTGCTGAGAGTGGATCGTTGGGCTGAACATACAATAATGTTCAGCCAAATAGAAGGCCCTACTGTGCCTAAAGGATATTTACAACAGGCGCTGCAAGAAAAAGGCTAGGATAATCATTAAAAAAAGCCACCCGGGTAACAGCCTTTTCTCCCCCTTCCATTGAGGTCGAAAAGAAGGTACCGGTTACGTCAGGCCAGCACTGAGAGGCTCAGGTGGAGCTTCTGCCCTCAGGCCCCCACATTCTCTGGTGAATCATGCACAAGATGAAGGAGCTGATGGGATTACATTTTACTAGAATTGGACCTTGTACGAATATAAATTGAAAAAATGTATTGATTGATGAGGCAAGTTGAGGGGAAGTTGAGTTGTCACATCAAATCAGTCAGTGACATCAAGTCACACAGGTAATATGACATATGTCAGGCATAATGTAGAGCAAGCGGGTCATTATTGCGAATTAAACTTAGCGGAGTGCTATTCAGAAAAAACAGACCGTAGAATTTTTTCTTTAATGGACCAATTGGAATCAAGTATTCAACAAAGCTGTTCGTTCTTCTTTTTATACTTGCATATTTATAAGGGATGACATTTAGTGGACTGAATGGTTATTTGACGTCTGGAGATGCATCACTGAATCATCCTCTATATCTGCTCTGAGCCTTGGAGGATTCGTTATAATGGTGCATTATGGGAGAGCATGTGAGCAGGCGAGGTCATTAGGGATGGGATTCCATAATTTATTTCCATTTACAGCTGGTCTAGTTCTAGTCTGAGAATGATTTAGCTCTGACGCTATCAGCTCCTTTATCAAGGTCTGTTCATCACCCCAAAATAATTTACAGTTGTATTAAGGGATTTTTTAAAATCTTTATTCAGGAACACACAACACAGCATCGGAGATCATCATCTTAGTATATGACTTCTTACTTAAACACCGAGCAGACACAGAGCAACCATAAACATTTTATTTAAGTTATGTTTCTGGCCCCCTGATGGATCGAAGCTCAATATTTACTTATCTTTTAATACGTCCACCCATCAGGTACACCAACTTTGTTTGTTTCTTGCTAGATTCTTGACTTTTTACCTGTTTACCAGCCAGTTGTTTACATCAGCTGTGGCTAAAACGCTGTAAAGCTGTGTGGGTTCGGCAGTACTCGCAACCTTCTCACATTACACAGTCCTAGTTTGGTTCATTGTTCATATCAGAAATCACACTTAATTCATACCTGCCAATACTCCCGTTTTCCCCGGGTTCCTCCCGTTTTTTTTTTAGCCCTATCTCCCGGAACCCTCCCGGTTGGTTATTTCTCCCGGGAAACTCCTGTAATTTGCATGGCCCAAACTCCTTTATAAATAATCGGACCAATATGTTTGTCTAATGTTGACCAGTTGCCAGATCTTGTATGAAACACATCCTATTCACACAATCCACACACCATATACAATTTTCAACCCGTTTGTCACCTCAACCTGGCAACCTATAACCCAGTTGCGCAGTTAATCTCTCGGTGTTCCCAAAGAAATCGAAATATAGCTGTAAATTTCAAGAGTGCTGGACGCAACAATTTACATGCATCTTACCTAATCATATTGACAACCTCCACGCTTTTTGTGCACTGATTTTAATGTAGTGCACGGCGGGAAAAAAATTACATTACCCAGCACATTAAAACACAGCGGGTCTTACAGTACACTTAGGTATGACTTAATTTAGCCTTAATGTCTGGAATTGAGACTTAAGCAATGGCAGAAAAGAAACATATATACAGTATACAAGCCTTGGTGCATTTTACCAAACTGGACAGCAACAGAAAAATGCAGTGTTTCCAAAATTAGTGCTTTTAGAATGTGATGTTGGAGGCATGTGGGCGGTTCCTACCACCATAGGGAAGGGAGGTGAAAGGAAAGGATAGTGATTCAAGCATATCATAGGAGTCATATGACTGTTAACAACCTCCCCAGGCCAACAGCAGTGACAAGGACCACAGTGCACGGGGAACTGGCTATTCCAAAAAAAAGACAAGCGATCAGAATTTGTTATTACAACAATATAAAACAGACATAGTCTAAATCCTCATACTTCAGACGCTCAAACAGCATCTTTGGTAGAAAAATTACTTAAATGATTAACTGAGTTTCAGCTCTATTGTAATGTACGAAACTATAGATGGCCAACTGAATAACTTTGAAACAATCTAAGAAGTTGTAGCTGTCAGTAAATACCTTAAAACCTGATCAGACAGATGCCGTCCAGCTGCTTCGTAAAGCAAGTTGGTCTGAACCGGCAACCATACTGTACCATGAGATCATCATATTACAACTTAAATAGCAGCAGAAGTGTGAGGCAGGCTGTTAAGTTGGTGTCTTCACAGCAACGACATAACATTATCTCCAGTTTTGGGGCCAAGGTTGTGTAAAAAAAACTAGATGTGATGTATCCAAAGTGGAGACTTCTGTTACATCAAATGGTTAGCCTACATAGGAACAGCCTTTGGCTGACAGTGTTCTTGTGGGACTGGAACGTTACATGAACTGGTGACGAGAGAATGCATTTTTGCTCTTCAGGGAGATGGTGATAATGCTTCCAGTCAATGTGACCATTTTTTTCTGCTGAGGATGAAAAATGTTTGTAGAGCTGTGCGTCAAATTGTGGTGAAAGCAGAATATGAGAGCCTGTCCTTTTGTATTTCAATTCAGAAGGGGGCTGCAGCAGATGCTGTCAATTTTTCTGTGCAGAGGCCTAAATACAGTATCAGATCCAAAATGAGTAATTAATCATTAATTCATCATCTGTGCCCATTAATCCTACATGAGCTAAATCATCCTGTCAAGAGTCCAAATGACTGCCCTGCGCTGTAATTTTAGGTCAGCTGTGTGTGTGTGTGTGTGTGTGTGTGTGTGTGTGTGTGTGTGTGTGTGTGTGTGTGTGTGTGTGTGTGTGTGTGTGTGTGTGTGTGTGTGTGTGTGTGTGTGTGTGTGTGTGTGTGTGTGTGTGATAATTTGATATTTAGACTGAGGACATTTTTGCAAAATGAGGTCATTTCGACCGAGCCTCACTTCTTCACAGCTGAGGTTAGACTAATATAACAAGAATAAGGAGTGGATTAGTTTAACTTTGGGTGAAGGGTTAAGGTTAGACACGTGGGGCTCAGGGTTAAGGGTAGGATTACAAGCTAAAGAATGAACACTATCAAGTCCCTGTATTTGTGTGTCTGGGCATACACGTATGTCTACTCTCTCAGTCGTGAATGTATGTATTCATTTCTCTGAGACTGAAGATGTGAATTATGTTTGTGCAGTCATGCTAAAACAATAAGTCAATCAACATTTTTTTGGCCACTTGGGGGCAGAACTCAACTTATAAAGTTGATATGGCAAACTTGTTAGCAAACACCTTACTATTTACACAACCAACAGACAAAGAGCAACAGTAGCATTTTTGGAGTCATGTTTGGAGTCACCTGGCAAAGTTGGTTCAATATTTACTGTGGTCATTGCTCAGTTTTAGACTTCACCAACTCCTGAGAAAAAGATATCTGGCTAAATGATCCACTATGTGCACCATATAGTCACTAACTTTGTCTGTCTGCTGTTTGGTATTGGGCAGGAAGCGTACAGTGAGTAGATACAGTAAATTATAGTGAGCTGTTTAAGCTGCGACTAGATATGAGCATAATGTGAGCAGTGACTGAACCAAACAACAGAGTTGCAGGCTGTCAAACCAAAAGAATGAGCTAAAAGACCCTAAAGCACTGTAGAGCTGACAGGAACTGCAGAGTCAGCTGATAATTCTCTGCTTGTTTTTCCCTGTGAAATCCCCTTTTCATATTACACATAGTCAGTTGATCCTTTGTTAATTGGGACTCTGTAACACTGACTTGATGGAAACAGCTTATATTGATAGGGTAGGACATGTGAGGGGTCAGCAGTAATGCCTTACCTGTCTGACTACTGTCTCCTCAAAGAGCTGTTGGAGGGTTGGATGCTCCCTGACCCCCATCACTTTAGTGCTGTACGGACTACTCTGTTTAATTCTGATTTCAGTTTCACCGTTAGATTCCCAAACCACGCTGAGATAATTAGCATGTAGGACATCTTAGTATGCTCTCAATCACAGCATGATAAACAAACACCCTGAGTAATTGCAAAAAGTGAAGTCGCAATTGGATCCTATTGCACACAGAATTCACATGGACATCCCAGGACAGATTAGAGTCAATATGTACGTACCCCCAATTATTTGTAAAAATGATCCTGAGTTAGTAGTGAAGAGTGATCTCATAGTTGACCTGGATCAAAAATGATTACCTCGGTTTTCTTTGCATTAACAAGGAGATGATGGTCATCACGCTAGTGTTGCACGTTTTGACCTCTGAACTGTATACTGAGATGTCGGTGTCTGTGTCCATTAATCCCAGGATGGCAGTGTCATCCGAAAACTCAATGATAAAAGTGCTGGGATGACTAAAATATGACTTGAGTAATTATCCGTGTATAAGGTGAACAAAATGGGTGAGCTGACACATCCTTGTGTTGATAATTTTAGACTCAGACAATGTCTGGTTCACTCAGACCTGCTGGGTCCTGTTGGATAAAAATAAGTGATACCACCTGATGACATATGGGTTAGCGAACACATGAATGAGTTTGTTGATAATTATTTTTATTTTATACAAGGAGCAGGGTCCCTTGGTAATATTGGTTTTGTTTGGGTCCTCTTTTCTACCACCGGCTTGGTGGCTTCCTTGTTTCATAATATTATGTCTATTTGTGAGTAGTCACTGAAAGAGAGAGTTTGTATGACAAACGTGGGTGGGGGATTGATGTCTGTCTCTCAGCTGCTCTGTGTGTTTACACATGCTGCTTATTTTTCTGTGTATTTACTGTCGGCCCATGGAGCTTCTTTCCACACAGTTTATGTATAAATATGATTGTGTGACTGTTTACACACTGTATAACTCAAATGCTTAAGTGACCTTTTCATCGTAAATATAATGGGAATGGCTGCACAGGACGTGATGCGAGGTTGAGAGACACATGAATACTGAAAATACTAGTGATGCAAAAACAAGATAGTGGGTTTTTAATATGGGGATTAGTGAGAACATGACATTCTGGCTGCTCTGTATGTGACTTTGAAGCAGAGCTGTTACATGCAGTAAATACAAAATTAGAGACTGTGTCCAAAGCTTATGCTCAGAGTGACACTCAATAAAATAAAAAATAAAAGGTAAGATAAGCTGTTAACCACAGCAATAAATTAAGGCTCTACTATTCAGAGTCCTCAATTTTGTGGTATGTAAGTCTGAAAACACAGTCAAAAGATGACATTAAAAACATGAAGAAAGAATTCCAACTATGGTATAAAGAGATTACATTGAGCTCTTTCAGGTCAATTGGGGTCAGATGATGGAAATAACTGCTGCACAAACCAATCATATCTAATAAAGCTTAGCAGATGCTAAAGCTCTGCTACGACCTCAATTTTCCATGGGAACGGCAACATTATATCAAAATATACAAAGGCCCGTTGGCTTTAGGACAGTTACACAACTCATTACATTATATCTTCATCGCCTAAAACTATCATCTCTTGAATGTTATTCTGACAATCTGCAGTAGAGAGGTATATCATGAGTTTTAATTGCCAATTAAAATGTACTGCGACTATACTGCACTAATCCCCTAACCTACTGCATGCTAACCAGTAAAGCTGTTAACGTAGAGTGTCATTTATAGGCTAGTCTCGCTTTGCCAGACCTTCCTCCACAGTGTTAAAGAAATTTTGATCCTTTGACTTTTGTTAATCATTTGAACATTTCTATGTATGCATCTGTTCGAAACTGTCTCATTGTCTTGTGAGCTGTGACATGAACGTGCAGTCACAATGCCTATTTATAGGGTATTGTTGTTTTACTGTGATAGCTGCAGGAGGCTTGAGACTATTTATGAAAATCTGTATGTCAACTGAGTAAAATATGTGACTAAACACATGAGAGACAATAGCTTGTCATTGGTTACTGGAAATTGTCAAGAAACCTTTTCATTGGTTTGTAGAAATATTCATTTGTCTGCTTTCCAATAAGCATAGACTTCTTTTTGTCACATATATATTCGCACTGTGTTTTTATGTGATCTTTGGAAGCTACCGGGTAAAACTGAACTGGTGAGAACTTGATACTTTTTCTCTGTAACTTCCCTGTAATCGATTACATAAAACCTTTGCAATATATCACTTTAATCATCTCTGTGTGCTTTTGTGTTTGTATATTGAGTCCTAAAGTGCATCACTGGAGAGGTCAGAAAATCGCCATAACAACAGCACTTCAGAGGAGGGTCTGGCTAGTCCACACAGTATTCCGGGATGGGAGAAAAAGATGCTCTGGTTTATTGGCATTTCATTAAACCAATCACAATCGTCTTTGGCGGCACTATGTGTCCATGTCTGGATTTACCCTGCAGAGATCTGAGGAGCAGTTAACCATAGTCCTCAGAAATTGATTGGACTTTAAAATGCCAACACAAAGAAAGCCCAAGGTAGCGGATATCCACCCTAAATGGGGGACATCCAGCGGAATTTCCAGCGGCACTGGAGCAAAAAGTGGAACATTGTGTATATAGACTACTTATAGGTCAACAGAAACTTCATGCTAAATTAAATTAACATTTACATGCTAAGAAATATGTCTAGTTATAGAGGCAGGACCAAAAGATGGAGAAATTGTTTAAACTTGGATGCTCCCTTAAGCTCTGTTTTTGTCTCCACCAACTCCTAAGAAAATAGCCAGCTCTTTAGCTGCTAAATGTTTTTTTTTTCATGTTCTCCAGCTGTCAACATAATACTGTGATACCACCCAAGCATAAATTCAACAGTCACCTGCACTAGTCTAGATTAGATAATAAAATCAACAGGGCTAATGCAAAATATGAATAGCCATGTTACACTTCAGTGGGCTCATTCACAAGCTAATGTTAGGTGGGCTGGATGGGTTTAGCTAATGCTGACTCTCAAATTGGGTTGGCATTTTAGCAATTAAACAATCCTATTTTCAGCTAATTTAAAGTTTGGCTGGAGTCAGCGGGCCAAGCAGGTTCATTCAACATACGCTCGCCTATCTTGTCCTATGTTCTATTGTTAGTCTATTATCGCTGCTAAGCTAAATGGCCCGTTTCCAACCTTTGTAAACAGTCAGACTCCTGTGTGGATTGACAGACTGTGACTGATAGCAAAGCATACTGTGGCAAACAATTTACTCAATTATAACCAACTGATTGCGGAGACTGTATGATGAACTTTGCTACCCCTAATTGAATAGTGGGGATGCATTGCTCAACTTGCTCAGATGCCTATGGCTGTGGCAACAGATGGCTTTGAGGTACTGTACTGGTAAAACCCGGGATTCATGGTTTCTAATATCAAGCTGGAAGTGTTTCACCCAAAACAAGACCTTGAAATTGCACAGCAGCTGTTGTGAGAAAGTGGAGCAAACAGCGCACACACACACACACACACACACACACACACACACACACACACACACACACACACACACACACACACACACACACACACACACACACACACACACACACACACACACACACACACACACACAGATACATGCACGGCATCAGCTGTCTAGTGTGACTTACAGTAACTTCCACCATGTATGAGATTGCCTCCACAACCACTGAAATCCAGGCATAAATATTTACTAGTCTTGTTTAAATTACATTTGGTGATTTAAAGTATGGTGATATATTGTATATCATTACTCTAATATACAAACTGTAATAAATTTAAGTCATACTTCCCAGCCCTATATGCAGCTACCCTGCATTAGTGGTTTTCAATATGTAGCCATGTTCACTGTTAGTTAGGAAAGTAATGTGAGGTTCAGACAGCTAAGTTAAGGTCAAGGAGGTTGATGGGCATTCATAAGCTGTACTAATGCTTGGTCTTTGATATCATTACATATAATATTTCCTTCATTTGTCAAGTATATTTACACATATGAGGAATGTATCCTCTGCATTTAACCCATCCTAACTAGGGGTTTAACGATACACCGATCTGGATCGACATATGGATTAATTAAAACGATCCAATATCACTGATACAAAGTGAAAATATCTGTATCACGCCTTCATTTTGAAATTCCCCACTTTATTTCTTCTTTTTAGTAAAAGGAGTAGTTTGTTTTTAATTGAAATGTCTGGAAGAGCTCAGTAATGAAATTGACTATTCATATTTTAGTTGCTTTTTGTAAATATTTCTAAATGTACAGGTGGAGTTAAATGGGCTTCTGTATCATATAGTATCGGTCACAGGCCTCTGAATTGAATCAAATCGAAATTGTATCGTGGCAGACTTTGTGATATCAGTAAATATTGTATTGTTGTCCAAAGAATCGCTATAATATTGTATCGTAATAAAACGTGTGATTTACACCCCTAATCCTAACTAATTAGAGGCAGTGGGCAGTCATAGTCCGGCTCCCGGGAACCGACTCCAGTTGTAATGCCAGTAACCTTCGTCAAGGGCAATGACAGGAGTTATCTATCATGCATGTCTTTATGGTGGGAGGAAACTGGAGCACCCGGAGGAAACCCACGCAAACACGTGGACAACCACTGAGCCACCTATATAATGTATGATATCAGTGCATGTTCTCTTCCTGTCTCTTACCAGTAGTTCATTTAATTGTGATCAGTTTTTTTTCCCTAATTCAGGAAGCAATACAAGGAGAGGCCCCAGCTCTTTATAGTTTAATGTTCTTTTTTTTCAAATAAATCAAATTATATTGCAGAATTCCTTTCATTTAGTTTTTAATGCTTTAATAGTGTAAAACCTAAAAGAAGAATTGTCCTGTAGTTCAACACCCCTTTGTTTGTTGGTGTTTTTTTAACATATAATGCAAAAAAAGCTTTAAAATAATTTTATAATTTTTTTTTTTTTATAGCTAGTGATTTTTCTTTATTTTATTAATTTGGCAACTACTGAAAGTGTGTTTTTCATTTCTGTGAGCACTAGAGTAAAATACATGTACTGTACTTAAATAAAAATGAGTTCAAACCATTTAAAATCTACAGTGTGTATGTGTATAATGTATGCATAATTAATGTTTCAATTTTAATAACATCCAGGATTTTACTGTATTTTAGCTTGGGTTTTCAGGTTACAATAACCTCAATAACCTTGAAGCATGATTAGTCTGCTCATTTTATAATAAGTGGCAATAACTCTTTAAATACTTGCCTTCCATGGACCTAAATTACATAAATGGGATCATTCCAATCTTGTAACGGGATCAAGCTGCTTGGTAATTGCAAATGGGAATCCAAGCCACCCAATTACAGTTGCTGCAAGTTTGTAAGTGTTGACTCTCTGTGTGTGTGTGTGTGTGTGTGTGTGTGTGTGTGTGTGTGTGTGTGTGTGTGTGTGTGTGTGTGTGTGTGTGTGTGTGTGTGACTGTGAAATGTGAATAGGATGCTGTGTGCTAATGCTATCTGTGATACTTTACTTTTGACAAAAACAATCATTTCAGTTACAGCTCGGTCATGTGATTGTCGGTTTCCCTCCACTTTTGCATAGGATTTAATGTAGTTTAGTGTTCTTGTGTTGTACCTTAAAGTGCTCATACGGTTTTATGCTTTTTGGCAATTTCCCCATTCCTTTATTGTGTTATATATCTTTTTTGTGCATGTTATAGGCTTCCAAAGTGAAAAAGCCCAAAGTCCACCTCAAAGGGATTTACCATCTCCAACAGAAAACACTGCTCCAAACAGCTCTGTTGTAGTCCAAACTTTAGTTCCGTGACGAACATGCAACACTTTGTAACACACGTTATAATGCTCGCCTAGCTGCTAGTGTGGCACGCCCTCATACTCTGCTTCTGATTAGCTAGCAGTGCTTACCTAGATACTGCACATGTTCACTCAAGGGTAAACTCGCATTGCCTGACCTATCTTCACAGCGCTGCGGAGTAAGTTCTTGCCACTCCACACATTCTGGCATAGGAGAAAAAAGCGCTCTGAGTTGATTGCATTTCTTTAAACCAAGCACAATCACCTTGGGTGGCGCTAAGCTCCGAACACGGCGAAGGTGGCTCTGCAAAATGAACTCCGGAAAGCAACTTAATTTGGTGGAACATTTGCAAAAGAAAATGCCACGTAAAATTACTGTATTTGCCAAAGGATTATTGTGGCTTTGAAAAGACCATAGATGGAAAGGGCTGTCAGAAAAGTCTGTCTAAAGGCAAGGTAAAGCTGTGAAAATATTCTTAATATAGCGTACACTTTAACAGATATTGTTTTTTTGGGTGTCTAAAATACGTTTTACATTACGTTGCTTAGTTTCCGTGGCAGTACTCCTGTCTGTTTCTCCACACCGGGGATGTGCTGACTGCCATCTACTGTAGCTCTTACACTGACTATGGATATATACCTCAACACACCCCCACTTCACACATCCACACTGTATACAACTGACTGAACCTTTGTTCAGTTTTGTCACAGTTGTTGTTACAAGGTATTAAGCTGTTGTTCCATTTGTATAATGAAACAAGTGATCAAAACAATTCTTCATAGCTTTTATTGACAAAATCACAATTGATTACATAGTTTCTTAGGGGATCTACCTTCAAACCGCATTGTTTATGTGTTCTTGACTTAAGATGTGAAAGTGTCAGGCTTCAGTTTATCAAACATGGCTCTGTGTAATATTCTAAGGCTCTGTGTTGTTATCTATTAACCTGCTGGAGTTTCAGCACAACTACAAGCATAATCAGGAGTTTCAACCAGAGTGCGGATCGGGACGCATTTTTTTGTCCGAGCCCTACATAGTTAAAATTTAATTTTCTTTCCTCATACTAATAACACATTTACGTTTGTTTGTGTGGAAAGCCCGCTTTTATTAAGCAACTGTATGAAGGCATTTGGAAATGTCAACAGATGAGCGCACACGGGGCAACAAGCGCAAGTTAATAAGCTGTTTTAAATTTAAAATGTTCCATGTGTTAACCTATTCCTGATTGCTTCCTTTCCGACCGTGGTCAGAAAACCAGGGGAGACTCGTTACCTCCAGGGCGGACGTTATAAAATGAATAACGTCGGGGTTAATATCCCATTTCTGGTGAGCAAATGAATGAACTTGGCTTTCAGTCTGGGGTTTATTTTGGACACCGCACACACTGTGTACAAAACTTAAACTTATTCCACCAACTCCGCTCTGGTCGCACCTACACGTCTGCTTCCTCTTTCTCTATCTCTCTTCTGACACACACACACACACACACACACACACACACACACACACATACACACACACATACACACACACACTGAGCTCTCTTAAAGGAGCCGCAGCACCATTTTACAACAAATGTCTTATCGCGCTGATGTGACCAAGCCAGACCCGAACATCATTTCTAAATATCTGTCCGAACACGACCCGCCGGGCTCGTGTCGGGTATCCATCCTCTAGTTTCAACTTTCTCATCAATTTTCACTTTGTCTTTGGGAAATGAAGCACTATCTGGAAACTGTTGCGTTTTCAAAATGTTTGAACAAATTAGACCTAAGAAAAATTCTAATTAATTTAAACACATATAGCGATGTTAATTTACAAATGTTCTCCCAGTTTACCCATCTGTGAGCAACTCATGGATTAATTGACTAGCCGTTTCAGCACAGATAAGAGACAGAATCAATAAACTGTAAAGAAAACCCAACTTATTGATTGTGCAACCAAATGATTCCAGGCACTTAGTCACACTGTACACCAACATCAGGAACAAATTACCTGCCACTCACAGGCTCTGTGTTATCTACTAACCTGCTGGCGTTTCAGCACAACTACGAGCATAATTGGGAGTTTCCATGTGACCTTTTGCAGACGGTACCTCTGTTCATGCATACAGTAGCCCTGTCTGCAGAGCTGGATGTGTGTATAGTCCTGAAATAACTGACATAACTTTGTTGTCTTTCTCATAAATTTTCACTTTGTCTTTTGGAAATGAAGCACTATCTGGAAATTAAGACCAGATGAGGTTTGATTTTGCTGTTGAGATGAAGATTAAATCTGTTGAAGATAAGGAAAAAAATGACCGTGGCGAGCAGGCAAACAATCAACACTGCAAATTTGAGGTGTGTCGCTGTATGAACTGTAGATCAAATGTTCACAGGGATTGGTGTTTTTTTTTTTTAAAGGAGACAGGTTTTTGGTTGTGTGCAGATATACAGAAAGAGAAAAAAAGCAGTGGTCACCATTACACTGTAGTCAAACCTATCCTGTGTGTCCTGGTTGAACTTTAAATCTGTCTCCCCCTATCTGGGTCAAGCCATCAGCCCCCCACCACGCTCTGTACTGGTCTGCCTTTCAGACAGCCACTTTACTATTCAGACTGGAATCACGTGTGGAACACTGAGGCAGGATGGAAGGGGGTTAAAAAGTACCATTTCATGGTGGGACCAGAACAACCTCAAATCAGTTTTCAGCAGATAATTTGTCTGTATACTGTTCAGCCGTGCTCTGCTTCCAATTGGTTCTTTGTATGTTTGAAGGGATTTTGAGATTTAACTGCTAGCCTTTATTTTTGTGGTTGTAACGGTGTGTGCATGTTTCTGTGTTTGTATGTGTAAAGGCCTGTTTTGCAACAAAGATGCTTTGACAATTTTTTAACTACGATTTAGTTTTGAGAAATTTTTGGAATTTGTGAAGAAAGCGTGCTTTCAAAGCTAAGTTAAGCTAGGGATGTACCGACTATCGGCCCTGGCCGATTATCGGGCTGTTTTTTGGCAGTTTGCAGATTATCTGTATTGGCGTTTTATTTCCCTAATAACCGATAGTTAATTCATTTAAAAGTGCGCTACTTTGGCTCGGCTACAGCTCTGTGTCTGTCCCTCTGCTTCGGTTTCACTCACCACTGAGTCGGACTTTATGTCCCACAACACTATCTGACTTTTATTGTGTATTATGTTGAAAGTTTCTAATTTATTAAATAATTGCTCAAAGCATGTAAACAAAGTTTTGTGTTAGAGTTTGTAACATTCCAAAATCTTAATTTTGACTTAAAGATCTTCATTTTGACTGTAAATGCATATCGGTTCCAAATATCGGTTATCGGTTTCATTAACTACTAATAATCGGTATCGGTAACAGCCTTGAAAAACCAGTATCGGTCAATCCCTAAGCTAAGCTTCACAAAACACAGTACAAAGATTGTAAAATGTGGTCTTTGTGTAAAGAAATGTCATGAAAATGGAGAAAGGCGGTCTTAAATCACAAAGGTAATCAGTAGTGAGGCTGTTGTGTTTTCAAAATGTTTGAACAAATTAGACCTAAGAATTAATTTAAACACAAATAGTGATGTTAATTTAGAAATGTTCTCCCAGTTTACCCGTCTGGGATCGACTAATGGATTCATTGACTAACCGTTTCTGCACAAATAAGAGACAGAATCAATAAACTATAAAGAAAACCCAACTTATTGATTGTGCGACCAAATGATTCCAAGGCACTTAGTCACACTGTACACCAACATCAGAAACAAATCACCTGCCACAGGTGGACTGTAAAATCCAAAAGTAATGGTCTGTGTGTACCTTTTAAAGGGTATCAGAAAGCACGTAGATCATGTACACTAAACCTGTCAATCTCACAAAACGCCATATATTTGAAATGTTTAGATTACACATTAACAGATGTACAAGATTACAGAGTTAAGGTTTAATTACAAAAGTTATACACAATAGTCTCTCTGAACAATAACAACCAGAAATTAATCTGCAGCAGCAGTCTAGTGTAAATGGGGGAAAACGTGACTAAAGAAGACCCATGTCATTCACATGTCCTTGGTATAAAAGGAGTTAAATTCACTTTTGAGACTAGCGTCAGCAAAATAACCTGTGCCCGCCACATTAATGACAGTTTGATGGGACTGGAACTCCGCAGAAATACCTTTTATTCAGACAGCGGTTTCTGCTGGCATTGTCCTACTTTATGCCCTCCTGTTTGTAATCGTAGATGGTGAAAAGAAGACAGAATATTCTGCACTGCCTATGAATAGTTGTTCTCTACTTTATAACGGATGCTGTAGCTGAACCACAGAGTGTGGCTCACTTGGGAGCAGCTGGAGTACTGTAAATCTTAGCAGCACCAGCAGCTACAAGAGCTGTGGCCACATGGTTCACCCAATCCACAGCTCCTCAGGGGATCTAAAGTACAGTATCCCCCATCATCACGATCAGTGTGACGGAAAGATAAATGTTTGTACATATATGACAATACTGGTGTTTAACACAGATATCACAGTTGCAAATATAGTTAATTTCCATGCCTGGTCTGACAAACAGGTTCATTTTGGATATCCTGTTTTGTCACTAGTTCATGACACATGAAGACTGTGTAATCAGATTGACAACATGACATTGGACAACTTGTCTAGGGGGCTTTATCTGGAAGAAGTGACTGGACCTGTCACGCTGTGTCAGGCCACCAGCTGTGGGGGCCTGGCTGACATCCAGTTTGACACCACCCTTGGTGTTTTGTCAACTCTGCTCCCTTACCAGAGAAAGTAAGTGTGGCGGACAGGTATTTTCACAACACATGATCCTCAACATTGCAGTGGTGGCTGTAAGAAAGAGGCCCAGCAATTTAGGATTGAGACTGCTTCGTTAGGTTTTTTAAGGTTAGCCGACGAGGTTGGCCAGTTTGACGGTAAACCTCACTGGATCTGAGATGTTGTTAAAATCTCACTCAAGCGGCTTTCTAGTGCTAACACCCACAGGACATCATAACACTGCCAATTAGAAGAGAGAAGCTCATTATTCTTTCCTTAAATAAAGCAAAGACAAAATACTAACTTGAGATCTGAAATGTGTAGCTGTTAGCAAAATTCCTTTTTTATTGGTGACAAAGAATGCACCACTGTTTCAAAATGTATGCTGGACAAAGGACACTTGCACTAACCTGGGAGTATCTCGAAGGAATCTCCTACCCAATGGGAAAACTTTCTCCCTGTGATGACATAATGACACAGGAGCACATTATGGATGTCAAGAGTCAGGACATAACCTTCAATTTAAACATGGGTCATTCTATAAAAAACTAACTGTTCTGATTAAAACGTGATTCTGACATTTAAATTATCTTCAGGCTACTTGTGTCCACCTGCTTTATGAAAACGGCCGTGATGCTTGATGCGAGCTAGAACCACATTTGCAGTGCTAATGCTGCTTTTCATTTCCATGTCAAAAGTGCTTCCTTTTTCACTATTCTCTCAGCAGCTGAAAATACTTTGTTCATACAATAGTGGAGAAGGCTATTGAAGTATTTTGTCTTCCAGCGTAGTGTACACATTTTGTTATTAATGTGTTGTACGCTCTGTGTTTTTGTACTGATCCTAGACACTTGGAATAGCTTCTGTAAGAGAAGGTGGAGATTAAACCTGGCGAGAGTCAATCATCCATGCCTGTCCCTCTCTTTCTGTCTCTGTTTTTATTCTGCATGTCATTACCTCTTTCTTTTTGGATTATTATTAATGCAGTTCAAGTAAAATTCCAACATCATAGTTGTTTTGTGTGCATTTTGTCACATTTCTGTACACAACCCGAAGGTGCCATGATAATCCGATCTGTAGCTGGGATATATTTTGAGTGAATTCCATAATACCTCAATAAATGACCCCAACACTAAGTTACAGTCACACATAAACACATTATATCCAAGGCTTTCAAATTTGTTGGCACAGTTTCTGATGGCTGAATCAGCCAGTAGCTAAGTAATTATTTCTTAGAAGGAAAGAAAAAAAAGCATTACGAGCTTAACATCGCAATAGCAAAGACCAACACAAAGTACTATGTCACGGTGGCAAGGTCAATACTCAAGGCTATTTATGTTCAAAAAGGTGCAGCGGTATGCACAGATGGATGGGTGTGGAGATTTATTTTTACACTCTGTCAGTCACATTCCTTGTGTCATACTATTTAAACTGCTGTGTCAATCACAGTGGTGTATGATGAAAATGGCTCACCAAATGGAGATAAACATCCAAGTAGGAAACAACTTTTTTTGTTCTTTGAGGTTCAGAGTGGCAAGATGCATTAACCAGGAGAATAACAGGTTATACATTTTGATGTGCACTGAAACTTGAACGTTTTTGCAGTTATTTTGTAGCAGTCTGGGGCTTTAATAAGGAAAACAATACATTAGCATGTGCAATAACACTGCACTTTGCCGTGACACTTTCTAATTTGCTTTCTTATGATGGTTGTAGAGATTTGAGTCTTTCAGCATAAAAGACCCGTTTTAAGCAACATAAATGCCTTGCCTTGTGCTGCCTCGTGTGCTTGGAACTGTCCTCTCTTCCTGCCACTTCTTCCATCATTCGCAAAGCACTGGGTGTGACTATACCAAAGTACCCAGGGCTCAACGCTAACTTTTTGTTAAGTGGTCAGCTTTTACCTTTTGGAAGCCAAAATTGACAATATGGTTGCCATGTTTTAAACTTCCTATATTTGGAGCAATTCATTTCTTATGTAACTACACATTATTAAACACATTTTAATAATGTTGCACTATAATTTCCCATCCCTCTCAAATTGGGGTGCAACGGATCACAAAACTCACGGATCGGATCACGGTTTTGAGTCACGGATCAGATACATTTTCGGATCAGCACAAAAAACAATAATTACTTATTTCACCAGTAAATTGCTGTTAAAAGACAAAAACAGATGAGAAAAGGGTATTTTACAATAACTTTGAATGCACCACGAGGTTTACCAGTAAATGCAACATTTAGTCCCATCTGTGTTGTTTTTCCGACAACTGCAGTGACCAGTGCTAGTTTGTGTCTTTTAGCTCATAGCTTTAGCGGCAGACGGTTGTACGTCCCGGTGTTGGAATCCTCTACAGTGAAATACAGTCACACTTTTACACCATTTAGCTGTCAGCTGTAACCATGTTTAATCCAGTTACTACTGTAGCTAACGGTAGGCTAACGTTACCTGCTGCCAGGTGTAACATGTTATTAGTGTTTACTAGCATGACATGCAGCGATACTTCTGTTGTCTTTAACGTCTGTTTTGGAGCATCAGCATCAAAATATTGACTTCTTCTTAAAGCCCCAGTGTTTAAGAATTTCTCCCATCTAGCGGTGAAATTGTATATGACAACCAACTGAATTTCACTTTGTAGCACCCACCATTCTGAGTGCGTTATAAGTCCTACGGTGGCCGAACCCGAAATTAGCGACAATCGTCCGTGAGTGTCCCTTCCAGTGTAATAATAGTTTGACGTTATTATGGTACCATTTCATTGCTAACATCAGCTATCAGGTTCCCAAACATAATATGCAAGCTAATGTTAGTAAAGTATCAGTGCTATCGTTATTCTGTATATTGTACCAGATCAGTGCCGATCCTGACCTCCCTGGGGCCCTAAGCAAAATTCTGCTAAGGGGCCCTCTACCTGACCCGTGATGCAGTGAGCTATGTAAACCATTGGCCACACAGTCACACCTGACACTTCAGTGCTCCCAATACAATCCTCCCTCCTTTAAACAAAACAGTCAAAGAATAAGTACAACAATATAGAACAGAATGAGGTTCAAACAAACAATATTTATTGAATAGAGTATTTTCTATAATATTAAGATAACAAGTGAATATTATTAAATAAGTGAATATTAACGTAAACATAAATAACAAGAAAATAATAAATTATAACCCTGAACTTTGGCTTTTGGGATTAACTTTGGTTCTCTCTACAGCCTGGGCATTTTTGGCATCAGTATGGGCACCACCAGACTATTTGGACTGTCTAGAATAAGTAGTAAATAGTACAATTTTTGTACAAGTGAACATGTAATTCCTGATATCAAAAATAGACATTGGTAGATAAAAACTAAATAAGTGGCCCTACTAGTAAAAATAATCAAGAATTGACATTGCAAATAGTAAAAAATCGAATTCTTGATATCAAAAATGCATAAACTGTGAATGAATAAAAGCTAAAATGGCTCGCCATAGCATGTTAAAGTTTTTATTTATTTATTATTATGCATGTTGAAGCAATTCTTGATTTATGGTTATTATTTACTGAGGGATGTGCATCCATATTGATCAGTACGTCCAGCTAATCAACATTTTAAATTCAATATAGCCTATAAATCAATGTCAAATTGTCAATACATTGCTTTCCATCTTGCATAATTAGTGCAGTTGTTTACACAATGTCTGAGACTAGATAATCAGTGTCTTAAAAGTATGTATAATGTGTACTTTGATGAAGAGTGCCATCATTCACGCCCATATATTGTAGCCTACAGTCTGTCTGGTCTTCACATATATTTCTGCTTGAAAAATGCGCGTTTCATTTCGTGCACGATAACACACCCAACGCGGTTATCTTTTCCGAGCTACAGTAAACAAACACCGTTGCACTTTGTCGTTTATCAAACGTAATAAATAATTGTATTTTACTCTCACGTTTGTCAGGCACAAAGTCACAAAACACAACCCTGGAAGTGACTGGCGTTAGCAGCTAGACACAGACCAAGACATGCACTGCCTGCCTGCCCAGCTAGGTTAGCAAGACCGAAAAAAGCACAATAGAAATGCACATAAACATAACTTTACTTTGCTGACATCAAACTTGGAGAGGAGAGAACACAAGTTTACCTGATTGTTGTTCCCGCAATTCACTTTCATGGTGTTTTTTTTTTCCTTTTTTCGTGACCAGAAGGATAGTTTCGCTTAATTTTGTCATGGATGTTGTAAACATTAATTGACGCGCTATGACATGAGGGGGAGGCGGGGCCTCGAGTAATTTGCGGGGCCCTACGCAGCTTGCGTAGTGAGCGTATAGGGCGGATCGGCTCTGTACCAGATTAATAGTGTAAGGCGATGTTTACAGTGTAGGAGAGAAGCAACGGAGGTTTCTGTTTTTAATATATTTCTCTGAGCAGTATGAACAATGTCAATGAAACTGAAATGATCTCTTAGTATTTCCATCCTTTACATGCAGCTGTTCTAGCTGTAGCTAGTCTGTGTTACAACTCCATGACGTGACTTGTCTGCCAGGGAAATCACGGCACATATGATTACGTTTATGGTAGACAATCCTTTTTCATCATTGACGCGAGGAAAAGTATCCTACACGTTGTTCTAGCGTTATGCACAGCCATGCTATAGTTAGCCAAGCAAGTAGCAACTCAGAATTACCTGTTGAGAAGAAAGCAGGCAACTTCTGCGTCCCTTTTAAAATCCTTGCTCTCTCATCAGCTCTTTCCATCTTGGAAAAGCCACAACAATATTAACTTTGGTCTCGTTGCTTTGCCTGTCACATTGTCGTTTTAATTTCCTCTGCGATTCAGTTACATGTCCTCGATAATAGACGCAACAGGCTTTCAAATCTGCCGGCAGTGAGTTAGAAGTAATCTTCTCCCCCTCCCTCCCTGGCATACGTCACAGTCAGTGCCACTGAGTGAAAAGCGCAAAATGTGGAGCAGTATAGCCTGTATGTCCCTTACGGGCTACCATATTTCAAGATGGCGCATGGCTATGGAGCGTCTACCGCAGTTCATGTAAGCGCAAATGTAAAATTTCAAGCCAATAGGAATACTTGGAATTGATGGTTGTGGTCAATATTCATAAAAAAAGGACAAGTTTGTGAAGGGCAATACAGATTTTGATAATAAACAACTACAAATGTTACACACTGGGGCTTTAAGTTTTGATTTGTTTATATATATATATATATATATATATATATATATATATATATATATATATATATATTAGGGATGTCGGTTTAATGCACTATTAACGGTGTTAACGCAAACCCATTTTAACGCCGACAATTTTTTTAACGCACGATTAACGCATAGAGAGAGCAACGGGATCTGTTGGATCTGTTAGTCCATTTCTTTAACTGTCTATGGCCACGCCATGTCCCGCCCTACGAAGAACCTCGATTGGTTGGGGTTAGGCATTTCACCTCGAGTGGTTAGGATAGTGGATTGGTCAGGGGATAGGACCTGAACAAATGGGGTTACGTTACTTTGGCCAATAGTAGTGATTGAAGGGCGGGTCGCAGACCGGAAACAAAACAGACAGCGGCTTGCGAGCCGCATAGCTTGTAGGCTCGTGACGGCGATTAGCTTCGGAGCGAGTAGTGACTCTACAGTCAGTGAGAGAAACAAAGTGTCTCCCCTGTTCTTTCTGACCACGGTGGGAAACATGGAGCAGGAGAAGTTAACCCTCTCCTTGATTTTACGTTGTTTATGGAGAAGGACAACCAGGAAATGAGTCGGGGGAAACCATAGTCCCTATGACAGCGAGCCATACTCGCCTCAGGCATGAGACAGTACTATCTGCAATGGAAAATCGAGGTAACAGTGTTACATTATGTGACAGATTATTAGTTCCAAGTGTGAATGTTAGTGTGAAATTGAACACTACGTATGTGCCAATGTTTTCAATTAAAAAAAACATTTGCACAAAGCAGCTGATCCACCTTTCCATGTTAAGAGAATTAAAATGAAAAAATATGACACAAAAAGAAATAAAGGGACATTTAGAAATAGATAAAAATGTGCGAATAATTGCGATTAATCGCGAGTTAACTATGACATTAATGCGATTAATCGCGATTAAATATTTTAATCGTTTGACAGCACTAATATATATATATATATATATATATATATATATATATATATATATATATATATATATATATATACACACACACACACACACACACAAAAATATTGAACAGGTGGTTGCCAAAGGGGGCAACCAGAGGCCACGAACAGTTGCCATTTGACTCAATCTGGTTGCCAAGGGCAACTGGGGAGCCGTTACTGTTGAGCCCTGGCACCATAGTACATTTCAAGGTCAGGAAAATACCCACATCTTTGTCTTATAGCACAGTTTGCACCATTGTTTGCACTGTTGTGAAATTCATAAAATGATATGTTCATTTGACTCTACATGTAGGGTCACTATAATACATTTTGAGTATTCCTGACACATTGAAATGTATTCATATTCCTGGGGTGGTTTTTCACACATTAAAATACATTAAAATGAGCTTTCTGCAGTATGTTCTGCCAAGGGAGGCGTACTAAAAGGACTTACATGCTTTTTCTGCACTTTCACACTTAGCTACATTAGTAACTTCCCATGAAAAGGTATGCAGTTAAGCTTGACTCTTGACCATGGGTAATGAAATGCCTCGTTTATAAGTGCAGTCAGGACCCATGGGTCCATTGGGTCAAGGCTGACATTCAGACTTGCTCCACCTGCTGCTAACCTTTAGCATATGCACATTGTATCTAACATGGAGCCTCAGTCTTAAACTGAACACCAATATTCTACCTACTGATAAAATATTCCTTCCACTTTAAGAAGAAGCATCAAATTCATACTAAATGGGATTAAAGTATAAGTTTAGTTTAAGTGATTTTCTGAAGTGTGACTTAGATTTCTTTAGGAAATACACTTATTTGCACAACTTTGGAAGGAAAAATGACCTTAAACATACATAGAGACGGTTTGTTGAGCTTAAGGTTTTCTTTGATTTTGTCTGGACTTGAAAACAGGATCTGAATTGGATTGTTTTTTGTTGGAAAGTGGAATGTGTAGCTCTGGGGTAGGATGGATACAAAACAACTTATGTGTTGAGAGATTTTAGAAAAACTAGACTGTAGTTCAACAATAAATTAGCATTTCTGAGTAAAAAACATCTAATAAGAATTATCACAAGGCTAATATATTCTATAATTCTTGCCAAACTGAACAACTGGGCATGAGAGCCCCGGTCAGAGCAGCACTTGGTTGGCGGCAAAACATTTATCTGATACAATAAAAAATGTAACTCGTCAGCTGTAGTCCAAAGCTATTATTTTCATAGTCGATTAATCTGTTGATTGTTTTCTCCATTAATCGATTAGTTGTTTGGTCTATAAAATGTCAGAAAATGGTCAAAAATGTGGATCAGTGTTTCCCAAAAGCCCAAGATGACATCCTCAAATGTCTTGTTTTGTCCACTACTCAAAGATATTCAGTTTACTGTCACAGAGGAGAGAAGAAACTAGAAAATATTCACATTTAAGAGGCTGGGATCAGAGAATTTTAACTTTTGTCTTAAAGGGATACTTCACTGATTTAGCATTAAGCTTTGTATCAGTAGAAACACAGTAGTATTTTTGAATGGCCGTGCGTCCCTCCCTCATGTCCCCCTGAGACGAGAGATCTCTGTATTGTGGGTCTGGTAAAAAAAATTCCGATGCCGTAAAACGACGATTTTTGCGTCATCGGAAGATTTTTGCCCAGAGTCTATGGACTACAGCCAGCTAGTAACGCATGTTTTCAACCCGCCCATAGGGGGTTGGACTGCCGAGTCGATTCGGAAATGCCCGACAAAAAACGAGTCAGCCATCTTGAATCTTTGCTAAGGCTCTCTCTCTTCAGCAGTAAACATTTACAATGTGCATTCAAACTACCGCACATGTGTACCACCGGGATACATCGGTACAGATCGGAGAATATATAAAGGAAACGTGATTACAGACAGAATACTCAACACACTATGTGAGCTTCGCCTGCTACGGAGAACAGCACCTCAACCAGCGGTGTCGCTCGATGCCGGTAGCCGGGGAAGGGGACATCCTCATCGGCTAGGTGGAAAGCTAACGCTAGCCGGCCACCTGTCCCATCAATCCTGCTTGCAAGTGTCCACTCATTAGACAACAAACTGGACTACATCCAACTTCAACGAAACTCCCAACGCGAGTTCAGAGACTGCTCTGTTTTTGTTTTTGTGGAAACATGGCTGAACAACAGTGTACCGGACTGTCCAGCTACCAGGCCTGCTAGCCCTCCGAGCTAGAGATGCTCTGTCGCCGGGTAAAAGACTTGTGGAGGTGGGCTGTGTTAACGTGGACTGGTGCAGAAATGGGATGATTTGTAACCAACTAACCGCTAACTGCTTGTGGAGTTTGACTGTTAAATGCCGACCATTCTACATTCCACGCTAATTCACGGCTGTGTTTATACTCAGTGTTTACAGCGCACCAAGCGCTAATGCTAGTATGCGTTAGCTGAATTTTACGGAGCCTATAATGTGTGTGCACTAAATGTAGCCTGTTTCGTATGTCGTTTTTATATAATGTCGTTTTTATATATTTTAAATGTGCCACAGTGAAACGTTCCGTGTATATGGTTGAAATGACAATAAAACACACTTGAGTTGAGTTGAATGCCTCACTGTCTTGTCTGTCTGTAAATGGTATGCGTGGCTTGGAAGTGGACTCGTAAAGCAGCGAAGCTGGTGCATTCTGGGATTTGGTGTCTTTCATCCATATGAGCCAAAAACACATTTTCTGGCTTTTCTCGGCCTAGAAGGCACCAATTAAAAAAAATATTTCTACTACATAAGTGATCCAATTTAAAGATATATTCAGTTTTCCAGCGGTGAAATATCCCTTTAAAAAATTACTCAGACCGACTAAACGATTATCAAAATAGTTGCCGATTAATTTAAGAGTTGACAACTAATCGATTATCTGCTGTAAAGCGTGAAGGTGGCAGTCTCTTGCTGTGGGTACTCTTTTCACCACAGATTGACAGGAGTTGTGAGGTTGGATAAAGAAAAGCAGCCAAATGTCTACCCTGTTTGTGTTCCCACTGGAGGGATATACAGTCAATTCAGTCATGAGAGACTATGCATCCACAGTCTTATTAAATGAAGCTCAGCTCTTGGCTTTAACTTAATTTGGGGTTAATGCACACTTATGGGGCATAACAATATGATTGGTCAGCCCTGTGGCTTTGCCAGTGTTTGTATAATGAGATGGAAGTGCAGGAGCAACTGATTGGGGGAAATTAAAGTACACTGATTTAGTTAGTGGCTTCTGCATGGATATAATGAGTGAAAAGGTGGTTAACTGATTTGATTTTTTAAAGTAAAATGTGTGAATGTAGCAGAGCCAAAAGGTGAAGCTTAAAGGTATAATGGAGGATTTTCCCGAATTTTAGAAAAGAACCGCCCTCTCCACTTTTTGAAAAAATGCACATGCGCATCACCCTAACTGCTCCCGAGAGGGAACGCCTATTAAACGTGTGCACGAGAGCATGCACGAGCCTAGTTCTCCTCCTGCACGCTCTGTTTACAAGTTGCTGTCGGCATGGCTCTACAAGCCACCGGTAAGTGGAAATCTATTTACGACAAGCATCTCTATAGCTAACTGTAGCATGCTACAGGCCAACAAACAAGCTATCGCCGAGAGCGGGGATGCGAGGCAGCGGTCGGAGGCTTTTATATACTGTCTATGGTCGGACGCCGTGGCCGTCTGCTCGCTGACCTGTCACGGCCTTTTATATACTGTCTTTGGTCATGGCACGTACAACGGCCTTACGTAAACATATCCCAGAATGATTGACAACTAGGAGGACCAATAGTTTTGATGATCCAGAAAAAGAAAATCCTCCACTATACCTTTAATGATAAGATGAAAGTAGTCAATAAACAAGTAAAGCAGAAGATTTATAAATAAAATAGTCTCCCCTGACTGCACTTACGCTAAGCTCCAAATTGAAGCCCTTCCATATCACTGCATTGTCTTCAGGACAAGAAAGTGACAGTCCTGGTATGACCCACTAAAAGCCAGGTCTTAAATCCTTTTGGAAAATCTGTGGAAAGACCTCAGTACAGCTGCTCACAGAGACTTCACTTTACACTTGACTGAACCAGAGTAACTATGCTCTGAAAAAATGGGACGACAGACTCAGAGGTGTCATTACTTAAATTGTTAAAACAAGACCCATAACAGTAAAATGAAAAGAAATAAAATACCAATGGAAATAAAAAATTGAAAAGACTTAAAATCACAAAATTACAAACATGAGACAAAAGCAAGTTTAAACAAGTGAGTCTTCAGCTACTTTTTAAAAGCATAAACAGAGACCACAGAACATAGTTACAGTAGCCCAAAAATCCCCCACCATATTCCATTATAGAGATTATGCTGCCACACCATGAATTGTGAACAAAGTTGAACTGGCTGGATACTGTCCAAATGCACTGTGTATATTTTCAGCTAGCCAGTAAAGTCCCAATTCATTGTGAGCTACAGTGGGCAAAATGCTCAGATGGGCTTCACTTGGACCTAAATCGGTTGAAAGTATGGGATTGCAGAAATGGAAAAAACGACACAGCACCAGGCCATATCTCTCCTCAAGCCAAATGAAAACTCAGAGTGATGTGTCAGTCACAGGACAAATGACAGAGCCAGTGCGGGAGAGAGTCCAACAGCCAAAAGAGCCAGCTGCCTGTAGGCCTTTCATGCCATGACCTTGTCAAGGTCAAGGCTGTTAATACTGTGTGAATTGAGTTTAAAATCCTGTAAAATATATCTTAGAGTAGTGAATAGCCAAGGAAGGAAAATGGAGCCCCTTAAAGATGACTGTTTGCACGTTGGGTTAGAGTTAGAGGGTGTCAACACCTTTTTTGAACATGGAAAGCATGTTCTCATTGGGCTGTATGCATGGAGCTTACACACATATTTACTTGTTTTTGTCATTTAGGAGGACCTTGCTCTGTCTCTCATTGTGACAACCCACAAAAAGTTTAATGGAGTGTTATAGCTAGGTTCTGTAGCATGTGACGTATTATTTCCAGTCACATCAGGCAGCTGTTTCAGCAAAAAAATTGCCTATTAAACCTAAAGAGTATGCCACCTATCTAGCACTAAATGCCAGATAGACAAAGTTAGTGACTGGCTGTTGAACATATATAGGAGCATTTAGCTACTGAAGTGCCAAATATTTCCCTTTGAAGTTGGTGGAGACCAAATACCAAGCTAAAAGGAGAGTGACTTACTTCAAATAAATGTTAGCATTCTGTTGTGTGTTAAAGCTCTCTAGCAGACATGGGATCTTGTGTCAACAGCAGGTGCACCTATTACCCTATAGAGGGCAGCTGAATGACAAAGAGAGAAAGACAGAAAGAAAGAAAGAAATTGGAAGTAGATTGGTTGGTATGTCCAATGGCCGCCCAATGGGCTGATCAGTAGAGTGCTTCTCATGCTCAGGTGAGAGTGACAGGTCTGTTTGCAGGTCGGGGGAGTGTGTCTGATACTGACAGTCCATCAGCACATAAATTAAATTGCCTCTTGCACTGCAGTCAGTCCCTCCAGGAATTTGCGATGTCACAATTGCAACAATTCACACAAATTTAACTAATCACCGTGAATTCGGTGCGACTCGCAATTTTGACCAATCACTGCAACTTTACCGCAAATTTGACCAATTACCGGAGTTTCCCACGACTTCAACCAATCACAGCAGTCCCACGTGCCAGACTTTGCGTCAGTATGTGACGCCGAGAGCCACTGACCAAGCGGGAGTGAGAACGGGTTGACGTAACACACGTACGTCGCCAAATTCATTTCCTTGTTTCTGATATAAAGACGAGACGTGTGTGACTCGAACATCTCACATTTACCAACAAAAATATTTTTAAAGAATTATCGCAACTTTTTTTTGCAATTTTCACTGTCTCTCACAACTTCATTGCAGCAAAAAATACAAAAGATATCGCAACTTTTATCGCAATGTTTTACAAAAGCTCCTGCAAAATCAGGCATTTTGGGCCACAGCAATCTCAAAAAATCCTGGAGGGACTGTGCAGTGATTGCAGAGATATACGATGCGCTTAGTTTCCATTTGACATGCAGTAAATGCATCTTGTCATCTGTGACAGGGTGCTGTCACATAGGCAACTAGGTCGGGACTTGTAATTAGGCACTGTAATATGGTACTCGCTTCTATACATACAACAAATTACCCTAATATATAAGTGACAACTGTGAAAATGCTGTGTGGCTCGATGTTAGGATCCTCCAACATCCTCATGACAGGCCACTCAACGGTTAATAATTCTGTAATGCAGAGGTCTGCATAATGATGGAAAGCTGGGGACACAAAGCAGTGTCTGCCCACACACACGAGTGAGGCTGTTTCCACAGAGTTTTTACTCTTTTATCTCTTAAATGCATGCCATGTATTTCCATGTGCAAGTGTGTTTTCCAACACGCCATGTCTAATTTCCCCATCAGTTTGGGAACAAAGAATACACTTGTGAGCCCTTAAATACCAACCAGCCTGTAGATGATGTCCTTACTGGCAATTAGAAATATGCATTATTTAGTAGCTGGTTACATGGTTCAATGTAATTTGCTCACCGTGTGTACTTCGTCCATAGCAATCTCCACCAATCTGTCTCCAAAAAAAAAAAAAGAATATATATATATATATATATATATATATATATATATATATATATATATATATATATATATAATTAATACATTTTATTTATATATATACCAATACATATTCTTTGTATATCTTTACAATCATTTACCGAACACAAACCTGCCTTATTGCATGATCCAATTTTTCCTACAAAACTTGCCATTTTGAGTGTGTAGCTTGCTAGCTCAATGTTTTTTGTTGATCCTAAGTTAAAGGATTTTAAGATTGGCAACAAAGAGCACCGAAATGTACTGACGTTGATCCAGACTAATTATTATAGTGACGGGGACCCCCTCCCTTTCATTATTCATCAACATCAAAAAGGTGACAAATGAATGCAAGTTGAAGTTTATACACACCAAATCATCGGGGGGGGGGGACTACCAAATGTGTTTATACAGTCAATCAAGCGCACATACGCATAAGCAAAACAAATTTTGCAGATGCATTTCCTCTCAACATCCAGCCTTGAGGCCCATTCCCTGTGGCTTATGTAACTAAGTAGCAAACAAAAACAAATGGATGTATCAAAAGGTGCTGGTATTATTTGCATGTTTTAGAATATTTACAAATCATGTATACTTAAAATACTGCCAGCCATAACATAGCTTTTTGGATTTCCAAAGGACTGCCCTTCCTGCCAGGAAGCTTTTGCTTTTAAATGTCAGCGCTTTTATTTGAAACTGAAGAGCCTTAAACATTGTTCTAGATCATCACATGAAACGTGTGAAAGTTTTACATTTGTTAAAGTTATTGCTCTGTGATAATGCAGTTACCATTCCACTTCATTTTCCAAATTAGGAGTTTCTGGCTTAATATATCTGACAAAGATGGCAATACATCTTAACCCAAGCTTGAAATTGTCGTGTCAGAAAACACCTGGGTGACATTACAGATGTTTTTTCTATGATCATGTTTTCTACTATGTCTTCTGTAAGTTGGCATTTGTTCTATACTTTTTGTACTATAGCTTTCTCGATACTGAAATAAATGGCTGCCAGTAAGGGGTAGGAAAGCAAATATGCTAAAACTATTTCAATCAGGGGAGACTTTGTTTGCAGATATGCAAAAGAACAATATTTATTATACAACTGCATGAGAAAATGTATGCCAGCCGGGAGAATCATGAAGACTGGAGGCAGCAGGGGAGGTGGAGGGTTGAGAGCTTTGCCTGTAACGAAAACTGAAACGCACAGGGAGAACATATTTAAGCAGAGCTGTAATGCTGTGATTGGTCCTTGAATTCCGTGGTCATGTCTGATTGGTTTAAGTGAAAGTATTGCTTCTAAACAGCTGATTTGATTTATGGAGAAAGAGTAATGATTGGGTTAATGACGTCTTCCTGAAAGAATTTGCGTTGTGCTTCATTATATATACAACCCCAAATCAGAAAAAGTTGGGACAGTATGGAAAACACAAATAAAAAAATAAAGTAGTGGTTTCTAAATCTACTTTGACTTGTATTTCATTGCAGACAATGAACACAAAATAGCAAAGATGGGCCGAGGATCGCCAGTTTGCCAACAAATACGTGAGAAAATTATTGAAATGTTTAAAAACAATGTTCCTCAAAGAAAGATAGGAAGACATTTGCTTATTTCACCTTCAACAGTGCATAACATAATTAAAAGATTCAAGGAATGAGGAGGAATTTCAGTGCGTTAAGGACAAGGGCGCAAGCCTAAGCTGAACAACCGTGATTTCCGATCCCTCAGGCGGCACTGCATCAAGAATTGTCATTCATCTATAAACGATATCACCACATGGGCTCAGGACTACTTTGGCAAACCTTTGTCAAGTACCACAATACGTAGTTACATTCACAAATGCCAGTTAAAACTGTACTGTGCCAAAAGGAAGCCCTATGTTAACAGTGTCCAGAAGCGCTGTCGACTTCTCTGGGCTCGGAGGCATCTGGGATGGACCATCACACAATGGAAACGTGTACTGTGGTCAGATGGATCAGTATTTCAGGTATTTTTTGGGAGAAATGGACGCCGTGTGCTCCAGACCAAAGAAGAAAAGGATCATCCAGACTGTTACCAGCAACAAGTCCAAAAGCCAGGGTCTGTCATGGTATGGGGTTGTGTCAGTGCCCTTGGCAAAGGTAACTTGCACTTCTGTGATGGCACCATTAATGCTGAAAAGTACATAGAGATTTTGGAGCATAATATGCTGCCTTCAAGAAGACATCTTTTCCAGGGACGCCCATGCATATTTCAACAAGATAATGCAAAAACCACATTCTGCACACATTACAAAGTCCTGGCTGCGGAGGAAGAGGATATGGGTACTTGACTGGCCTGCCTGCAGTCCCGACCTGTCTCCAATAGAGAATGTGTGGCACATTTTGAAGTGCAAAATGCGACAACAAAGACCCCGTACTGTTGCCCACCTTAAAACTTGTTTGCAGCAAGAATGGAACAAAATTACACCTGAAACACTTCATCACTAGGTGTCTTCAGTCCCTAAACGTCTTTTAAGTGTTGTGAAAAGGAATGGCAACATTACAAAGTGGTAAATGCTTTACTGTTCCAACTTTTTTTGAAATGTGTTGCAAGAACCAAAATAGGAATTTTGTTTATTTGAAAAAAAACAACAATAGAAATCATGAGGAACACATTAAATTATGTGCTGTTGTATTGTCTGCAATGAAATACAAGTCAAAGTACATTTAGAAATCACTACTTTCTTTTTTTATTTGTGTTTTCCATACTGTCCCAACTTTTTCTGATTTGGGGTTGTAAAACCAAAATATTGGAACAGTCCTTTTATCAGGCAGATAATTCCAATTTGAATGAACAAATTGGCATTCTTTTGGTACAATCAGCCACGCTCTCTTTGTCTTGTTCATTTGGATGACCAATCTACTCTGCTTCTGTTGTCAATGACTCAAGTTGTCCTCCATTGTCTCTCCTGTGGGTATGTGTTTTGTCTGTAGGGAACATCTTTGTGGTGAGCCTGGCAGTGGCAGACCTTGTGGTGGCCATCTACCCGTACCCTCTGGTCCTCACCTCCATCTTCAACAATGGCTGGAACCTGGGCTACGTTCACTGCCAGATCAGCGGCTTCCTTATGGGCGTCAGCGTCATCGGCTCCATCTTCAATATCACCGGCATTGCCATCAACCGATACTGTTATATCTGCCACAGCCTCAAGTATGATAAACTGTACAGTGACAAAAACTCAGTCTGCTATGTGATGTTAATCTGGGCGCTGACTGTGGTGGCCATCGTGCCCAACCTGTTTGTGGGTTCACTTCAGTATGACCCACGGGTTTATTCCTGCACATTCGAGCAGTCAGCCAGCTCAGCGTACACTATCGCAGTGGTTTTCTTTCACTTTATTTTACCCATCATGATTGTCACATACTGCTACCTGCGCATTTGGATACTGGTCATACAGGTGAGGAGACGAGTCAAGCCAGACAACCGGCCCAAGCTAACGCCACATGATGTTAGAAACTTTATCACCATGTTTGTAGTGTTTGTGCTCTTCGCCGTTTGCTGGGCACCGCTCAACTTCATCGGTCTGGCCGTAGCGATCAAACCAGAGGTGGTGGTTCCCCTTATCCCAGAGTGGTTATTTGTGGCCAGCTACTTTATGGCCTACTTCAACAGCTGCCTTAATGCCATTGTGTATGGTGTGTTGAACCAGAACTTCAGGCGGGAGTACAAGCGCATTGTAGTGTCGGTGTGCACAGCACGCATCTTCTTCCAGGACAGCTCCAACGATGCAGGGGAGAGGCTCAAGTGTAAACCGTCACCCCTCATGACCAACAATAACCAGGTCAAGGTGGACTCTGTCTGATCCAGAACTCAGAGGAGTACTGAGCGGACATTAAAAGATGTGCTGTGACGGAGTTAAAAAAAAAAAGAAAGAAAAAGGCAGAGTGACAAAAATACCAAATATTAATATAAAACAGCTTCTATACTCTGAGCTGTCTAAAGACGTTCATATGGTGCTATTGGACCTCTGAACAATCACAGTAAAAACAGGGGTGCATATTATCTTTGTCTCTTGTTTGACTCTGCAGTACCTGTAGTACAGTAAATATGACGTACGTTTTGTTTTCCTGTTTACAGTGATGATATAAATGTATCATGCATTAAAGTATTTATTTTGTATGACATGTCATGTAGATATATGGTAAGATACATCAGGTTCCAGTTAAATGAAGACAACATTATATCAGGCCAATAAAAACATTCTACAAAACTTGATTGAAAATATACACAGACATTCATAAATTAAAATAAATTTATATAAAATAATAGAATTTTAATGACCTCATTTGTGACACTGTAACACAAATTGAGTGCAATGTGGGTTGCTGCTGTCGTATTATACCCTGCAATACATTAAGTGGAATATATATTTTAGCCTCTCTCTCTCTCTCTCACTCACTCACTCACTCACACACTCTCTCTCTCTCTCTCTCTCTCTCTCTCTCGCTGCCACCTTGTGAGCTCATTATACTGTATGCATGGATATGCAGGATTGTTCATATACAAAATAAAACCTTATATTGATGGAGTATCTGCTTAAGTCCTGTGTCTAATGTACTCACACATTCAAGTTGATTGCAAATCTGTAAATGCATTCAGTATTTCTGGATTATAACTTTGGTCTTTTTCATATTTTAATTTTATTTTTATTCTCAGAAAGGTGAAGCATTGCTACTCTGCTCTCAGCTTCTCAGGTGCTGCAAGCAAATCACTCCGCCCAAGTAGCACTGCTTCGCCTTTCTGAGAATATAGTTCCCAGTTTATATACGGTTAGAAGATGGCTGTGTCTCAAGTGACGTTGTTATTTGTACACGCTGTGACTATACAAATCACAACATTTAAATAGGAACATGTTGGCATTATTTTGTCACTTATTGAGAGCAGTAGGCTAGTTGGAACCAGTTACCTCCAGGATATGTGCTAGGCTAAGCTACTGGTGGAGCCGTCAGACAGAGTTACGACACGCACGGAGATGAGAAGGGTATGTATTGACTTGTCTAACTCTGGGGGTTACGGTGAATAAGATAATGTCCCAATAAGTCGGCATGTTCCTTTAAACCAGGATGGTGGTCTCTAAACACCACAGTTTTGATAAGTCACAATCCCAGCAGTGACGTTACAGCTTGTAGGTGCGGGGGCTGCCCGTTAGCCACGGATAGGGACTGTAACTTTAGCTGCTAGCTTGAAAATGCCTCTCGTAGCTCTTGCTAGTTTGCACTAATTCTGGCAAAGTGGGTGATTGTTGGCTTTTCTGGATGGTGTTTTTCCTGAAAAGGCGATCTTGAAAATTAAGTTAATACAGCCACACAGTCTTCTTCGCTACCGGCCACCATTTACTGCTCTAACTGTTTATCACTACTCCTTTGTTGTTGTTCCTATCGTTGAATGAACTGAAGTCTTCTTCCTCACTCGCTGACAACTTTCGCCGGCTGCTTCAACTAGGACCTAGTGGAAGGTATTCACAAATGCCGGGAAGATGTGTGGAAATCATCCCACCCGTAACTCATCAAAATAAGACACCTGTCCCTATCAAATGCATGCCCCCATTCACTTGCATTACACAGGCATTCGGTCCAGCTACTGAAGGCTCTGCCTTCACCCAGATACCAACAGAAGAAAAACTGTTATTGGTCCATTTCCCCTACCGTTATATTGAACCACTGTTTGCCAAAAATAAGTGAGTCCAAGTTAACAATAATCTAGACACTATTACTATTATTTCAGTGAATAAAAACAACAATAAATACATAATTTAAGAGTACAAAAAATATGTTTATTTTTTATCTTAGGCCTTCACTGAATACCTAAATTATGTTGTCTAGCTGATCCATCTAGATTCATAATTATGCCAAGGATTAACTATGACAGCTCTGCTACAAATCTGCCTGAGTAATGTGATTTTATCCTAAGTGGAACACAACAAATGAATATAATAGGGCTGATGCCAGACATTTTTCCTCTGTTTTGCCTGTCTCATATTTGTGGTAGTTTAACACTGAAGCTATCAGGTTCTGCCTGCAAGCAAATTTCAAGGTGAACATATCTAAGTGTTGGGCGCCAGGAAACTCTACTGCATAGGAAGCATGGACTGTGTTGCCTACTTCACATCATCGTTTGCAAGTGTGTTGCATAACATGCATAGGCAACGCGGTTAGTCTAACACAGACAAAAGCATCATGTGTCACAGAGGAGAATGGCTCAACTATATATTTGAAATCTACTTGGCTTATATAACGGCTGCTGAACATCATCCTCAAAGCAAAAAGCTGAAAGAGCCAGCTCCCAGCAGACTCCCTGCCCCCTTCTCTATCTGCTTAATCCCAAGAGCTGTGTGTGGTTGTAAAATGACTGAAAGGGTTGTGGATGAGCAAATGTAAAAAATTACAGGGATTTACACTGCCCCCAAACTGTTAAACTGTAATCTGGGCCCAAATATCTTTATAGCCCAGGATGTACAACAATAAAGAAGAGAAAAGTCAGGTGTTACATGACCAGTGACACTGATTTAGGCCCATCTTCCATTACTGATTTGCTACCAAGAAAATAAAATAGAATGTGTGCTTTACTGTGGCAAGGCCTTAGATCAAAGCTCAAGCAGAACATATCCTTCGAAAAGCAGAACACAACAAAGACCACACTGTCTGAGCGCTTCAAATCATACTTACAAGACAGGAGCTTTTTTTTTTCATTGGAAACTATACTTTAACATCAATGTCGTTGACTTGTGTTGTCCCCCAGGGGTCAATTTGAGGGGCTTTATTCACTTTTGAGCAAACGATCTCTTAAAAAAAAAAAAAAAAACTACTCTTCATGACTACATAACACAAGAGTGAGTGGGAAAATGTGTTAATTTTAACATTTTGTTGTTTGTAGACAAAATGTATCTCTTCTTTGTAAACTGACCTTACACAATATCCAAAATTCACATTTTTATAAAACAGTACCTCAAATTTAATGTTGGGAGCATCTTTCACTAATAAATAGTTCAAATGTATCTGGTTGATGGTGTCTATTATGTGTTTGTTTTTTTACCCACACAAAAACTACAAAACAAAGTCTCAGCAATGAACCTTTTAAGCAATCACCAAATTGTATTCAATATTTAATAATTAAACGTTTGCGCTATAGACAAAAAGATCAAATAAAATGCATCAGGAGATCCTGTAAATTTGCGTCGCAGTACTCGCAGAAGTTTAATAGCGGGTGCAGAGTTGAACAGACCATTACATCTGATTGTTTTGGTTTAATTACCCACACCTGTTTTGGATTTTTAAAATTCTATGGGACACATTTAACTCTTATATGATTTCAATATGAGCTACAGTAACATTTGAGAGTTCAGAGTGAGGAATCTACGCAGAGATATCAGAGGATATTAGATATTGTAGGAAAAATTACTTTGAGAGGGAGGATAGGTTTCAAATTAGAGCTATATTTAGGTAGGAGTAGTTGACATTAAGCATGCATATTCTTTTTTATTTGTATGAGTGTGTACAATATCGTGTGTGAGCACTGGATTATTTTATCAGAGGATACTGCCAGGAAAGGCACGAAGATGAATCATGTTTGAGGAACTGGGTTTCAATTGGCTCTCAGACAATACTGACATTCTTTCTAGCCATAATCCTTTTTGTTATTACTTTGAGAATTTAAACATCCTGTGCGGTACCGGTTTCATTGGACATGAATTCGCTGCTCCAGTCATAGGTGCATACTACTGTGAAAATGAAGCCGTGCAGCCACCTTTAGTGTTCTGAAGAAACACTTGCCAGGGGAGTGTGAGGCTGACATCTTAATAGAGTGAGGTGACATGTTTGTGCCCTAATTAGTGTGACACTACTTTTACTTTGTGAGATAATTAGATTTTATTTAAACAATCACCTTTTAGGCAATGTCATTATCTGCCATGAAACACTGACACAGACACACAAACACAGTCATATATATATATATATATATATATATATATATATATATATATATATATACAGATTTTTTTTTTACTTGTCAAAAGCCCAGGTGATACTAATTACATGAACAAATGGCTCTTCTGTCAGCGGACGAGATCTACCAAAAGCTAGCGAGACACTGTTTGTCTCTTATTCACAGTCTGTACAGAAAGGCCCAGAAAAACCCTAACATCCCATTTTAATAAAATTATATCATCTATTCACATCATGGCCTCCACCTCTGCTTAACCTTTCCCTCTCTCTCAGTGTGCGTGTGGCTATGATTACTCAAGCAGAGTCAGGTGTGCCGGTTCTGAGTGGCGCTTCACTAGCTGCCTCCTATTCTACAATTAAATCTGCCTACAAGAGCTCAGCACTGCCACCGTCCTATTTGGATCTAGTTCACTCCCTGTTTGCAATATTTAAGGTTGTAAATGAATCTTCTTACCAAATTATACACCTGCCTCCTTTCCCCCTGTGCCTAGCGCCGCTTTGCTTCCCTAGTTCTGCTGTAACAATTCAACTTGTACTCAGTTTCCAATATTTTTTTGTTGTTGTTTTTTTTTAAGAATGTTCCTCTGTACGACAGGGTATCCTAATAAAATGCAATATATCTGTGATTATCATGACAGCTGGACATGCTTCTCAGAGATGCACATAAGCATCCCGGGGAAGCATGTTCCAGTGAACTGTTAACGGAGATGACTAACCCTTATTTCTCTTACTTCATTATGCCCCTTTTGGTTGAATTAACTCTGTATACGTGCATTTAATGGGTCAACATCAATATCATGATGCATGACTTAGGAGATATAGAAATAACAATAACAAAATTAATCCAGATATATTTTTGTTTTTGTGTGTTTCAGATTTCTCTTAACTCTGCTGAGATTCAGTCCCATCAGGGGTGTCGGACTGGGGGGAAAAAGGGGACTGAGTACTCAGGGCCCTCATGTGAGGAGGGCCCAGAGAGATGCTAGAATGAATAGCTGTGGATGTGGGGAGAGGCCCATAGAAAATGCATTTCTACTGGGCCCAGAATTTTGTGCTACACCCCTGAGTCCCATGGTTCTACAGGATACTGGAGGCAGTGTAGATCACCACTACACTAGACTATCTGTAGTGCCAAGCAATCCCCATACCCAGAGAAAAAAACTAAGTAACAAAGTCTGAAGAATCTGCAGAAAATTCACCTTATTGAATCAGTACAGTAAATAGGCATTCACAGCACTTCCCCTCATTTCCTGGATTGCACAGTTTTGATATTGAACTATGGAGGGCACTACAGTGCCTTATGTCTGCAGCACCTCCTATAATGCGTAAAATCTTAGCAAATAGGCCCTTTTTTACTTTTAAAGTGAGTGAATCATGTACTGTTTTACTGAACTAGTCCAAAAGGATGTTAAATATTCTGTATAACAATCAAAACATTTTAAAAATCCAAAGTATCCATGCCATGGTAAAATTTTTGTTTTTTTCGTAGTATTTACAACACGTTTGAAACCTCACTAACATCGGTGAATCAAATGGGAATACATAAGTATAAAGCTGTGAATGTACAAACAGCATGGTAGTTTAGATGTCTATATTGCCCCCTACAAGGAGAAAAGGCAGAAGATATCACACCAGGCGTGGTTAAACGAGTCCGAGTCTGTAGAAGACAGGAACACAAATGTAAAAAAGAAATGGTTTAAATGTATTTTATGAACTCTGGAAAGATGCGATGATCAACTATCAAAAGGCAGTTTACAGTTTTTGCCGATTGCTTACACACTGACGTTAAACGTATTATACAATTATCAAAACCTTGTACTCAAGGAGCAAAACATTGACCCAGATGTGCACCACTATAAGCACAATGTCAGCCCCACACGTTTTGCAAAACAATACACACAGTGATTTGCAAAACACTAAACACACTTGTATACATTTGACACAGAAGTATATCATGATGTCACTTCCTTGCAATTCCAAAGCAATTTGTGAAACACAGCAATTATGGTGTGCAAACACCTGACTCGAGTCACACTTAAGTCGCACAAACAGTGACTTCAGACTTGACTTGCGATTCAACCCAAAAGACTTCAGACTTGACTCGGACTCGTCAACAACCTGTTTTCATGCAAGTATTGCTTTTTAAATCTTCTATTTTCTTTTATTGGCGCATATACGTTGACGAGCTGCATGTCCCCTGCCCTTTGCCATATTGTGCAACGTAACGCATGCTCCTATGTGTGCGCACTCACATATCAAAAAATGCATTGATGATGATGACACCAAGTCCTCCCGGAGTTGTGCCTTTTGTCAGTTCTGCTTGCAATAACTTCGTAAACAGTGGCAGTAAGCGAACAGCTACATGCAAGGTGTGTGGCACCAAGATAAATGATGCCGGGTCAACAATGTCGAACTTCATCAGGTATCTCAAAACGCACCCAGATAGGTCAGTCACTTGCTAATGTGAAAGAGACGTTAAATTTAGCATATATCGTCACAGGTAACAAGCTAACCATCGCAAAGTGTTGTGCTAATGCTGGGAACAGGCAAATTGTATCTTTATAGTTGTATCCATATGATGTGACAGACTTAGGTTAATATGTCACCAGGTCCGAGGGCTAGAGGGATGTGTTAAGTAGCAGAAGATTAGACTATACGATGTCCTAAATTGGAGACCCAATGTAAGTTCTGGATGTAACAAAATTAAGCTAACGCCATTAAAACATGTGATATTTTTCCCGTCACAAGTTCACATCCACTCTTGGCTGCAGTGCCCACATTTTATTTCAGAAAAACAAAAACATGATAGAAACATAGTTCTTAATTTGTGTTTCTTCAGATTGCATTGCAGTAGATCCCATAAAGTTATCCTACAACTGATGTTGATATTGTGCTGTATGGATGGTAGCTACAGGTTTTGAATTCATAAGATTTAACAATACAGTTAGGCAAGGATCAGATGGCCAGAGACTTGAGACTTGACTTGGACTTGTGGCAAAAGACTTCAGACTTGACTTGAACTTGCCCCTCAAAGACTTAAGACTTGAATTGGACTCAAGCTCAAAGACTTGAGACTCGACTTGGACTTCCAAAAAATGTCAAAAAAACATCTCTGTTGTAGACACACCAATCAGGTTTAAGCACTATAAAAATGCAGCAGGTAAGTCTAGTATTTTCTGTACTGTATTTTCAGTATTTTTGTCTGAGGTGTTCTGCTAATTGGGTGTGTGGTTGTGCTAATTGTGTGTTGTGTTTTGAAAAATCTTTCCCTGTTTTCAAAAGTGCTTAAGCAATCAAAAAAAACTGCAAGAGGCAAGAGCTTTGTTCTTTTCTAACTTAATTTTAGCTAATCATTCCAACCCTAGAATTGTATTCAAAGTTATTGACTCAGTCACTACCCCCTCCTCCTCTCATTTTACTGATGCCTCACATGAATTGTGTGAGAATTTTTTACCTTTTTTGAAAAAAAGAGTCAAGGAAATAAGACAACTAATTAAGCCCAGAGAGCGTATTTTACATCCTAGTCGGGACATTCTTAATTATTTTAGTAATTTTAATTTTATCACTGTCCATTTTATCTGATACAATATCCTTGATGAAACCCACTACCTGCAGCCTCTCAAAGAGGTTATTGATATGGTTGGGCCCAGTATTTTACTAATTATTAATAGTTCCTTTGCAAGTGGAATTTTCCCTTCCTCGTTCAAACATGCTGTGGTTCATCCTCTTTTAAAGAAACCAAACAGTGACCCTTCTTTACTTAACAATTTTAGACCAATTTCTAAACTCCCATTTTTATCAAAAGTTTTTGAGAAAGTGATTTCAACCCATCTTTTAGCTTTTATGTATCATAACAACATATTTGAAAAGTGTCAGTCTGGTTTTAGAGCTCTTCATAGCACAAAAACAGCCCTCCTGAAGGTAACTAATGACCTTCTTTTAGCAGCCAAATTCTTTTAGACGTATGTGCAGCCTTGGACACAGTAGACCACACTGTTTTAATTGACCGCCTTAAATCCTGGGTTGGCATCAAGGATATGCACTTGTCTGGTTTTATTCTTACCTTTTAGAAAGAACCTACTCTGTCTCCATAGGTAATTACACATCATATATTGCAAACATTACCTGTGGTGTACCACAAGGTTCGATTTTAGGCCCAATTTTATTTTCAATCTACATGCTTCCACTAGGCCACATCATCTAGGCATCCATTTTTCAATTAATGTTAGCAGCTATTTTTAGAACCCTGAGAGAATAGGCACAAAAGGGTGTGTGTGTGTGTGTGTGTGTGTGTGTGTGTGTGTGTGTGTGAGTGAGTGAGAGAGAGAGACATAGACAAGCTGATAGAGACCCATCGTTTCAGCAAAGTAAAATTGACAGATGTTGATGCAGGGCAGTTAAGAGAACATGCATGTCATTACAAAATAAAATCGGATGAACTCACTTTGACCATAAAGTAATTGACAGCCTTGTGACAAGGCAAAGAAAAAGTATTTTTTTTTTTCTGACTGAAGTGCTGTCGATGTCGAATTCATTTGCTGAGATGAATTCATGTTTGTACTCTTCATGGTTACATGGATAACACTAAATCATGGCAGGAATTTCCTTCTGAAATTGCAAAGTCAGCAGTTTCCATCCCTTCCATATGTCCATAGGCTATGTTCCAATTCAGAGGCTAGATCCTCATAAGTCCCCATTTCTGGACTGAAAACATCATATCAGTCCCATTTCCTCCAAAGGCAACCACAGATGCAGAAATGCTTATTTTGCACAAGTGGTTCCCCCAAGCTCCCATAATCCATCGCACACAGGTCTGTTGTAAATGCTTGATCATCATGATCTTATAAAGTCAGAAAATATCATTTGACCACATTGTATTGCACAGGTTATTTGTCACTGGTAAATGTAAAAAATACACTGCAGGGTGTAAATAATGGAAGCCAGAAAACACATTTACCAGACATTCTAACACGGTTGAGTGTCTATCTTGTGTTAAAATGAGAAACACAATAGAATGCCTGTCCTATTTAATGTACCTGAAGTGTAAGTTCAGCGGAGTCCAGGCATGCCTTGCTGCCTGGATAGGTTTTGTTGGTTGGGTGCACCCAGGAGTATGTTTATGTAATGGTTGGTTGGAGCTGACACCGTCTTACCACAGTCCAAATCATTGAATGAGATAGTAGAGTTGCTCAAACCGGTCAGAGATCAGGCTCTTGGACTCCAATAAAGGAATAAAACTTCTAAAAAACACTCATTGGGGAGGGGCAGCAGCGAATACTACCGTAGGTACCAACACTATGAATATGCAACTGAATTTAATTTGCTATGGTAAGCTTTATGCAAATTGAAGAACTTTGTAATAAACAAGTCAAGGGAAACACTGTGAACACACTTGGTTCACACTGCGGTTCTCTGGCAAGGAGGTTTTTGGGTAAAATAGTCAGTGAAAAAAAAATATTAAAGCACAGAAAGCAGTTTTATGGTGTTCATTGTGTCTGTAGTTACTGCCCTCTGGGAGACTAACTAGGTTATGGGAAGCAGATGTACAGATAGGTGTAAGAATCAGGTGGAACTGGTAGGAGTACACTAAGGGCACTGGTGTTGTTAAACATACATATTAATTATTGTGCACTGTCTCTCCTATAAATAAAGAACAATGAACAACACCTTTTGATGAGAAACACTGAATGTAAACATAGCAAGTTTGGAAAATGACATATGCACCGCTTAAGATGTCTATATTCTTTTCAATATCCATACCAAAATATCCACGTAGCATGCACGAAGCAATCACATTGCCCAAGAACTATAATAAACTGAAGACAAGGTATTGATAGCTTATCATCAGCTGACTCTGTTTTTGGCAAGTCACAAAAGCACATGAACGTAACGGTCTGTTTTGCTTTGTAGGCTTTAACAAAGACAGCAGTTACATTGCATGCCCTATTCATGCTTGTTCAGTAACTGAAATAGGGCTTTCATTCTTTAGGGCTATTTAACAGTGTTTTATAATATTCAAATACATGCAGACATAGTGCCAGTACAGGCTTGGAAGCCAACTGCAAAGGTCATCATCACACTGAAGCCAAAACGACAATTACTGCTATTAGATAATAAGTGGGTCATTCAGCCGCAATTAAATTAGCTATTCAGATACAAGCCATTGTGCGCACACACACACACACACACACACACACACACACACACACACACACACACACACACACACACACACACACACACACACACACACACACACACACACACACACACACACACACTTTGCTCAGTATTTGATGGGATACCTGTAAGTTCTTTGTCTTTTAATTGAATTTGTATGCAATCGCTCCACATAAAAAAAAAAAAAGGTTGCATTGTGCGCTGTCTGAGCAAATCTCTAAAAGTGTCTAATGAACGCTTGTTTATTTAACCCGTACACAAACGGAAATATAATTTGTGGTTTTAGGGCGAGTTACATGCTGTAACTGTAACAGTTCATCTCCTCCCACGTGTCTTCAGAAACTACATTAAACATACAGATACTGTACAAGTGCATTGACATCTCAGAGAATTAAGGAAGTCTTGATTTTTTTTTTCAAATGCATAAATCACATTATTAAAAATGACTTGGTAATTATTTTTAGCTCTTCATTATGAAGTGGCATATTCAGACCAACCAATCTATCCATTCGACAGAGGGATGATGGTGTCTGAATGTGCAATTAGCGCATGCCTCCACAGCGTCTTTACCACAATTTTTCTTACTTTTAATGACTGCACTAATTAAGACGTCCTTCTCGGGTCCTGGATGAGAGAGAGAGAGAGAGAGACGCCCAGGGGCGGCCCCAGTAAGAGTTCGTGGTCTGCACTGTTTCAGTTCACAGCCGGGGTCCCTTTTAGCAAAGGTCCAGGCAGTGACACTTTCTCCTAATGAGGGAGACAGTTTTCAGACATGCTGGGAAGCCATTAATTGTGTTAACTGGGCTAGCTGGAGGAGAATATCCTCCATAACATGGCTATCTTTCTCTCTTTGTGGAAGTCTTGCACACACACATTTATACTGTATATACCTCAACAACCACATTTTTCATTTCTTTGTTGTATCAAGACTATCTCTCCACCAAGGTACATTCCATATGCACGGGGTGGGGACGGTTCCCCGTATGGAATTTTTAGCTGGTGGAGAGATAGTCTCTTCACTCAGAGAACAACGGTTACAATGTAACCTACAGTTTAGCTTTATTTTCTAAATATCCAATATCTAAAGCAAAGCCGGACATATGTGGTCATTTCTTCACCTTGACTTAACACTGTTTCAAACTGTCATGGTGGGTAATGATCATGAAAACAGATCTCTTGAAAATCTCCTTCCAGGGTGTAGATTTTCAGAAATTCTGTTTTTAGTGTTGACATGTAGACGGGGAGAGAGTTTTGGCTTGTAACGTCAGAGTGTTATCTCCCTAGTGAGGCATCACAAATGAGGCAACATTTCGTGCAATTTGTGGCCAAAATAGTGCTGGTTCTAACCTTGCTAACAGCACCTTTAACATGTTGACACATAAATGTGCAGTTACTCTTCCACTATATTGAGAAATAGAGGTTCTATCGCTATTGCTGCACCATTATGGCGCTTTTCCATTACATGGTACCTGCTCAACTCGCCTCGACTCTGCTCGCCTTTTTTGGTTTTCCATTACGAAAAAAGGTACCTGGTACCTGCTAACAGGTACTTTTTTTGGTACCACCTCAGTCAAGGTTCCAAGCGAGCTGAGGTGATCCCAAAAGGTGACGTGTCGTGAACAAACCTGCCATTTTTAAATAGTTTAGCCAGCTGTGGTGTTTCTTTTTTTTGCTGCCTTCAGCTTCATTTGAAACAAAATGTGTCTTCTGGCTGTGGAAACAACAACACACCATTGACGTTCTGTGTGTGTGTGGCATTAGGTCACAGCAGTTTACTGCGGCACCGCTATACGACCAGCCACGCTGAGGCGGTACTAAAATCTGCAATGGAAAACGGATGCACAGTCCGTCGAGTCAAGGTCAGTAGAGCAGGTACCATGTAATAGAAAAACGCCATTACAGTCAGGTAGTCTTCCGGTAGGTTGATTGTCCAACATGGCTTTAGGGTTATATCTCTGCCTGTTGGTTTGGCATGCTCTTGACAGCGCCTCAATTGTGTTTTTGCATTTTTATTTGAGCCAGATGTTTAAAATCGTTTTACTATATAGGCTTGTTCAAAAAGGGGGAGAAAAAGATCTTGTATAAACATTAATAGGGTGTACGGGACTATGATGTGCTCCATTCCTAGGTTGACAGCACGTCATAATATAAATTCCCTTGCACAAAAAGTGAGGAGAATTCCAATTTCAAACTTTTGTTGCGGATTCCTGTGTGTAGTTTTATTTATTGTCAATAAACATGTGACAGCTAGAAGTCTGATGTGAACAACAGATTCACAAACATGGCACGGACTAAACTTGTGGGCGTCCACAATAAAAATAATTTACTACCTAAAACCCATTTCTACTCGAGTAACCTTCAGACAGTCACCCTGGGGAGTGCATGGCGCATGAACACCTTCTATGATCAATTACAGGACGATTAAGGAAACTGACTCACACAGACAAGGTAGGCAAAGGAAAAAATACAACACAAATGACTACACATCTGTTTAAAAAAGTCAAGGAAATAAACAAAATAGCATTGTACCCCTGTCAGAGTCACATACAAGAGCATTTCTCAAGGGGGTAGAATACCAGTGTGGCTGACAAATCCAAAGTCACCTTGTCTCAACTTGGCACAATCTGTTTATGTGTTACACTGTTTTGTGACTTTAAATAGTTTCAATACCATCTTAGTGCTGCTATATCTGCTGCTCAAACGGCTACCTTTTTATCTGTCATGCTAAGGAGAAGAAAATATTTTGTCATTTTCTTCTGAGCTCATATCACTGTATCCGCTCTCTCACAGTTACTCTTATTACCGGACACTGACTTCAATGTCTCTTCTGTGAATGTGAATAGAATATCTTTGCAGCTTTTGCAATTCAACATTTGCAAATCATGATGACATTTGCCCTAGCTTCACTTGTCAGAATCTTGACAACATTTTCTTCTGAATCTTATAAATGTTAATACGCCAAATCCCACTATAATAACCAGTCGGCGACAGAATCCTTGGATGTAATAGGGGCTTAGATTCTTGTCACTTTGGCTGAAAGGATAATTACCAACATACATGTAAATCTCAGACTTGGGTTGTTGTACTGCAAAATAAAGACCACAAGTAGCACATTCAATGATATGCAAATATTTTGTTGTTACAAGATTGATTAATTAGCATTTTTGCTGTGCTCTATTGCATGGTATAATGTGGTAGGCCCTGGTCTATGGAATTTTTGACTTTACAGAATATAAGTCCCCATTGTGAAGTTATCAACAATGGTAAACACCCCAATGGAAGCAAAAAAAGAGGTTTTACATTATACAGTAGACAGTATAAAAATGCATTAATGTTGCAGGACTGTAGATGAACCTCCTGTTGCAGGTGACTGATGGGACTTCTTCAGAGTTTGATTCTTTCGAGCTTGATGTAAAGTTCTGCCCAGGCCTAAAACTGAGACCTGAACCCAGTGTGTATTTCATACATTATTGACCGTTAGCTCAGCAGGCTAATACAACACGTAGGCTACACTCATGTTCATCACTGCAGTGATGTACAGTAGATGTTTACTTCAGGGTACATCAGTACACCATAACATCAATGTGAAACAGACCTGAAACCTTCAGCTATAGAGGGCAATGAAACACTGCCTTTTCAGCCTGCGTTAAGCTACCTTTTAATGTATTACTTTTGGAAATCCAAACCTGAACACCACCATGCTGTATGCCAGTCATTCCCAAACTGTGGTCCACGGACCACTAGTGGTCTGTGAGGGTACTGCAGGTGGTCTGTGGAACAGCAAAATAAAATATACAACCCCAAATCAGAAAAAGTTGGGACAGTATGGAAAACACAAATAAATAAAAAAAAGTAGTGATTTCTAAATGTACTTTGACTTGTATTTCATTGCAGATAATACAACAGCACATCATTTAATGTGTTCCTCATGATTTTTATTGTTTTGTTTTTTTTTCAAAAAAACTAAATTCCTATTTTGGTTCTTGCAACACATTTAAAAAAAAGTTGGACCAGTAAAGCATTTACCACTTTGTAATGTTGCCATTCCTTTTCACAACACTTAAAAGACATTTAGGGACTGAAGACACCAAGTGATGAAGTGTTTCAGGTGTAATTTTGTCCCATTCTTGCAGCAAACTAGTCTTAAGGTGGGCAACAGTACAGGGTCTTCGTTGTCGCATTTTGTGCTTCAAAATGCACCACACATTCTCTATTGGAGACAGGTTGGGACTGCAGGCAGGCCAGTCAAGTACCTGTATCCTCTTCCTCCGCAGCCAGGACTTTGTAATGTGTGCAGAATGTGGTTTTGCATTGTCTTGTCGAAATATGCATGGACGTCCCTGGAAAAGATGTCTTTTTGAGGGCAGCATATTGTGCTCCAAAATCTCTATGTACTTTTCACATTAATGGTGCCATCACAGAAGTGCAGCTTACCTTTGCCAAGGGCACTGACACAACCCCATACCATGACAGACCCTGGCTTTTGGACTTGTTGCTGGTAACAGTCTGGATGATCCTTTTCTTCTTTGGTCCGGAGCACACGGCGTCCATTTCTCCCAAAAAATACCTGAAATACTGATTCATCTGACAACAGCACACGTTTCCACTGTGTGATGGTCCATCCCAGATGCCTCCGAGCCCAGAGAAGTCAACGGCGCTTCTGGACACTGTTAACATAGGGCTTCCTTTTGGCACAGTACAGTTTTAACTGGCATTTGTGGCTGTAACTACGTATTGTGGTACTTGACAAAGGTTTGCCAAAGTAGTCCTGAGCCCATGTGGTGATATCGCTTATAGATGAATGACGATTCTTGATGCAGTGCCGCCTGAGGGATCGGAGATCACGGTTGTTCAGCTTAGGCTTGCGCCCTTGTCCTTTACGCACTGAAATTACTCCACATTCCTTGAATCTTTTAATTATGTTATGCACTGTTGAAGGTGCAATAAGCAAATGTCTTCCTATCTTTCTTTGAGGAACATTGTTTTTAAACATTTCAATAATTTTCTCACGTATTTGTTGGCAAACTGGCGATCCTCGGAATGTGTTGCAGGTCTGAATGACAGGAAAGGATGTATATTTACAAATGAAATTAGGTTAACCAGACAAAACATGAAATATTTTGTGTTCACATTGTCTGCAATGAAATACAAGTCAAAGTACATTTAGAAATCACTACTTTATTTTTGTATTTGTGTTTTTCACACTGTCCAAACTTTTTCTGATTTGGGGTTGTAAAATAATAGTTTTTCAACCTTCATTTTACCAGGAAATTCCAGGAGTAGACCTACTTTGTTTTCATTAAATGTGTATAGGGCCAGAGGCAAAGAATGTTGTCATGATCACATCACACGCATAGCCTTTATAGGCAGTTTATATGAACAAACTGTTTTAAATTATAAATGGAATGAATTAGGCCTAGTATTATTATTTTAATTTCCAGTTAGTTTCTTGATCTCGCGTTTCTGAAATGTTTTGCGGATGTGCTGTGAAGTGGACAAACTCACATAGCCTACTTTTCGAGGACTTGTAAAACTCTGAAGATTAATAATCCCTCAAAAACGCATTGCTATGGAAATAAGCCTGTTGTTCAAATGAACCTGATTATGCCCTTGGGCGCTTGAGTTAATAAATAAATCAAATATGTGGCAGCCGTTGTGTGCAGTAAACTTTCTTTTAACAAGCCTGTTGTACTGATGACCAGTTATAGTTTTAGTGCTAGTAGGCCTAAGAGGTGCGGATAAATTCAGGTAGAACTGTGTGTAGACATATTTTATTATGTGTATTATGAGGTGAAAATTCTTGATTACAAATAGTGGTCCACACACAAAAAGTTTGAAAACCCCTGCTGTATGCAATAAAAGGACCTGGACCTGGCCCAAACCGCAACAGATTTTCCTTTCCTCTATTGTCATGCAGGAATAACCTCATCTTAGCACCATAAAGACTGTCATACACTCCCATAGTACCACTCAGACATTTTAAAATTGGCAAGAGACTGCTGAGGGTCGAATGATTCCACATGGCTGACATTGTGCTGATTTTACCTCAAATTCCTTTGGAGGAATTGTTCTACTAAAACTATTGCCGCGTAATAAAATATGGCAGAATATCATTAAAAGGATGAGAATCATAGCATTTATGATTAATTGTGTGTAACAGTTCTGTTTTTTTAAAAGAATCCTTAATTTGTGTTGCATTTTTTTCTAAGAAAAGAGCAATATATTCCCACCACCTATTCTGAAAATCAGCGGAAAAGATCAACCCAAGCAGCCACACCATAACCATTACCATAACGCATACACTATTTCTGATTTTCTTACTAGAACTTTCACAGACAGCTAATACCATGAAACATTAAATTAAAATGAATATGTAACATAATACAGTATGTACAGTACTGATTTGACTCTTATTTTTTTGGTCATTGTGTTTAAAAAAAAAAAGGCAAATCATAAAAATAATCCTGTACAACTGAAATTGTGTGTCAACAGGTAAAAGAGCATGCAAGGAAGGACAGTTTGTGTGTAAGAAAAGTTGTTTTAATCATTGAACCTGAGATACGGCACACTGCTGGTATGTGGTGTGCTGCTCGGATTGTAACATATGTGGTTAATGAACTGTGTTGTACAGGACATATGCCTTCCCTTGCTTGGTAGAGAACAACCCCTCCTTTTTCCAGGTGGCTCTATTTGCCATAATACCCCACTGTGAATGGTGACACTTCAAAGGTTAGTGTGTTGTGCTCCTGTGTGTGTCTATGTGTGTGAACAACCCAAAGTAATATACTGTTGTTTTGTGCAATAACTTTAATGACTCTACTGTGTCTAATGATTTTAAAAGGTCATAGTTAACTAAAGTGACTTCATGACAAAAAAGGCATTATGTTTATCTGAAAGAGCTCACTTTTTCAGCCACAATGTGTGGAAGCAGCACTGCATTTAATAATTTGGGGTTGTCTGATATGATGGAAATGGTCATGGCTTCTTTCATGTTTAATTGCAGTAGATTACCACGGCTGTTGAGGGAACAAGTACATGTTCAGTCAAGAGAGCACTTAGCAGTTTTAAGTATCCGTTTAGACAAAGAAGTCCAGTGGTTAGTACCATTTGAGTATGATAGTGGGAGACACAGGACGAGCTAACTTGATATTATATCTCATTATTTAGCCACAGGGTGAGCTAATTAATGTTTGTGTCTGAGATTCCATTGTAATTATGTGATGGGGTAAAATGAGCTTGTCTGACAAAGATTACAAGATACATGTACATTAAGAGAATGCTAACAATGCAAGCAATTTTTTCTCAAAGAGATAATTGTCCCCTCTTCTTCAGGAGCATGTCAGAAATTCTGCTTTAACACTGATTAAGTTATTCTGGGAGACATTGTCAATTTAAACCACAGGGATGTTGGCTTTCCTAGAGACTCCGAAGACAGAAGAAAATGAAACACATCACGTTCTGCATTATGTGCGTAACCGGAAGTGAAGTACCGTTATAAACGTACTGATTTTAACCCAAACCACAATCTTTTTCTAAACGTAACCAAGTAGTTTTGTTGCTAAATCTAACCAAACTGCACCAATGACGTGTTAGATTTAGGTATGTTGACGGAAAACGCTCCTGTGGGTTGTATTGTCTGCCACCACTAGGGGTGCTAATTTATGGAATGCTCATATTAGAGGGTAGGAATAAACAACATATAATGTTGTATGGTTTAGACAATTTGTTGCTTTCTAGTCTATTAAAAATCTTTTGACAGAGTTCATAGAAAAATATGTTCACTCCCTGATTTGTGTCTCAGACTGTCCTTTTGTGTTGCTGTACCCTTTATGCTTATGTTAAACTGTCAATCCATCTCTGTAGAAATGGAAAGAATGTGATACACCTATACACATTTAGTGCAGTGGGCGAAAAGTTTGAGTCTCATTGTTCATCTGTCTCTTTGCAGCCTTATTGTAGCTGTACCTCAGGCTCAGACAACCGTGTCTGTCTGGCCCTGACACAAGTGGCAGAAAAGGAAATACAAAGATTAAGAATCACTTTCAACATAAAGCATTCTGTTGCTTGACATGTGCTTGTTTGTCAAGATGGCTATGTACAACATTTTGTGTGGCATTAGTATTTACAATTTGACAAGTATTTTGCCTGAGAGACAAAGAAAATACTTAAGTATTTCAAAGAAATACTAAATTAGTTCATAGAAACACCACAATTGCTACAGAGGTTGCCGCCTAACAAGAAACATAATTGTAGGTTGTTATGAGTTGCTTGCATAATCGACCCATACTTTTGTTTTCTGGGTGAGGATGGTCTGCTCTACAGCTATGTTCAGAAATAACGCAAACAAAAATGGAATCTCTGGTTGGAGATTTGGTTGTGTTATGCTAGTAGCGGCTAATGTAGCCTCGAGCTGCTGGCCTCAAGGCAGAGATGAGGAGTGGGTACAGGAGAGTCTGGTAAACTCACATCCCTGACCATTTTTCACTTTCAAATTTGTAGTTTTAAGCCCCACCCAGCATTATAAGACGTATGTCTCCCTCTGAAGCAACAAAAGGCTTTATGCAACGCTTCATTTACATATGCAGTTGTATTTTCAAAAACATATAACCAGACTTGTGTAAAAGGGAGATGGGATTAGAGTGTTGTTGAAAGAAGAAAGATCAATTTAGATGGGAGGTAAGGACAGAGTGATGTGAAGAGTGTGAGTGTGCGTGTATGTGTGCAGTTGGCTTGCTGCTGCATGGCTGGCATATTCTCAGTTGGATGAGAGGACATTTATGTGATGTCAGCACGCATTAACCTCTCTGGAAATACATCGGAAACAAACAGGGACACATATGCCCAGATCCCACCAGCTCTAAGTAACAAGCCTCTGGAAGGAATGGCTATGCTGGACAACACGAACAGATCTAAAAATAGAAATGGGAAGATGAAAGTGGAAGGCCACTTGGTTGGAGAGAAAACACAGGCTTTCTAAGGTTCTTGACAAATAATGGATGGGATTAAGAACACATAATTAAAATTAAAATTTACCTGGACCATATTTTCCATGTAAACAAAAATCTTTAAAATTGGTGTAGTATTGAGCAAGAACACAGTAACTGGCAGCCGCTAACCGGGCTGCAATGTTATAATTTTGGGCAAATGTGCATCGTCAATTTTCGTCCACTAAAAGTGATGTTGACAGGCTCAGATTGTTATACTACGTGTATGATAACATTCTAGAAAGGCTCCATACAACAATACTTTTCGTGTGTAGAGCCAGCATAATTTTAACCAAATGAAAGTGTTGTTGGAACAGTGGACCGACAAACCAAGACGGCTTTTGATGTTTTGTTACTGTCAACTTCGAATGAAGTGTGTTTTACAATGATAACATTTTGAAAAAAATGTTTATTTAAATGAAGTCTGGTGGGTTTTGCAGTAGAGATTTGGGGATGTTTCATGTTTTCACAAAAAGAATCTTGCTCTTTAACAAAAAGGTTGACTACTGCAGGGATCCTTTCCACAATGTTGTCTTAGAATAATAGAATAACAGTTGCACATTAATGTTAAATTGCAACTTGTTTCGTCACTGCTGATGCAGAGGTCTTTCTCAATACTGGACCAATTTCTAAAATAGTTTTTCCCATCAGTCACATAGACACAAAAACATGGGAAAATAGGGACCAGGTTTGAATGAAAAATAAATGCTCTTTGACCATATTGATTGCACGTCCAGATGCACATATGGCCCATGTTCAACTTTTGATAGCTGGTGCCATAGGACTGCCGGGACGTTGATAATCCTTGTAGCTGCTTGTAGGGACCAATGTGCCTCAATCTTTGTGTCTTTAGATGTGTGAGGTGATCTGATGACTGTGCAACAATTTATAAAAATAAGTATCTTAGCTGTGTTTCTGGCCAACATGTACAATTTCAAAGGCACTAACGAGCTCATTTTGTCATGATTATATACTGTAAATATAAGAGGATGAAAAAAATGTATACACCACGGACCAAGTCCCTTGTTAATTGGCCATTGGTTAATTGGCCTAAGATGCTAATTATAAACGTATCAGTGTGAGGCCTTATCATACTGCCACCTGAGGACACAGCTCTTCCACCATTTGTTGCTCGAACTTGCTAGCTAATGTTAACGAAGGGTACAATACAATGTTAACAACAACAGGTTTCCCTGCTTGCATACAGTATGTAAAGCCTAATTAAATCCAACTGCATGTTACAGCTACACAAAGCCTTATCTGTTCTCTTACCAGCTTTTTTGGAGCTTTTGACAACATGGCTTGGCACAGAACTTGAGTGTCATCATGTGATCTACAGCAGTGGTTCCCAATTTTTGTTTCTCCATCTCCAACATACCCCCACAGCCATATCAGATCATGTACAAGTACCCTTGGTTGCAAATCACTGACATACAGTAAGCACAGAACTTCAGTCATAAATATAACAGGTATATCTGTGGACACAACATAGACTAAGACATTGTCAAAGTCATTAATCAGTGAGTGGATAGCTGGAGGAAGATCAAGAAGGCCATCTACATCCAGAAAGCTCTATTCGCTGAAGAAACGAGTGAGATACAATGGAAAGCTCCCCAAAAAGCTAATTGGTGAACATAGATCTTAGAGTATTTTACCACAGGGTGGACTCTGTCTTTCACTGACTGTTAATAAATAAGTTAGCTTCACTGGCCAAAACCATTGATGATGTATGTGAATTGTTAAGCAGTAATATTTATTTGCTGTTGATTACTTTTTAATAGTAACTAAATGGAATTGTTAGCAAAAATCAACATTGGAAATCGGCTCCTATAACATTTGATTTAAAGCCCAATTCTTCCTATTTCTGATCTAACAATATTAATAATTAATGTGCATAATTGATTATGCTTATGTGCATATGCATAATTAGACAGCTAGGCTTGCTCAATAATTAAAGGGACCTCTTGCATGTTCAATGGATGTGATCAGCTTTTGTACTAATTTTACTGTTTGTCATGCAGTCTCAAATCCATTTTGAGAACACAGACATGCTTGAGAGCAAATGTGTGGGTTCGCTCTTAAGGGACTAAGTTGTGCTTTTTCTCACATTAAGTAATCAACTCAACTCTGCTCTTATTTAATTGTTACTTCCACCCTCCAGAACTATTTGGGAGAGCATCCCTGTTTTCTCCCTTTCTTCACAGTGATGAAACTGTCCACCTACTCTTTCTATCTCTCCCACTCACTCTCTAAAACTTCAAACCACAGGCAGTGAGGGCTGCTCTGGCCCTCTGGGCTTTGTCAGCAAGCTCCTGGCTCCCACGTAACAGACAGTCCAGCGTTTTGCTAGTAATGCCCTGTGGGCAGAGATGCTAATTTGAAGTGTTGCTGGTTGAGACAGCTCTGTGAGAATATAAGCCGCAGTCCACAGAGAAGGACTTATAATGCCTCTATGCTTTAATGCTCTTCTATCAAAAGCACAAATGTAAGAACTGGCTTCAGAAACCTAAATTTCCATGGGAGCCTGTGGTATCCGGAGAGCTTTTGTGGGTTGTGGCTCCAAAAAATAGTTTCGCAAGACATTGACTTTGTACATTTTTAATCTTTTAGTTATGGGAATGTCATGTCCTTCTCAACATTACCTTTAAGGGATAATTGCATTAGTTAAAGCCCCATTGTGTAACGTTTGTAGTTGTTTATTATCAAATTCTGTGTTGCCCGTTCACAAACGTGTCCTTTTGTATGAATATTGAAATATGTTAGCCGGTAAGGAACATACAGGACATACTGCTCGACTCACAGCTGCTGCTAATGGGTATCGTCGCTTCCCTGCCCCGGCAAGTTTGAAGAAGGAAACACGGAGGATCACATGTATTCAAAATCCAAATTTCTTCTTCATGCAGAATAAGAAAACGGATATTGAAAAGAGCAAGAGACTGGCGTCCTCAGAAAAAAGAGTGAACATTGGTGCTGCTTTGGACTCACACATCAAATCCCAACTAGTTAATTATCCTCTGGACCGCTGCAATCTATTTTTTTTTCTCTCTCTCTCCTTTCTGTTGGGTGGCGCGCGTGCCCGCTCGTCGTGTGAAGTGCGCGTCCGCGTCCGCGCCACTGTCTGACATGCACTCAAACCATAGATATATACACTCCAACAACCACGGCTGATTGACGGCCTTTTGTACACTTTCGTTTTTGAAACGCAACGGCTACCGTAGCTGCAATACGTACTTTCAACTCAGTTGCGATACATGATCTCAATGCTAGATGGGAGTAATTCTTACACAATGTAGCTTTAAATCTTTATCTTCTCTCTAATTTGAACCTCAATAAGGAAATATTTTAGATGAATACATTGCTCTTCAATACAATTGCTTTTTTTAATTATAAAGATGGGTGCTACTGTTGAGTCCCATTTCCTTCAAGATTGTTGTTTGTCAATTTGTCTTTATTTGACAATAGAGATACAGACAGGAAACATGAGGAAAGACAGAGGGGTGGGACATGTAACAAACGTACCCAGCCAGAACTGACGTGGGTACATTGCCAGACCTGAATCAGCAACATTTTCATTGCCAGCAGCTGTCAAGATTTTTTAACTGTGTATGTGCAGTATATGTTTGAATATTGTGGGCCCACTGGTTTCACCTTGCAGAGCAAATGTTAATTTTAGTGTACATATTTATGGTTCCCAAAGCAAGGGTTTTAGTGGTCCCTTAACCTGCATTTTGGCTTCACCATCATGCCAAAATGTTCCCTTGTCAACAGTTGTATCTCAAAAAATAATGGGTGGATTAAATGATTACCTTTCCTGTTTATGTGCATTGTTCCAAAAGGATACATCCTATTCATTTTTGCTACACTCTTTTCCTCTGGTACAAACAATAGGCCAACATTTTCACCTGTCTCGAGGAATATCAACATTTAACTGGCAGATTAGCATGAAATGTACTTAATATTATAGTCATTCAAGCACTCATTCCACATTTACATTTTTGGGGTTATAATGAACATGTCATTCCATCCCTGTTTTATCATCATCAATGAAAGTGAAAATGTACATGTAGAATAGAGCCATACTATTCAGTGGCCCACTTTCATGGCATGGACTCAACCATTCTCACCTGACTTCATTCAATCCAAAGCATGGTCCAAACTTACCTGACTTCACTCACTACTAATCATGGCCTACTCTATAAGTCCCACCCATTTCCTTTGTCCTGGCTGGCAGCAACATGAGGCAGCATGTGAGGGCCCTCTGTCCTCATGATTCAGATGCAAATCCTATAGTTGTGTGTGAAAAAACAACACATAACCGTCAAACCTCATCATCTGCTTTCGCCCTGAATGCGTGCAGAGTAAATAAATGGCTTAAACGGAAACACCTGGGGTCCGTTTCAGGTAGGAGGTTCAACAAACTCAGAGTCTGAGCCTGACCTGAGTTGATTATACTGAGATGGGAAACTCAGAGTTTTTGGTTTCACAACAGCTGATTCCAGTTGGTTCAATCAACTCGGAGTAGGTTGACTCAGGGTTACGCGTGTGCACCAAAGACAGCACGAATGGAGCCATGATACTACGATTCACCATGGTAACAACCACAAACAAACGGGTCGGCGGAAATACTCTTGCGCACATATGCGAGTTTGAACATGCGTTTCATTAAAAAAACAACAGCGGCTGCTGCAAAAGAGAGAATTTGCGTTGGAGAAAATTGCTGCTAGAGTTAATGCGTATATTCCAATATAATGTATATCATATTTAATCATAAGTATAGCCTCATATTACTGAAAATCTATTTCATTTAGGTGCAATACTGCAGGCGAAATAGTCCTAGGCCTACTAATCCCATTCTGAGGCTGCAGCACCATCATTATACGAATTATAATTCATAATCTTTTATTTCAAAGGGTTTACATCATTCACCTGCAATACTGTGGAACTCTTTTATTTATTTATTTATTTATTTATTTTTTTTATGGCTCTGACTGGTCTGTGTCCAGGGACACTACAAATGTTTAAACTCTTTACTTTCACTGACCCGTATACGGGACACTCACGCTCAAAGTGGACGCTGCTTAAACTTTGTTATAAATTTGACGCATTAAATCTTCAAAATATATGGTCATGCAGCACATCGGTTGAAAGCTTAGACTGTCAGGATTTAATTAAGCCCAAACACAAAGCATAAGATGATTTATAGCAGTTATACAACGTTTCAGAGCGATCTCTTCTGACGGCGCTTTATTGAAATGCTCCGCATCACCAAGGTTGTAGAGACAACTGATGCAACACAAAGAATGTGCTGGGATGTAGAGCACGTCCACGATGGGTGAGGTTAGTGATATGAGGACGGATAAGGTTATGTAGCTTACATAACTGATAGCCTACCGCTCAAATAGGAAGTTATCTGGAAATTAAAATGCGTCAATATCATCTTCCGACATATGTTTAACTCCCTGCCATACAGTGTCTTCATCAACAGGATCGTTGATAAAAGGAAATGCCATGTTTTGAGAAAAAACAATGTTTTAAAGTCTGCCTAACAGTTAATAAACCAACAATGTTTTTTTTTTATTCACGCCAATTTAACAAACTGAATGAATGAATGAATGAGGAAATGAAGAGCGCTGTGTCAGAGGGAAGAGCGTTTATTCTCTTCATACATGCATGGGGAGGAGTCTGAGAGAAATTCGAGGTTTCTTGAAGAAAACCTGCTCCCGACCAGGTTAGGTTTATAGGCTCAGTTACCATAGTAACTGACTCTGAGGTTAAGTTACCTCTCTTTCTGAAACAGAAAACCCAGAGTTTCCCTCATCTCAGGCTTAACAAACTCAGTTTCCACTAATCCTCCTACCTGAAACGGACCTCTGTTGTCCTTCATACATTATTGCCAATGTACCATGGTGATGCTCAACTCCTAAAAACCCGATCCAAAGATAGACTCTCGCGTACACATGTACGCGACATCATGTGTTTTTGTATGACCACAAACCACGGTTCCATTTTGCTTTCTCTCACTAAATTGAAGTAACTGAGACATATTTTACAATGTTATAAATCAAATAAAATATTCTTTCAAACAGCCCATGCTGTATTGTCTGAGTATCCAAACCATATGCACATATAGGTTATGTATTATTTTCCTCTAAAACGACCCACTGGAGAGAATCTCCTCTGTAACTGTTCTGCCTATATAAGGTGAGTAGAAGCACGTCCTGTTTGCCCTAGTTTGCTAAAAGTGGTACATTGTTCTAGACAGGGAAGAATATATTCTCTCTACATGAACGCAGTGAATGCAAATATGACAATACAAGCTAATAGGAGTAGTGCCATAGTCATCTATTATTTTAAATCAGCAATGTGAGGAGGAACATTTTGAAAATATGGAAAAAAAGGCAAACGTACAAGACTGTAAACATGAATGATCATAGACTTCAGTCCCAGCAGCTTACTAGCTGTGTGCAAGTTTGGTAAACATTTCCATGGTAACAGTGAGTTCCACCAATCAGACATCGCTGTTACGCTTAGAATTGTTAGTAGTGTAGTACTCATGACATCGCAATAAAAATATATTTTTCTTAAAACAAGGTTGATTTTCATATGGCTTCCACAGGGACATAAACCATAGTTTCTCAATCTCGTAGGTCATGGTAGGTCTACCTGGGATAGTTAAGACATTATGGCTAATCTAAATCTTTATGGAGAAAATAAACGGGATGCTCTATAACCCACTGATAAAACCACAATTGGCTGTTTTTACACTTTGGTTCTCTGTATATTAAAAAACAAGATAATGTGTTAATACGAACCGTTTTAGAGATGCTTTCAGGTGAATTGTCTTACCTTTGTAGAGCCAGGCTTGCTGTCCCCCCCCTGCTTCTGGTCTTTATATTAAGCTATTCCAACCAACTGCTGGATGTATCTTTATATTTAAGCACTTTAATAACTGAGAAACTGACTTGCCTTGCTGAAACACTGCAAGCCCAGCATTTGTTCTTATCATCTTTAAGGATTAGCACCTAGAGTAGTAGTTGTAGATAACAACCAAAGAGCAAATAAACGAGTAGGGAATTGGTAAAGGGGACAAGAGTTCTAATTAAGCTATCTATTAAAGCAGCACATGCCTTAGCCCTCAGCTGGACTAACAGCTGATGTGGATAAAAGTCTACGACCTTAACTTAAAGGGATACTTCACCGCTGGAAAGCTGAATATATCTTTAAATTGGGTCACTTATGTAGCAGACATGTGAAAAAAAAATTTAATTGGTGCCTTCTAGGCCGAGAAAAGCCAGAAAATGTGTTTTTGGCTCATATGGATGAAAGACACCAAATCCCAGAATGCACTTCGCTTCGCTGCTTTGAGTCCACTCCCAAGCCACGCCTACCGCTTGACAGACAGACAGTGAGGCATTCGACTCAACTCAATGGGTTTTATTGTTATTTCAACCATATACACAAAACAACGTTTCATCGTGGCTCAAGTGGTGTTACACATTTAAAATATATAAAAACTACATTATATAAAAACTACATTATATAATAACGACATACGAAACAGGCTACATTTAGTGCACACACACATTATAGGCTCCGTAAAGTTTAGCTAAGCATACCAGCATTAGGCTTGGTGGGCTGTAAACGCCGAGTATAAACACAGCCGTGAATTAGCGTGGAATGTCGACTGGTCGCCATGTAACAGTCACAAACTCCAGCGGTTAGCAGTTAGTTGGATACAAATCACCCCATTTCTGCACCAGTCCGTGTTAACACAGCCCACCTTCATACAGAGCATCTCTAGCTCGGATCGTCGGAAGGCTAGCAGGCCTGGTAGCTGGACAGTCCGGTTCACTGTTGTTCAGCCATGTTTCCCACGAAAAAAAAACACAGTCTCTGAATTCGCGTTGGGAGCATCGTTGAAGTTGGATGTAGTCCAGTTTGTTGTTTAATGAACGGACACTTGCAAGCAGGATTGATGGGACAGGTGGCCGGCTAGCGTTAGCTCGCTCTGGATGTGCCTTTTCCCCCGGCTAGCGTTAGCTTCCCACTTGGCCGACGAGGATGTCCCCTACCCGGCTCGGGCCATTGAGCGAGTCTGCCGGTCCCCGTGCTGGTCTCCGTGCAGGCGAAGCTCTCGTAGTGTGCCGATTATTCAGTCTGTAATAACGTTCCCTGCATATTCTCCAATCTGTACCGATGTATCCCGGTGGTACACGTGCGGTAGTTTGAATGCACATAATTGTTGTAAAAGTTTGCTGCTGAGAAGATAGAGCAGAGCCCTGTTTAGCGAGTATTCAAGATGGCTGAGATCGGCTCGCTTCGGCTGATGGGCGGGTTTAAAACATGCGGGAGTAGGTCCTACTACTGGCTGTAGTCTTTTGCTCTGGCCAAAAAAGATTTTTTCCAGACCCCCCCAATGCAGATATCTCCTGTCTCAGGGGGATATGAGGGAGGGACGCACAGTCATTCAGAAATACTACTGGGTTTCTACTGATACAAAGCTGAATGCTAAATCGGTGAAGTATCCCTTTTAAGCCCATGTAACACATACTGCAACTGTCCAGGCAACCACCCAATTCTTTTTTTCCTACTAAAATGATGGGAATCTGAAGAGGTGAAACATGGAAATACCAGGCGCGAAGTCAGTAATGGGCCAGGGTGGCACTGGCCTGCCCACTTTACTCACTGGCCCGTCCAGCCAAGTTTGATCAAAATACGTTTTGTTATGAAAAATATTCAAATCTATGTAAAAAAAAGAAAAAGTAACAGAACTAGTTGTGTGTGTTTAATGTGTCTTCTCTTCTGATTAAAACAAATCTGTTTAAACCATAGCATAAGGATCAAACAATTAGGAAGCCTTCGGAACGTAGTTGGTTGCTATGGTAACAACAGGCCGACTCTCCGGGCTGCCTTTAGCAGCTAACGTTAGCTACCTGGCTTTTAGACAATGTACCATGCATGTGTTAAGCAATGTCTTGTTAAAAGTTACCGCGACAACAATGGCTTCTCTTTAACGTGAAATGGACAGTTTTCTTGGATGGAATACAGTAGAGTGTAAATAAGGACAAGCTTTTCTGCAGCATGTGCAGACTTTTCCGCAGCGGAGCTGACAGCCCATCAGCGAGAGAGGAGTTTGAGTGCTGGCCCTCACAGGTAATATTAGCTAAGTAGGCCTAAAATGTGTTTCACGTTATTAGTAACCTTCCTATTTAGTAAGAAATGGTGAACACTGATGATGGCTTCTAGCTGAAACGCGTTTATGTTTTGCCCACATTGAATAAGAAGATAACTTATCTGTGGGTGACGTAGTTTTTAGTTTTCTTTGATCCTGTCACTGCCGTGGACGCAATACACTGCCTAAGATTTGGTGCTTTACTAGCCACTTTTCATTATATCTTTCATAATTCAAACTTGATGCAAGTTTCATTCTTTGAGTTTCTTTTACTGCTCATGATCTGACCATAGTCCTGAATCAACAATGCTGTTATGAATGCACAAAGGATATGTTACATGTGAGATTTCTGTCTGATGTAGGCTATTCTATGTCATGCAGTACGTAAATGCCTTATCTGCTGTTTGGGTTCATGTTTAGTTGCCACTATAAAATGGTTAATTTTATAACAGTGTTGTGCAGAGCCAATGCTGCTCGTTCTGCCGGTGCAAATATATTTTAGCCTGAATAGGTTAAAATTGGCAGGTTTGTATCTATATTATTGTGTACAAACGTTTTAGACTGAGCTTTGTTGGTTGAGCATGTTGTAGACAGTAGGCTACTGCTATTGCCGTTGTAATGCAGTATGTTGGAAGGTAAAATTGTTGCTGTTTTTTTCAGTTTGTCCTTTTTGCTACTTCTACGTCGTTTTGAAAATGGCCCACTCACTTTTGTACTGGCCCACCCAAAATACTATTTCTGCCCACGCCACTGGGATATACCAGTTTCACGGCACAATCATTTCCTACTGGCTGTTCTGCCTACTGCCAGGCTGAGGTGGGTGTGGCTTATGTGCATCACAAAGCTTACAATAAGGAAGTTAAAGGCCATGTTGCAGGTTAACCACCACTGTTGATTAATGGGTACATAAACCACTCAAGAAATGTATATCATTGTTAAAAATGTCTCCAAATAGTCAACATAAGACCTGTGGCGTTGATAGCCAGCCATCAATTTCGGCGAGCTAAACACGACAGCTTTGCTAGCTAACACATCCACATGTGTCTCCATTTCAAACATCACTGCAGGTTGACTTTTAGCAGCAGTGGTTGATTGTGGGCGACAATACTGTCGTAGTTAGCTCGCCAAAACTACTGCCAATTGCCGAAGTTGCTGGCTGGAGTGGCTACGCAACGTGCTAGCTAATTCCGCTAGCATACGTACAGGCTAACTATAGCCTTGTTTGTAACGTAACAAAAAAAAAAACATCTTGTATGAGCGAAGCTTAACATTTCATTTAATAAAAGTATCGTACAAAAGGAGCACTAACGTCACATGTCTTATGTTGACAACGTGGATGCAACAACGAAGGCAGTCGTAAATTTACGTAGCAGGCTAGGCTAATGTTAGCAAACGTCGGCCTGGCTAGCTAGCTGTCTAAACTTGTGAAAAGCTGAACAGCATCCCGTCCAAGCTGCGTTTCACTTTCCCTGCAATATTATCATACACATAATAAAGACACATGGACTCAGTCAAGACCAAAAGTCATATTTTGCAAGAAAAGCGGCAGAGACCAAGACCATAGACAGCAAACCGAGACGGGCTTTGATCTATCGTCTCCCCAACGTGACGTCATGCAATGCATTGTGGAGGAAAAACAAACCGCTGTAAAATAGTACTACTTTATCGTGTTATATTCCGTTTTGTGATACCCAACAACATCAAATACAATAACAGCTTAAATGTTTATTATTAACAAGCAATTAGCGCAAATTCGTTGGAAAATTAACCCTGCAACATGGCCTTTAAGGGGACTGGGAGAGACAGTTTGGTTTTATCGAAGAGAGACACATGCTTCTGAATGTTGCGATGAAGATTTTCCTTTCCCCCATCTAGTTGTGTTTTGTCCATGTCTTAAATGTCTATAGATGAACTGTCAATGGCATGTCAATGCTGATTAGTGCAAAACCAAGGAGTGAGCTGGTCGCAAGATGGAGCAAAGTGGCGTCCCGAACCGGAGAGGTAGGCCTTTGACCTTTATTTTCAGCATGGCAGGTTACCACTGTAGTTTAATATGCACAGGCTAACAAAAGTCTGGAACCCCAGATGTATCGATGGTACCAACTTTTCCCAGGGTTGTAGTTATGCCGTGACAACCAGCCATCAGAAGAGTTACTCCCTCCTGGATTCACTTAGCTTGAAGCACTTTGTGAGTCCTTTTTTCTGCCTTTGTTTTTGGTGATGCTGCTGTGCTATCTTATAAGATTCAGTAGCTCTAGTTTTCAGCCTATAGACTGAGAAGACTACCATGTGCTGTCGGGCCACAGATCCTGTGCAAAGTTTTCTCCTGATAGATCCAAGGACATATCATGCCCACTGTGTGGTAACCATCTTGTGTCTTCAACCTCGTTTGAGGTGAAGCCTTGGATGTGTTTCTTTTTTTTTCGAGCTCCAGAGCAGAAGAGGAGGCAGAATACCTTGTGTGCTCTTTACGCACATATTTGGCACATCACAGCTTTTTTCACTCATGTTATCATTTGTTGGTAAGCTTTGCCAGCTCAGCTCAGGGCAAGCTGTTGTCATGGCAACACCTGTCTTTCAGATTATAGAGGCTGCCACTGGAGCCAATTCAGCAAAGGGATTTTATATGCCTGGTAACATGTGCGCCTTTTTTTTTTACCAAATTGTTTTGGTAAATAATTACAAGAAGAAAGTCTGCTATACACAGAGGTTTTTGTGAAATACATGCCATTTGGCTGGATCTGTTAGCATATGCTGCTCAGTCTGTGGGGTCACAAGTGATGACCCACATTTTAATTGGTGGCACCTGCACAGATCATTAGAGATATATGAGCACAGTATAACCAGCATTTCCCTCCTGACGGGCTTAAGATAGTTCTATAATATATAGAAAAAGTGGGTGCGTATGCCTCGTAGGGAGAGTGTGCAACCTTTTGACGTTCAGTCCCTCAAACCATAATTAAAGATTGAACAGTGCAAGTCTGACGGCAGTAGAGACTGAAGCTATAGATCTTTTCCCGCATTCAGAAGATCAATGATGAATGAATGATGATACTGTATATCTTTCCTTTCAATTAAATCATCTGATTGGGTATTTGTAGAAACAGACAAATTGGAGGATGCATGCTTATATTTGTTAATGAACAGTATACATATATAGTAGTATACAGTATGCTTTCTATCATATCTGTTTTTCGTATAATTCTCGTCAGTAAATCAAGCATTCATCTATAGAACTGAAATAAATACAGATTTGGAAGGCTGGGTGCAGAGAGTTGATGGATTTGAAATGATGCTTGTCACTCAAAAAACAGCGAGTACTTAATCTCATGCATATTCAATGAGGAGATATTAAAAACATGCTCACTCATATTGGGCACAGTGAGCTATGTGCTGGTTCTATTTTTAGATAGACTCCTTTGACTGTTTCTGGCTCCACACGTGAGGCTTCGGGAATGTCAACAGAAGGCTGCAAACAACAAGATGTGAAATGGGAAATGTCAGAGATGACAGAGCTGCTGTGAGTATCTTAGTGCATTTCTTTCTGAATATTGTCACCACCATTAGCGTCAGGCTTAGAGGTGAAACATTGGCCTTTTGCTTGTCAGGCAAAGGCATGGTTATATAGGTTTAACGCTCTGTTTCCGCGGTGAGAAGATGAATTGGGGAATACTGCTGCTATTTATAGTGTAGTATAGTCGTGTGGAGAAACGGCGATAAAAAGAGAGAGCCAGAGAGAGTGATGAGGGATATGAGCGCCTAGGTGCATCGGCCAGATGTAAAACTTATATATGGGGGAACCAATACCAGTATTCAAATGTCTTGCCTTCCCTTTATGGTCAATAATCTATTTTTACAGAGACCCACTTCCAGCCCAGGACTAAGTGTTACAATAAAACATGTTTAAAGTCTTAATATTGTATTGTTTTTCTCAAGATACATCAGGGGAGTCTGCAAATGAGATGAAATAATTACCTTTGCCAACGTGGTTCAGTTTTCTTGTCCCTAAGCAGAATATTTCCAAATGTAATTTTTTTTTTGGGGACTTTTATGGCCTTTAATTGACAGGACAGCTTGAAGACATGAAATGAAAGGGGAGATATAGGGGGAATTACATGCAGCAAAGGGCCGCAGGTTGGATTCAAACCTGGGCCACTGCTAGGACTACATGGGGTGCACGCTCCACAGGGTGAGCTAGAGGTCTCCCCGCTCCCATCAGTATTTAATTTAGAGTTTTGCTGCTACAGAGCTAGATATTTCAGTCAGCAGTTGGTGGAGACCAAAAAGCAAGTAAAAGGAAACACTTTATGAGGGGATACTATGCCATTGTTATGTTTCCAGCTTGTTCTGATGCACCCAAGTGGGCAAAACAAGTCAATTAAAGATGATTTTAAAGTTTAAATTACATGTTTTGGGAAGGCCATGGAAAGCAACTGGTGGTATGGATAATGTTGGCATTTATGAACCACTTAACATTTATTTGTGGTCTAAAAGATATTTATTTATAGGACCGTGCTCATTTCTGCCTACACAAATTCTATGTCATAAGCAATATATTGCAGAGCATGTTTGTCATTACTTCTAGAGACTATTACTACTGTAGAAAGTTCCAGTGAAAACTGTTAACATCAAGGTCAACTGTGACATTGTTTCTGGAGAGACACACTGCAAACATGAAATGACATTCTATGTTTTGATACCATTTTAATACCATAATTATTATTATTTTCTTTTCATTAAGTACTTTAAATTATTGCTGACCATCTTCTAAAGCATGCCTAAAAGTGCTTTACTAGCAATACTGAAAAAGGTTTTCTGGGATTTCCTCCACACAGCTTTCACAGATTGTTTCCCAACTTGTCAAATACTGACGCTTTGCCACGGCCCTCGGCGTCTAATACGCACAAAGCTCTCAAATGCATGCACGGCCGGAATAAAGAACAGGGAGGGAGGGAGGGAAGGAGGGAGTGTGACTTCATTCTCTACTCAGAACACCATTACTCCACCATATCTTCACATGGCAAAAAGTTGTTTACTGCTATATTAATGTTCTAAATGTCCCCTTGAACTAATTGATTTCCTCAATCAATCCATCTCAGTACACATTTCAGGGCCTTTATTTTCTAGTCAAACTTGCATTAACATGCAAATGCAAAAGAATTCTGTCCTTGCGTTCAAGTTCACAACAACATATAAGATTTGAGAGGCAGATATCTGTTCTGCAGCCGACTCTGAAATGGCAGATGTTGGAGGATCCTTTAACACAAAAACGTTCTAAATAGTCTACACATCCATAACCACATGGTAATAAAGCAACAAAATATGAAGTCGACAAAAAATGTTAATCTGATTGATTATCTGTCTCAAGCATGTTTGAAGGCTGCATGTTTATACAGTTACTAAAATGAATGGAAATCATCAAATGTCTTGATGGTAAAATAAATGTAGTTCAGCTCCATTTGACTTATACTCATATAAACTTTAAAGACAACACAGTTTATTCAAAGTGCGTTACAGGGCAGTGATGAGCAAAAATTAAATAGATGCGGTTGGTTAAGGTTTATGGCTTTCTTTGTTCAAATAACTGCTAATACATATAAGTGTAAGCAGATCATCATACTGACAATGTGCATCGTTTCACAATAAGACAGGGATGAAAACGTCTTTTTCACTTTCCAATCAGCCTCCCTTGATGTGATGTGATGTGAAATGAAATCGACTGAGCGCGGTGATGTCATGATTAGTGTGTGGAAATCAGCTCGGCCTGTCAATCATGTTGCCATCACAGCACCCACCAATGCCCCCAGAGGAACAGCGATAAGACTGACAAAAGAAGAATATTAAAGATTGGGAGGACGAGAGGGGATGAGAGGGAGGGAATAAGTAGAAACTCAAATGTATACTGTATGGTAGACAAAGACAGTTTTTTTTTAAAGAAAAAAAGGTTTGCGCTAATGGCAAATGAAAAGATATTACAATCTTTGGGTCTTTTTATACTGTCAGTCAGACTAGGCTTCAGCTCTTAATCTGATCCCAAATAGAACCCTAAATCCAGCCATCTTTGTTCCTCCATCCATTCTCATTATCTGACTAAACCTCTAACCCAATCTCTAGTGCAGATGGTACTATGGTTACTGCGGGAAGCCTGCATGCCTGTTTAAAGAAAAACTGACTGATGTGTCAACAAATCTATTCAATTTAATTTTATTTATAGTATCAACTCATAACGAGTTATCTCAAGATCTCTATAATTTACAAAGACTGAACAATTCCAATAATTCCCCCAAGAGCAAGCATTTAGTGCAACAGTGGCGATGAAAAACATGACAGACATCACAACACAAAGAGCAGCATTCTTAAAAAAAGATAAACCTTCATTGATCCCTATAGGGGAAATTCGATAATACTTCTGTGATGGCTGTAAAATAATGAAAATAAGATAATTCTAACATTTCCATGATGTAATATCAAGATCACACATGAAAATAAGCCAAATTTCACAGTTTACTTACTTCTTTGACCTTTGTAGTCCTTTTGTTCGCCTTCCCAACACCTCCTACATAGGGGTTGTGTAAAAGACTGTGCTGTTGCTATATATGGCATGCTAGTTGGGGGTTGTGCATGTGAGGGATACAGTTGGTTGACTACTCTACAGCCTCTGCCAACCATTTTACATTTGCACTCACGGTGACCATCCCTGTACGTGTTGCACTGTTCACCCTAATGAGAAAGGTAAAGAACCTTTCTCAGACAGCTCACATTTCTGTCGATCATCTCAGACCCATCTTGCTGGAGTTCAAAGAAGGTTTGATAGCTATTATCCCTACAGTGCCACACTCCTCTTCTGTCTTTAACCTCCTTTGTTTTTGGCTCTCGTTGGCTCCTCAGAGGATTTCAGCAAATTCAAATTCAGCTTTTTTATCCTTACAATTAAAATTTTACATTTTCTTCTTTTTACACGTTTAAATTTTCATTAGATTTCTATGAAAATAACACCTTTCTCTAAAGAAACAAGTCCATATGATTAATGAAAAAAATATGCCGTTTGTAATTGCCCTCCAAAACAACAAATGCGTCTGCTCTGATATCGAAAATATTAGGTACAAAATGACTTGGTTAGGGTCAGGGGTGTAGCACAAAATTCTGGGCCCTGTAGAAAGGCATTCTCTATGGCCCCCTCCCCGCATACACAGCTATTCATTCTAGCATCATTTTGGGCCCTCCTTACATGAGGGCCATGGGTACTTGGTTCCATTTCCACACCTAGTCTGACACCCCTGGTTAGGGTTAGGGGACGATCTTGGTTTGGGGTAAAAATAATTACTCTGTAACTTCATCTTCATGGTTAAAATACTGTATGCCAATTTTGAGTGCCGAGGGAAACAGGAAGCACACCACACAAACTTTGTGGCTCATCACCTGACTTCTTACTTTTCTTACTTTGGTGCAATACCTTGCCAACCGTTTTTTTAGGAAACGATGGATCAGGGATTACCATTCAAGAACAAAACAAATGGAATCAAATAAAAAAAAAAATTACACCCTGGAGATCTAGTTGTCATTATTGACGACAATGCACCAAGGAAGGGCTGCGGTAGGGAGGAAATGACCTATGTGTTACCATAAAGATGAGAGTAAAGGGGTTTTTATGGTTGTGCGGAGGCTCCACACAGAGCTTTCGCCGTAGCCTATGTAAGTGGCCTAATGTTTATACTTGTGCGCTGGTGTGTGCGTCCAGCCGCCATGTGTGCCGTCACACTCTCACTTCCTCCTCGCTCTAACACACTCCCCACACAGTGTTAGAACGAGGAGGAAGTGAGAGAGTGACGGCGATTAGCTTTGGAGCGAGTAGCGACTCTAGAGTCATAGTGAGAGAAACAAAGTGTCTCCCCTGTTCTTTCTGACCATGGTGAGAAACCTGGAGCAGGAAAAGTCAACCCTGTCCTTGATTTCATGTTGTTTATGGTGAAGGAGAAACAGGAAATGAGTCGGGGAAATGCAACGCTACTAAGCCACGGCCAAGCGACGTGCGTTGCTGCGACGCGTAGTGAAATTTTTCGAGAGGTGCACGTCAGGCTACGGCGTAGATGCAGAGGGGTCTGCGTCTACGCCTGACCCTACGATGTCGATTCTACGCACGAGTATAAATTAGTCTTAATGGTGAGAAAGGTGATACTAATTAGATGGGGGAGCGGTAGTCTTTTGACCGCAAGCTCTTTGTTATTATTTTTTAGTTATAGTTTATGTTGATTGCATGTGTGTGTAAGCTGCACCCCTGGATTAATGTAACCTGATTCTTTGCAGTTCTTTGGGAAATAAATTAAGGTGAGTGGACTAGACAGTGGCTAGAACCTGTTAAGAAGCCACAACACATGGTTAAGCCTATTTCTTTGTATACTCCTGTGTGAATGAAATACTTGACAAATTAAATGTACAGAGTATCTTCTCATTTTAATAAGAACTTTAGTGCTGGTTTTTCATCATTGCGACAATTGAGTATCTACATTGTGCTTAGTTTCACATTAGCAGTCCATCTGTTGTTAATACGAACATCACATGAAATGAAGATGGACACATGTCAATCAATCCTTTAAACACAGCACTCTGCATGCAAGAGAAGCAGCTCACAGTGCTTGACATCTACTTAGCTTGTTGAAAATCTAAGCCTATTTATGTGTCTCATTTTTATGTGCTGATTTCTATATTGTAGATGCATCTGCAAGTTAATGTGATACTTAATGAAGCAGGACCAGGGTATAAATCCTCATGGTGAGGAGAACACAAGGGACTAGTTTCCAATTAAAGTCCACTCCAACTAGCATGATAATCAAAGTGTTAATGCAATGAAGAAGCTGCACAAGAATTGTCAAAAGTGATTGTCCTTACTACTACTACTACTACTACTTTCATAGAACAATGAAATCGGAGCGCAGTTGCCGCTACACAGGTCCAGGATGCCAGCTACCAGCGGCAATTGTTAGCCGCCAATAGGTGACTGCGAGCCAGCTACAGGCACCGCCAGGTGTCCTTTTAGCGGCCATGGAAGTTGAGTTTAGCCAGAAAAAGTGAGCGTTATAAGATTTTTCCCAGTAGTTAGAGAATATGAGGGCCATAGCCATGGGCGTCAGTTTGGTTTGAAATGTGGGGGGGACAGATATGCAATCGGAAGTGCATTTCCAGAAGTGGTGGGGACAATGACGCATTCATATTTTTTTTCTCTTTCGCGCAGGTCATGTTTTGAAAGACGTTTTCCAGGGGCCTGTAGGCTACTACGAATCAAGTTTAACATGCCCTGGATTCCTTTCAGTTCCCCGGCTGCACTAACCCTAACAACCACGGTTAAACTGTGTCACAACGTTTATCAACTAGTTGACTCAACCCGGGTTTACCAATCTAGAGACGCGCGTTCACATAAAAGAAGCGGTGTTTGCAATCAATCTACCAGAGCCACATATTTTACATAAGAGCAATTCTACATAAATATGAAGAACACAGACACGGTTTACAAGCAAAAGGCAATCCAGTCGCTTCCTAGAACAGGAAGGACAGCTGGCAAAAAAGCCGACGCTGTAAATGTGTAAGTCACAACGCTTATCAGTCCCTCCAGACAAATGCAGAGTTTTGTGATTGTTGTGGGCAGAAATCCTTGATTATGCGGCACGTTTTCTTAAAAAATGTGATGGAATATGTGGGATATTTGTGCAATTTTATGCGATGAAATTGCAGTAACTTGCAAAAACTGTGGTTTGATGAAAAAGAGATTCCCCCCCAACCATGTTGTCAGTAGGCGAAATTACGTCACTACAGAACGTTCCCATGGCAACATGGGAAAATGGCTGCTCTTGTGTGAAGTAAACAACATTTTTCATCTTCCTGCTGAGATATATGTGACTTTATTGCAACGAAAATGAGGGGATTATGAAATCATGCAAGCCCCGCATATTTTGCGAGGAAATTGGCAATTTATGCGGCGAAAGTGCGGCGTAGCCTATTTGAAAAAATGCGGCCCCCCCGCATAAATATGCGGACTTTGGCTGATTATGCATTGAATTCTGCAATCGCATAATCACGTTTGTCTGGAGGGAGTGGCTTATCAACCAGTCAGACACAAGATGTGACCATAATTACACTTGTTCTTTCCATAAACTGTCGTTAGTCTATTCAGTTGCAACCCTGGCAGTGGGAAGCGATCGTGAGCAAATAAAAAATATAAAAACATAATTCAAACCGATGCGCGCATTGGCAACACACGGCTCAAGAAGTTTACAAAGATAGGCCTACGTTATTCCCTCCACTGGAAATCTCTAGGCCCTGGGCTACCATTCATAAAAACACCCATCAGGGAATGTTAACGGGGTTGTCAGCCTCTAAATGTTTTAACTTTTAAGAGCGCACCTCTCTCTCTCTCTCTCTCTCTCTCTCTCTCTCTCTCTCTCTCTGTCTCTGTCTATCTCTCTCTCTCTCTCTCTCTCTCTCTCTCTCTGTCTCTGTCTCTCTCTCTCTCTCTCTCTCTCTCTCTCTCTCTCTCTTTCTCTCTCTCTTTCTCTTTCTCTCTCTCTCTCTCTCTCGAGCTTTTTCTTCTTTTTTTCTCACTGAACTCCACCCATCAATGGATCTTCTAAGAATGGTGATGCCGTTATCAATGGAGTAGGCCTATTGATTGATCAGTAGGCGGTGCTTTTACACCAGTTGATCTCTGATCTCCGACATAACCTGCTCCCGACCAGGTCAGGTGTTCAGCATAAATTACCACGGCGATTGAACCCGGTAACAACTAATCCACCGTCGTGGTACAGAAAACCCTGGGTTCAGTACAGGCCCCCGTAGCTTACTAATGTAAATAAATAAAAATGTATTCAAAAATGTGATGATGTCCGACTCGTTTTATGAAGAAGACAGCCTTAAGTTTTCAAAAAGCAAGACCCGCGCTACGTTCTGCTTTGTAGCCTACCATGTTGACAATATGACATGACATGGTTTAATGTACCTAAACAATAATAATTTCTCTCTCATATTGCTCCTTATAACCACCGAAAACTCTGAAAAAATCGAACCAAAAGTCCAATTATTAACGACGTTATCTGACATTAAGCTTGTTTCTGCTTCACATCTTCAGCAGCAGCGGCTGTGGGTTGACTCCCCACGGTTCTCATGGGCTTAATATAAGTGAAAAAGCTTAACGTGGTTTAATGTTCCTAAACAGAGATCAATGATCACATTTCTCTCTCATATTGCTCCTCATGTACAGTAAGTGCCGGTATCTGTGTTATGAACTTTATTTTTTAACTAAATTGAGCTTGAGGTTTAAAAAAAGTGGTGGGTACAAAATGACTCATGACAAAATCTGGTGGGGACACGTCCCCACCGTCCCCCCCTAAAACGACGCCTATGGCCATAGCCTAACCTGACTCCGCCAGATGGATTGCTTTGCATTTGCTCGGCATATCCATCTGGGAACTTTCCGTTGGAGAACTTTTGGGAAGGGGTGAAAATACTGGTTCGCAGATTGGATAAACCATCTGTCTATCACCACCTATGTTGGCCAAATCAACCAATCAGATCAACGAAGCGTATGAAAATGTGTCTATCAGGTCAGATTTGCATGCGTTGCTTCCGCTTGGTTAGCCTCGTGAGACCATCCTGATCTTGTGAGCTCCTCGTTGCGTCACACATAAACCCGCCTCAAAAGCAACGCTGATTGGTCGGTCGTTTGGTGAACGGCTTCAAATTTTCTCTGTTTCAAGATGCCAGACTGATCTGCGAGTGGAAAACTGGAGCTCACGAGATCAGGATGGTCTCACCAGGCTAGCCATAGCCTGCATTTTATAAATCCAAAGGTCAGGATTGCACCATCACAACCAGAAAATGTTGTCAGACCAGATAGCTATAAATAAGGTTATTTTATTACTAAAGTTTGTTTTCCACTGTTAGACTGGACAATCAGGGATAATTTGCAGGGTCAAGAACAATTTCTTTAAACAAATAAAATAAAGTAAGATGTCTGACCGCCACAAAGTTACCCAACCAAAAATTATAATAGAAACCAACCATAGTGTCCATCAAAAGTCTGAACAAGTCTAGGAAGGGTGGAAAGTGTCTCTAAAAGATGAGTGGGGAAAGACGGGAATCACTTTAGGGGCTCTGCTGCTTTTGCTCTGTCACTCGCACGCACACAGCCAGTACACTTTCCTTTACTCATCTCATGCAGGCGTTGAACTCCGTTAGATGCCTCCACCAGCTCGCCTGGCGCCGGCACTGCGGTTCGTTAGCGGTTACAGACTTTCATCTAAAATGAACAATTCTGATCAGTATGGCAAGTCTGAAACACTAAGGAAAGACAATGTCATGATATAGCAAATTTCATCGCAATTACCCATGTAATGGCAAAATTATATTCCATCTGATTAACTTGATTTTCTGTATGTTCTATTTTAATGTAATCTCCATTTGTCTTTAGAAGATCGTGTACTGCCCATCAGAGATGCAGGAGTCACCAGTCTACAGCTAAAAGACACAGATTGGGTAAACTGATAGAAGTCAGATTAAACTGTTAAACTATCTGACAGACTTTTAGGCACCTCAGCTTGTCTCTCTGATTCGCATTGTACGTCAAAGGCCAAGATAGGCTGGAGACTTTGTGAAGAAACAGATGTCATTATGCATGTGTTGATGTCACTATTCTATGCCTTATCTGTGTAGGCCTGTATAAAAGCCTGTGAGTTTGTGTGCGCCTCTGAGGACTCCTTCACAAATTGCTGCGTGCGGTCTGTGAACTAGTTCTCCTATTCTGCGCAGAATATATGTACTTCAATAAATTACAAAAACCTACATTGGTTTCAGTCTACGACTATTTCTTTGTATGTATATGTGTATATTTGTTTCATTCTCAATTATTTTACTTAATAACTAATCTACACCTGCTGCACCCTGAATGTTTAATTTCCACAACACCCTCAATGTACTTTTCAAATTTGTACAATATGTACACAATATACAGATAAATATAGAAAATTCAACACAAGAAAATGCAACAATAACGATATACAGTAAATGCGTCATCTGTTTTGGTTATTTCATGTGGCTTGTTGATTATCATTGGAAAAAAAAACTTCTTTAAGGAGAAACTACACCAAATAATGTTCTTTCCTTCTCTTCTCCCTTTAATTGTCCCAGTAAGCCATGCCAGTGAGCCAGCATGCACAACAACAGGACCCTGGAATGGGGACACATATCTGGAATGCAGCCACACCTTGCTGCTATAATATGTATGTTTGAAAAGACAATTCTGTGGGCAGATGTGTAAGAGGCTTGAACATTTCAACCCAAGGAAGTCTGTGCAGCGATTCTTTTCCCCCGCCACACAATATTTAACGCTGAGGTACTGTTTAAGTGGCACATGGTTCCCCAGCTCTTTATTGTTACTTGTTCTTGTTGCCAACGACACTACCCAAAAGTTCACTTTTAAAGATCTGTGTGAAAGAAACCCACAGAGACAGTGGTGTTTGTTCTTGGGAATGCATGCACACAAGTGGATGTTCCTGTCACTTCATCTTCATTTTGACTGTCACTGTGATGTCTCAGAGCTGTCCATCAAGAAAACATGGGAGATCACATCATGTACATTGTCCATAGCAATGGGATGCCATAGGTTTTTGCCATACTATTACAACCCCAAATCAGAAAAAGTTGGGACAGTATGAAAAACACAAATAAAAAAAGAAAGTAGTGATTTCTAAATGTACTTTGACTTGTATTTCATTGCAGACAATGTGAACACAAACTATTTCATGTTTTGTCCGGTCAACTTAATTTCATTTGTAAATATACATCCTTTCCTGTCATTCAGACCTGCAACACATTCCAAAAAAGGTTGGGACAGGAGCAATTAAGGGCTAGTAATCAGGTAAATTGGTTAAATAATGATGTGATTTGAAACAGGTGATGTCAACAGGTGATTGTAATTATGATTTGGTACAAAAGCAGCATCCAAGAAAGGTCTAGTCCTTTAGGAGCAAAGATGGGCCGAGGATCGCCAGTTTGCCAACAAATACGTGAGAAAATTATTGAAATGTTTAAAAACAATGTTCCTCAAAGAAAGATAGGAAGACATTTGCTTATTTCACCTTCAACAGTGCATAACATAATTAAAAGATTCAAGGAATGAGGAGGAATTTCAGTGCGTAAAGGACAAGGGCGCAAGCCTAAGCTGAACAACCGTGATCTCCGATCTCTCAGGCAGCACTGCATCAAGAATCGTCATTCATCTATAAGCGATATTACCACATGGGCTCAGGACTACTTTGGCAAACCTTTGTCAAGTACCACAATATGTAGTTACAGCCACAAATGCCAGTTAAAACTGTACTGTGCCAAAAGGAAGCCCTATGTTAACAGTGTCCAGAAGCGCCGTCGACTTCTCTGGGCTCGGAGGCATCTGGGATGGACCATCGCACAGTGGAAACGTGTACTGTGGTCAGATGAATCAGTATTTCAGGTATTTTTTGGGGGAAATGGACGCCGTGTGCTCTGGACCAAAAGAGAAAAGGATCATCCAGACTGTTACCAGCAACAAGTCCAAAAGCCAAGGTCTATCATGGTATGGGGTTGTGTCAGTGCCCTTCTGTGATGGCACCATTAATGCTGAAAAGTACATAGAGATTTTGGAGCACAATATGCTGTCTTCAAGAAGACATCTTTTCCAGGGACGTCCATGCATATTTCAACAAGATAATGCAAAACCACATTCTACACACATTACAAAGTCCTGGCTGCAGAAGAAGAGGATACGGGTACTTGACTGGCCTCCCTGCAGAAGAACCAAAATAGGAAGTTTTTCGGCTTAAGACAGTTCACGTATAGTGGTACAGTATAGTGTGACTACTCACAGAAATAGGACAGTTTAGTACACTAGGACAAAAGTGAGGCATGTAAATAAAAATATATCTAAAATAAATAGCCTATATTAAATGAAAACAGAACTATTTCTAAGAATGCTCCATGTGTTTTCTATAACAATAACTGACTGAGTACAATAGCTCAGATCGCCAGCAGCTGTCTGCTCAGAGCGCATCCACTGACTCACTCACACACAGCTATTCCCCATAGTACTTAAGTTAACTTAAGTTAACTCTCTTAAAATGAGTTGTTATTCTCAACCTAGTCTATAGGTTGTCCTCTCCGGGAACCATCACCTTATTGTGGTGGAGAGGTTTGGGTGTCCAACGTTGGAGTTTACCCCGGTGGACAAGAGGGTCGCCTCCATAAGCCTGCGGGTTGTTGGGGGGAAAACTCTGACTGTTGTTTGTGCATATGCACCAAACAAGAGTTCAGAGTATTCGGCCTTCTTGGAGACCTTGAATGGAGTCCTGAATGGGGCTCCGGAGGGGGACTCCATAGTTCTGCTGGGGGACTTCAACGCACATGTGGGCAATGACGGAGAGGCGGAAGGAACGGCCTCCCTGATCTAAACCAGAGTGGTTGTCTGTTATTGGACTTCTGTGCTAGTCATGGATTGTCTATAACAAACACCATGTTCGAACATAGGGATGCTCATAAGTGTACTTGGTACCAGAGCACCTTAGGCCGAAGGTCAATGATCGATTTTATAATCGTTTCATCTGATCTGAGGCCGTATTGGACACTCGGGTGAAGAGAGGGGCGGAGTTGTCAACTGATCACCATCTGGTGGTGAGTTGGGTCAGGGGGCGGGGGAAGACGCTGGACCGACCTGGTAAGCCCAAACGGGTGGTGCGGGTAAATTGGGAACCTTCTGGGAGAAGCTCTTGTCCAACAGACCTTCAACTCACACCTCCGGCGGAGCTTTTCGTGCATCCCTGTGGAGGCTGGGGGCATTGAACCTGAGTGGACAATGTTCAAAGTTTCCATTGCTGCAGCTGCGGCAGGGAGCTGTGGTCTTAGGTGCCTCAAGGGGCGGTAACCCTCGATCACCGTGGTGGACACCGGTGGTCAGGGAAGCTGTACGACTGAAGAAGGAGTCTTTCCGGGATATGTTATCCCAGAGGACTCCGGAGGCAGTTGCAAGGTACCAAAGGTCCTGAAGGACTGCAGCCTCTGCCATGAAAGAGGCAAAGCAGCGGGTGTGGGAGAATTTCGGAGAAGACATGGAGAAGGACTTTCGGTCGGCATCAAGGCGCTTCTGGAAAACCGTCCGCCACCTCAAAGGGGGAAGCGGGGAACCATCCAAGCTGTGTACAGTAAGGATGGGACGTTGTTGACCTCAACTGAGGAGGTAATAGGGTGGTGGAAGGAGCACTTTGAGGAACTCCTAAATCCAACTGATGCGCCCTCTTTGTTAGAGGCAGAGCTGGAGGATGACGGGGGATTGTCGTCCATTTTCCTGGTGGAGGTCACTGAGGTAGTCAAACAACTCCACAGTGGCAAAGCCCCAGGGATTGATGAGATCCGTCCAGAAATGCTGAAAGCGCTGGCTGTGGAGGGGCTATCTTGGTTGACACGCCTACTCAACATTGCGTGGAAGTCTGGGACAGTGCCAAAGGAGTGGCAGACCGGGGTGGTGGTTCCCCTGTTGAAAAAGGGGGACCAGAGGGTGTGTACCAATTACAGGGGTATCACACTTCTCAGCCTCCCTGGTAAAGTCTACTCCAAGGTGCTGGAAAGGAGGGTTCAGCCGATAGTCGAACCTCAGGTTGAAGAGGAACAATGCGGATTCCGTCCTGGTTGTGGAACAACGGATCAGATCTTTACTCTAGCAAGGATCCTGGAGGGAGCCTGGGAGTATGCCCATCCAGTCTACATGTGTTTTGTGGATCTGGAGAAGGCATATGACTGGGTCCCCTGGGAGACATTGTGGGAGGTGCTGCGGGAATATGGGGTGAGGGAGTCCCTTCTCAGGGCCATCCAATCTCTGTATGACCAAAGCGAGAGCTGTGTCCGGGTTCTCGGCAGTAAGTCGGACACGTTCCAGGTGAAGGTTGGCCTCCGCCAGGGCTGCAATTTGTCACCAATCCTGTTCGTAGTATTTATGGACAGGATATTGAGGCGTAGTCATGGTAGGGAGGGGTTGCAGTTCGGTGGGCTGGGGATCTCATCGCTGCTCTTTGCAGATGATGTGGTCCTGATGGCATCATCGGCCTGTGACCTTCAGCACTCACTGGATCGGTTTGCAGCCGAGTGTGAAGCGGCTGGGATGAGGATCAGCACCTCTAAATCTGAGGCCATGGTTCTCAGCAGGAAAACGATGGAGTGCCTTCTCCAGGTAGGGAATGAGTCCTTACCCCAAGTGAAGGAGTTTAAGTACCTTGGGGTCTTGTTCGTGAGTGAGGGGACAATGGAGCGGGAGATTGGTCGGAGAATCGGCGCAGCGGGGGCGGTATTACATTCAGTTTATCGCACCGTTGTGACGAAAAGAGAGCTGAGCCAGAAGGCAAAGCTCTCGATCTACCGGTCAGTTTTTGTTCCTACCCTCACCTATGGTCATGAAGGTTGGGTCATGACCGAAAGAACGAGATCCAGGGTACAAGCGGCCGAAATGGATTTCCTCAGGAGGGTGGCTGGCGTCTCCCTTAGAGATAGGGTGAGAAGCTCAGTCATCCGTGAGGAGCTCGGAGTAGAGCCGTTGCTCCTTCATGTCGAAAGGAGCCAGTTGAGGTGGTTCGGGCATCTGGTAAGGATGCCCCCTGGGCGCCTCCCTAGGGAGGTGTTCCAGGCACGTCCAGCTGGAAGGAGACCTCGGGGAAGACCCAGGACTAGGTGGAGGGATTACATCTCCAACCTGGCCTGGGAACGCCTCGGGATCCCCCAGTCAGAGCTGGTTAATGTGGCTCGGGGAAAGGGAAGTTTGGGGTCCCCTGCTGGAGCTGCTCCCCCCGTGACCCGACCACAGATAAGCGGACGACGACGATGGATGGATGGATGGATAGTCTATATCCTTGACGTTCCACTTCCAGGATTGCTCTGTTGCCACCGGAAAATCCGCTGGATTTCACTCATTTAGGCCGGATATCCGTTGCCTTGGGCTTTCTTTGTGTTGGCAAACTCAGGTCGATTTTTGGGGAGTGTGGTCAACCTTTTCTCAGATTTCAGCAGGGTAAATCCAGACAGCTAGCTAGACTATCTGTCCAATCTTAGTTTTCTGTTGCACGACTAAAACAACTTTTGAACGTACACGTTCCACTAAAACAAGTTGTGATTGGTTTAAAGAAATGCCAATAAACCAGAGCATGTTTTCCTCCCATCCCCGAATGCTATGTGGAGTAGCCAGACTCTCCTCCATCGTGCTTTGGAGGAGGGTCTGGCAAAGCGAGACTATTCTCAACCCAGTCATGTTTTTCTCCAATACGCAACAAACGCTGTTTTGCATTTCAACTCGTATGTTGTTTAAGGATTGAGCATCATTTCATCTATGAAGTAAACAAGCCTCTGTATGTGTGTATGTCTGTATGTGTGTTCATTTTGTCACCTATTTTTAATTTAGCATTGGTCTTGTGCCAAATGTCATATTTAGTCATTCACGTATATTTTTTTGTTAGTCGTTTTAGTCGACTAAAAGTCTTGTCATTTTAGTCAAGTTTTAGTCAAAACTTAAATAAGAATTTAATATTTCTGAGATTATTTCTGATAACCATTTCAGTCAAATATTTATGACACATTTGGATTTTTTTGTCAATATTGTACGTAAAATGAAACCAAATATTAAGCTTTTTCCTTATTCCACCAGTAAATTCCTGTTAAACGACAAAAACAACCACTGGATGGAAAAAGGGTATTTTACAATAACTTTGAATGCAGCATGAGGCTAGCGAGGCGAGTTTCAAGTGAATGCAACATCTGTGTTGTTTTTCAGACAACAGCAGCTACAGACTTTCGTACGTCCCGGTATTGGAATCCTACAATGAAATATAGTGTTAACTAGCGTAACATGCAGCAATGTTTTGGTTGCCTCTAACGTCCGTTTAGGAGCATTAGAGAGTAATGCAGGCATTTAAGTGGCACCGAAATGAAGCACCAAAATCCGCGTCCAGTAGATAATGGTCGTTACGGCACCGGTGCCGTATTAACACCGGGTCTCGGTACCCAACCCTAGTAACAGCTAAATATTCTATCTCATAATGAAAAAGTAGAGACGATTGTAGACGAAGATTAAGAGAGATTTTATCTTAGTTTTTATTTTATGCAAAACATTTTAGTCTCATCTTTTTTCGTCAACAATAATGCATGTTAATTTAGTCTTAGTCAGCGTTTTTGGACATTGGTGCAGTCTCGTCATCGTCTTGTCTTAGTCATGGGAAAAAAAGGTCGTTGACAACATATTTAGTCTTGTCTTGTCTGACGAAATTAACACTACTCTGTATGTCTTCCTTCCCACTGAGAGCAAAAGAAGGTCTCGGAGATTAGAACAGACGCAGTAACTTGCTTGCTCCCTTTTCCGATCCGATTGGGCAACTGGCTGATTGTATTTACTGGCCCAATGTAACTTTTTACTGGCTCCAGGTTATCAGGCAATCTTTATTTTTGGACCCTGATGTGAATGAATGAGCTGGCCAGATGCAGCTTTATGGAAGAAATAGGTTATGTAACGCAACATCAAACTATATTGACTGTTCTTTCAACCCATATCTTGTTTGAAAATATATCGATACAACTCTTCTTTCAATGTCAAAAGAACTAATCTCTTTGAGAGACAGACTGCCTCCTATCATCTTTACGGAGATCAAGGTGGCAATGCTGTTCTGCCCCTGCTCTTTCAGATACGAGTGACCTCATATCCTTCCCATGGTGTATGATTACCTCGTTTTAATGCAATTCATACAGCAATTTGTAACCAGAGGATGAAAGCAATGCAAGTACTTCATCTTCTGGTGACAACTGCCTCCAGTGAGCCCCTCAGTCATACAGGGACAGTTGGAGCAAGAGCAAACAATATATACTGAAATCCATTTTTCCTTGTCCTTGAACCTGCTAGAAAATGTCATCATTTGAAAAATGAATGAATAGTTCGGACCGAGGAGTAACCAGTGCTGTGGTAGCTTGTTTTTGTTTCGGTTCCTCTGTATGCATGGCAAGGGTAGACAGCTGTACAGCTGCTTGAGTCCAAAACATCTGAGTTGATTCCTGCGGTGACTGCATCTGTTCATGTTAATTGTCTGAGCTGACTAACATTGGATCCAGATTACATGTGTTAGGACACATACAGCTATTTGTTTGTTTAACAAATAGATTCACAGTTGCATGTTCTGCCGGGGTTCCTTGGCAGCTATGAAGTAGCATTTTCTTATGTAATTACTAGGCTATATGTATTTTGCAACAAAAACAGATTTCATGCTGTAAACTGATTATTTTTGGCTGATCTAAACTCTGCTCATACAGTATTAAAAAAGTAATTTACCTCATTCCTGCTTATTTAGGACCACGACCACCTTTTAGATGGAGTCAGGGATTAGGTAGTATCTACAAGATGGCAGCTGTCAAGTGTGGTGTGCTTGTGGTGCTTTTAGCATACCTATTTATTATTATATTTTTAGAAAACAGCCTTAAAATCAGTTTTGAAGGGCATTCAGACAGTTGTTATGCTCATTCAAACAAACTTTTACTTAAAAAAACAGCTTGGTTATGGGAATAAAATCCTCATGGACACATTTCTCTATCCATGCTGGTATCCAGCCAAGCACAATGATAAAAATGGCGTCAAACGGCAAGTAAATGGCGGTGGATTGATAATCAGCTATCAGGTTCCCAAACATATGCAAGCTAATGTTAGTAAAGTATCAGTGCTATCGTTATTCTGTATATTGTACGAGATTAATAAGGCGATGTTTACAGCGTAGGAGAGAAGCAACGGAGGTTTGTGTTTTTAATATTTCTCTGAGCAGCATGAACAATGTCAATGAAAAATGAAACTATTATCTCTTAGTATCTCCATCGTTAACACGCAGCTGTTCTAGCTGTAGCTAGTCTGTGTTACAGATCCATGACGTGAGTTGTCTGCCAGGGAAATCACGGCACATATGATTACGTTTATGTTACAAGGTAGACGATACTTTTTCATCATTGACGCGAGGAAAAGTGTCCTAGACGTCATTCTAGCGTTATACACAACCGTGCTGTAGTTAGCCAAGCAAGTAGCAACTATAAAACTTTTACACAAATAGGCAGAATTACCTGTTGAGAAGAAAGCAGGCAACTTCGGCGTCCCTTTTAAAATCCTTGCTCCTCATCAGCTCTTTCCATCTTGGAAAAGCCACAACAATATTAACTTTGGTCGCGTTGCTTTGTCTGTCACGTTGTCATTTTAATTTCCTCGGCGACTCAGTTACATGTCCCCGATAATAGGCAACAGGCTTTCAAATCTGCCAGCGGTGAGTTGCAAATAATCTTCTCCCCCTCCCTCCCTGGCATACGTCACAGTCAGTGCCACTGAGTGAAAAGCACGAAATGCGGAGCAGTATAGCCTGTATGTCCCTTACGGGCTACCGTATTTCAAGATGGCGCATGGCTATGGAGCGTCTACCCCAGTTCATGTAAATTTCAAGCCAATAGGAATACTTGGAATTTATGGTGGTGGTCAGTATTCATAAAAAAGGACAAGTTTGTGAAGGGCAATACAGATTTTGATAATGAACAACTACAAATGTTACACACTGGGGCTTTAATAGAGTAAATTAAGTTCACAGGTACTCCACTAGGGGTAGTTCAACATATTTTGTACCCCCCCAGATTTAAGACTAATCTGGGAAAACAGTCTTTTCTTTATGCTGGAACTACCCTTTGGAACTGGTTACCTGGTACACTCAAGACAGTCAGAAGCATAGGCAGTTTTAAACAGGGTAAGTATGGTTTAGGTGCCAATCATAGTCATTACCTATTTGTATTGTTGTTGTTTTTTATAACATGGATCAATTTGTTTAATGTATGATAAATGATTGATGTTTGATCTGCTGCCACTTGTCCTTTCCCCCTGCCCTTATAGGGACCACAGTGGAAATAAGTCTTTGGGCTTTATTGTGTCATCCCTGACTATTTATGCAGTTTAATGTATGACACAGAGTACTGTTTCATATTTTATTTTTAAGTGGTAAAATAAAATCAATCAATCAATCAACTAGGGGTGCCGGACTGGTATTGGTAGGTATGCTTCCTTGCTCTGATGTAATATAAGAACTGGATACAGCATTCGAGGCGGAGCCCTGTTCATTCCCATGAGAGTTGCTCAGTGGCGCATGAAGCCATCATGGAGCCAAACATTACCTGGAGGATCAGCAATACTTACGCATTGTGTAGACCATAGAACAGGCACACTAGAGACCTCCACCGGCCGAGTCGGCTACTTTCGGTTTAGCGCTCCAGTAACTTAAATGGGGATTAAAAAATGTAATTGTGCGGCTAGACTTTCAAAATTTTATCGGACCAAATGGGTCAAATTCTGATAGTGAAACGGGAGTTGTGACGCTCATAAAAATGTACCCACTGATTTACAGTTGTCTTTTGCCATGTAGGTCTATGGGGAAAAGTCTTTTTAGGTCAGAGGGCATCACTTGATGGCCCGGGAGTTGCAATTCCACTGTTTGGTGGCTATGTTTAATTTGCTTCAAAGCCTGGCACACTTCCTGGGGGCCTGTGTTAAGTGAGGCAGAAACCAATGAACGATCACCATCTTGAAGAATATTGCTATTCCCACAAATGAGATGAAGAGAAGACAAGGAGCAAAGTGACAGAAGGCCTCTTCAGAGAGAGGATAAACATGAACATCCATTGTATGAAGTCTATTATTGCACATTCCATCCTTGCAAAACTATTAGCAATTTGATTTTGCTACATCTGATGTGACTTCTATGGCAGACTGTTTAACACTAGAGGCCTGGGTCATTCCCACAGAGACTACCAGCTAAAAACCATTAGTGACATGAAACCTCTAATATAAGATACATACAGAAGACTACTCACTGTTGTGGCTGCAAAAGATTGTAAGTCCAAGAACTGATATATGGAGATAAATTGGAAAAGGGTGACTATTACATATTTTAAGTGATACTCACTAAGTGGAGCGTCTGATTTATAAAAGAGGAAGCACTGTCTGCTTTTGGGCTTCCTGTGTCTGAAACATTTGTGCAGATTGTGTTCTCTATCATATCGAGACTATCTCTCCACGGAGATACATATTCCATATGTACGGGGGACTGACCCACTGGGGCAGTTGACATGGATACCACTTTAAGACACACCACTATGTGGCCCATACTTGGGTATAAAAGGCCCAGGTGTGCATGGGTTTACTGATTTACATTGATTGGAACATCACAAATACTGTGAAAGTATACTAACTTGCAATCTACAGAGGAATGCACACACAAACCGTGCCTTCAAAGCTGGAACTCCTCTGCAGAGCAATGCATTGACATTTCTATAATTACTTAAGTCACTGAGCATGAGTTTATGTTTAGCTATCAAAAATCACGTCTGCAACAAACAATGAAGTGGCACGCAGACCATATTACGCACTGCCTGTTCTCATAGAGCCAGGGTTACAATGTGTAATCTTCTTTCTATTTCACACTAGCTGACACTGACACAATATTTCCAGGATGACTTGTGCCTTGTGTCGTTGACCGCAATAAATGAGGGAATCGAGCCATCAACACCTCACGGCACCCTTTCACACAGGAAAATTGCATGTGTGTGCGTCACAGTGTAAAGCCAGAAATACACACACACACACACACACACACACACACACACACACACACACACACACACACACACACACACACACACACACACACACACACACACACACACACACACACACACACACACACACACACACACACACACTCACACACACACCCCTAAGAGCCATTTCAGAACTGAAAAACAAACTCATCCTTACTACCTAGGGAAGGCAGTGGATGCAGGGACAGTGAAAGGTGCACATATGGTGACATCAAACAACTCCAATTGACAACATGAATCCCTCAGAGATAAAAACAGCACTAAAGGGCAGGGCACAGGACTTGTTCACTGGCCTCATGTTGTGGAGATCACAGCTGCACTGCAACAGGTAGATTTGAACTTTTAGATATGAACCTTTAGTACTTGTAAAGATGTATGCTCTTTTACAAGGACACACTGGAGGTTGTGTTTGCAATATTGTCACAGAATACCAATTCCAGAAAAAAGGTGACTTTTGTAAAGAATGTAATACTAGATCACATATTTCATTTTAATTAAGCACGTTTTTCAAATTCCTCTGTGGGAGAAAATCCATTAAAGATTCAATGTGCGGGAATTTCTCACATCTAGCGTTGAGATCATATCGCAAACAACTCTCTCGCGCCACGCAGTTCAAAGTACGTATTACAGCTACGGTATGCTTTTTTCTGATGACGCCGGTCTCTTGCTCTTTTCGATATCCATTTTCTTGTTCTGGGCGAAGAAGAAGTCTCCTGTTCCTGACATTTGGATTTTGAATACATGTGGTCCTCAGTGTTTCCTTCTTCAAACTTGCCGGGGCCGGGAAGCTATGATACCCATTAGCAGCACCTGTGAGTTTATCATGTGACTGCGAAAACGCGAAAGGCGGAGCAGTATATCCTGTATGTCCCTTACTGGCTAACGTACCATATTTCAAGATGGCGCATGAATATGGAGCGTCTACCCCAGTTCATGCAAATGCAAATGTAAAATTTCAAGCCGATAGGAATACTTGGAATTGAAGGTGGTGGTAAATATTCATGAAAAAGGACAAGTCTGTGAACAGGCAACACAGATTTTTGATAATGCACAACTAAAAACGTTACACACTGGACCTTTAAGGCATGAAAATGCAAACAAGAAGGAACAAAAGTGTGAAAAGTCTGTAATGCAAAACTAATTACATGTTTCAAAAATGGTTTATCCCTGTCCCCTGCATATACAAAAGCTCATTCAATATTCAAAATTACATTGCAGTTGTAGTGCAACACTGCTAATCCATATTGACTGAATTGAAGTTAAAACTTAACTTATGCTTATTCTTGCTTAGAATTAGATTAAAAGATTGATTTTACGAGATGTTTTTAACCGGTAATGAACTGTGTCAATTTAATACTGATGCCATCAGACGGCCGCATGGACAGACAGCAGTCGGAGCTCCGGCGAAGCTCTGTGCCCGTTTGCAGTACAGCCTGATGGCCAATTTGCCCCTGCATTAAACAGCGTTGTAGTTAAGAGCACCTAAACCATGACCAAGTCAACACTAAGACCAGACTGAATCAAGAACAAGACGAGAACAAGACTTTGAGGGGTTGAGCAAGTCCAGACCAAGACCAAGGCAGGGTGAGACCGAGTCAAGACCAGACCAGTGCAAGACAGCCAGAGCTTCTTATCCTGTCTCCTGCATTCATTTTCTTGGGAGCGCATTTTAAAGGGCCGGGGAGAAGGGATTACAGTAACAGTAACAAATTTCAAATTAGAAATTAGTCGTTGCATGGTTAATGGTTGCATTTGGAGCAGGAAAATGTAATGCACAGGTAATTTAGCGATATCCCTGCAGTTGTGGTCTTGACCGGTCTTGAAATAAAATCCTGAGTTCTCTTTGTCCGAGACTGAGACAAGACTGCGTAAAAATGAGGTTGAATCCGAGACGAAACCGAGACCTTTAAAAAGTGGTCTTGAGACCAAGACTGATCTCGAGTACTACTACAACAGTGCTATTAAATATGTTGATGGAGCCAGCAGCCGGTTAGCGTATAGCACAAAGACGGGAAACAGGTCAACAGCTTTCCGGCTCTGTTTAATATGTTGCAAAGCAATAGGGAACTTGAAAAGACTTCACTTTGCACATGTTGTAGAGGACGGGTGCATTCAACGGATGCAAAGGGACCTCCAAGGCAGGCATATTGGAATTCGGCTTTCACGTGTTAATCAAACTTACGTTAGCAATCAATTTCTGCAGTGAGGTGTAATGTTGGAGGATAGTGAAGAAAATAGGCACCACCAGTATGCTACCAGATGCTCTCTATGGTAGCCCAATAGAAGTTGAGCAGGGTTTTTGTTGACATTATATATTTTTTATTACTTTGCACGGCAGCTGAATAATCGTGGGATCACATATCACAGAAAAGCCATTTTATCAGGCTTCAAGTAATGCCCTTGTGTCCAAACCAGAGTCGGCTGGACCAATCAGCGTCCTGTGAGGAGCTAAGACAGCTACAACCATGGTTAAGGTGTGTGTGCTGAGTGACTGTTCATTCAAAACAACAAGGGTGGCTCATAAAGAGGTTAGCAGATGCTGCAATAACATCAGAACTTTACAAAGAGTATTTCTACATTGAAAGAAGAGCAAAGAACAGCATTGAAGGCTTTTCTCGATGGAAAAGATGGCAAGAGTTTGATAGACAGATGGTTCATCCAATCACCTGCTAGGTATAACAAACATCTGAGACATCAGGTTGTGTTTTTTAAGGCATGTCAGAAAGTATACTCTCTGTTGAGCCTTCCTGACACAACTGGGGCCTCATGTATAAATTTTGCGTATGCACGAAATGCTTGCGTACGCTGGTTGTCACGGACAACTTTGTGATGTATGAAAAAAAAACTTGACGTGAGAATGTGCCGTCACGCAAACTGTTGAGCAGTCGTGAGAATGTGCGGGCCGTCCGCAAAGTCTTGTCTGGCTCTGTAACGTGGCGAATTCTAAGTTAAAAGTGCTGAAAATCACCAAACATTAGAAAATAAAGTTTCCACTTCACTTACTGGCGTATGTCTGTGACGTCTATGAAAAAAAATATATATCCGCTGATACTCCATAAAAGTTTGATCATTTATATGGCTAATGTTTCACATCTTTCACACTATTAACTGTTTAATCTGCAGGCTACTTAACCTCTCCCACTGCGCAAAGAAGAGTGCAAACAACGTCGTTTCGACGTCTTTTTTGCACGTCCAATTTTGCTCCCCTGAAGGTGCAGAACGTTACTCCAGATGACGTGTTTTTTTAGACGACGAACGGACGGCCAGTATCGACGTCGACATGACCTCCGTATAAGGGCTAATTGCAGTCCAAATGTGGTAATTCTAGACGTCTTTTCAATGTCAAAATTAAAATAATTTTAGACTTCGTTTTTATAGTGCTTACGTGCATAGCTGTAGTCCCATTTCAGAAGGTGGCATACGTTTCAGTTTATTTTCCTACATTTTCATTTAAATGTCTCAGCAGCAGCTCTGAAAATGCATTACCGAGTCATCAAAACAAACTGCAGGGAAACAGTTACAGGAAACGCATTCACCTTCTGTAAAAATGGGACTACAGTTGTACACAAAGCTTAATAATAAATCACAATTCAATCCGCACTCATTTATTTCCATCTTTATTTTTGGATGAAACAATATTGTAACGTTTTACAAAAAAAAAAAAAAACACAATTCTAGAACCTAATTTACAAAAGAAAAAAAATAATATTATTGAACATGAAAAAGTCAACCTGAACCAACTTGTACAGAAGTTCTGAACATATTTAAAAAACAATGAACACTAACGGATAATAATTTACAAAAAAAACAATAAAATTCAAGTGCTGAAATGGAAAAAGTCCACCGGACATATTAAAAACAATGAACACTAATGTAAAATTATTCTTGGGTGTGTCTCTGCCACCTCCACTTCTTTGTGGTGCATGTTTTAGGTGCTCTGCCGCATGCATCCTTATGATGCCCTCTGTGGCTGCGGCATCACACTTCATGACTCAGTCTGCACCAGTAGAAAAACACAATATTAGAAATATGCAAAGGCAATCTACAGTCATGCACCAAGCGCCCACATTTGTTAGCAAAACATGTTGCCTGTGCATCCACTACCAATACTGGATGAATACAATGTTGAATACAAATGTTGTGATAGCTTCAGCATTACATTGTTTTATGTCAACAGCATGGAAATATTGTGCGCAGTGAGGTTACCATTTAATTTTCCACCCTTGGTCAACTTTGGCTTACCTTGTATTGCTCTATAGATTTTAGTCTTCTCCAATGCAGTCTTGCCCTTTGTCCCCCTTCATATTAAATCTGGCCATCAGGGAGTTACTGAAGAGCCTAAAGAGAAATAAATTACATGTATATATTAAATGTTAATGGGAACAGCGTATCACAACACAGAGCATAAACCCTTTAACTCCCTCAGGGCTCTAAGGGTATGTTTTTTAAATTTGCCTTTTAAAAAAGGTACTTGCACATAGCATATATGTGTTTTATATCAAATGTTTAACAATGTTCAAACATTGTTAACACAGAGCACTTGAATGTCACACACAATTTATACTGCATGTAGGAACATACCTGTCAAGGACTTTGTGCACACAATCTTTGATGTTCTTCCCTCCTATTCTTGATATTTGCAGAACCTATTGGAATAAGACCATGATAAAGGTGACTGATCTCCAAAGGAACTCAAGTGTGTGAATGGACTGTATTGTCTTATGCTAGGCCATCTATTATTTCCACATTGATTACCTCCAATTAAAATAGCAAAACTAGCTAGCTGGTTTACAATTGTTTTGCAAAAAATGTTCTGACATGATAGAAACCACCCTATAATTGTTGCTAGAAAAACAAGCCACTGCTACAACTGAAAAGCTGTTTGTGTAGACAAAAAGAACATTAGAGTAATGGAGAAGGTTGTACTATTAAAACGGTCTCCCTCTCGCTCAGTGTCCTGTGGTCTCACACTGTCATAGATCAATACTTACCATCCTGAGGCAATGGGAAGGTCAACCTTCGATTCTCCACCACTGCATCTGCAAGATAGAAAGTCTGTTTTAGAGATTACCAAATGACAAAACATTCAAGAGATTTGGGCAGCATTAAAAGAGAAATAATAAATCTGTAATATTGTAGCAATTAGGGGTGCATCAATACTTCTCACTGAATTTCAAAGTGCTTTGATGAAAACTGACATCTATAGACAACTCACCATGCCTTGGCCTGTCATAGGGGGGGCTGGAGAGATCACCATGTTGTGATATTTCATGCCTGGACCTGGGGGCAGGGCTGGAGAGGCCACTGTGCCTGGACCTGGCGGCAGGGGACCTGGAGCGGTCACTGTGCCTGGACCTGGCGGCAGGGGAGAGCGAGGACCTGGATCTAGAACAGGAGACATTGCTATGTTTTGACCTGATGCTGGATACACTGCTGGACCTAGTACCATTTTAAGTTATTTAAATTTCTTATACACTAAAAGAGACTAACCCCTATTGGTTAGCTATCAATAAGGTCTGGAGACCAACCAGTATAAGCCAGCCGTTACTGACGCTGTGCTTAACCCGTTTCTTTACCTGGAGCGATAGCCCTCCCTGGCACTCCTGCTTGTTGCATGTTGAGGTCCTGAAAAACAAAGAATGTTCTTTAATTTCACAAGGCCTGACAAAATACGTCAAATAAAAGTGGCTGTTTGAAGTGTGATGAGATGAATACTGACTGGGTGGGGACATGTCTCTGCGCCCAGATGCTGTGCTTGCATCTTGAAAATCTGAAACAGACAAAGAATATTTAAAAAAGCAAAAATATTTAAATGAAGAGTCCATTAGCTGTAGTGGATACTAGGGTTGCACTAGGGTTCACTTACCTTGCAGGAACACCTCCCTCCAAGTCTAAAATGTAAAAAACACTGAACCTGATAGAAAGAAAAAAATGGTTTAATAACACCCAACTAAACCTTTACAATACTCGCACAACAGTGTCGTTTGCCTACAATAACAGCCTTGTTCTCTTGAACAAGCGACACAATTGGACTATGTAAAACAAGTAACAAGAACCCTATAGTGAAGTAGGATAAACTATAGCCTCCTAGGCTATGATCTAGATCTATGATCTAAACTTATCAAATTATCAAAAACGGGGATTGTGAAAGATAAATTTGAATCAGTGGCTGCAGGAACTTAGCCTGCCACGTGCTTTTCTCCGAGAAGTTGTTAAAATACGAATTTCGCCTGAAATAAGAAATTACATGATGTCCGGACCTCGGTGACCTCTTAGCTGGCTATGCCATGTCCGGAACACGAGGCCGCAATTTATATTGAGACAAGGCACCAACAACTTGTTTGAAAACACATATCCCCACGTGGGAGCAGTAACTTGTAGCTATAGGCTAGGCTAGTTAGCTACCAGGTTAGCTACCAGCCAGGCTCTAATAAGTGACTTCGCGACGGAGCTGCACGTTAAATAGTTGGTTAACGTGAATATTTTTTGGCACTATGGTCATTTTCAACCGTAATTCCAATTCAAGTTTAACATTATAGCTGATGGGAATAGATGCAATGCTAATTGTAGCCACAACAGGTTCAGACGGTGTAAAACAACAACGCTAAAACAGCGAACATTATAAATACATGAATAAACATACAATGAACTAACATGACCGAACTTACCTTCAACTAAATGGAAGCCGGTGGTTTAATAATGATACTTTTTTTTTAAGCAGTGGTTGAGCTGAAATGCTGTCGTACCAAATCAAATGCCTGTAGTGTTGCATCAACCAATCTTCTTCTTCCTTTGTTTATTGGCAGATCGCAAACAACATACCGCCACCTAACGCACTAGTTTGAGGCTGATCACGGCCTCCTGCTATATTCTTCGAGAAAGACCCGTGTTCCTAAGAAAAAGAAACCATGCCTTAGCCAATCAGAGTGTTGTTGTTGGGTTATGATAACGTGCTGCCTGAGAAGTGTTGACTGGTTGAAATAAAACATTTTAAATTTCATTTCCAAATAGATACATGCATAAATAAATTCATTAATTAATTAGTTTAAAAACAATGAAAATCAGCTGGAAAGCAGAAACATGTAAAATAACAAAATTTAATGTACTAAAAAAAAAAAAATGTTTAACCACAAATCATCATATTCATTACATGAATGTTGACAACCAAGTTGATATTTGTCAAAATTATTCATTGAAGTCAATTTCCCGGACCTGTTTAAGACATCCAAATTACGTCCCAAAAAGCGACGTTGAAATGTTGAACTGCGTATTCACGTGCAGGTCGGGTCATGTTTAGACGTCAAAAAACAGACCTAGTTTGGACGTTGTATAGACGTTCAGAATTGGTCTTCGACCGACCGACGCAATTTAGACCTGATCTGCACGTTGATTCGACGTTGAATGTTTAGTGGGCTGTTAAACATGAGGACGGGAAATTAATGATAAATCCACTTAGAAAATATTTTCAGTCATCCTCTGGATTTCCCATAGATGAAATATGTACTCACTGTGCAGCAAAAAGATTGGCATGGAAAAATGTAATAGCCTATATTACATTTTTCCGTGCCGATCTTTTTGTTAGTGTCTGTGAGTCTGTAGTTACTGAGGCTCAGACATCCATGGCGCACGGGATGCGGGACGCACGGCTCCATCTCCCCAGGAACAAACGCTGTGTCGGGTGGGCAAACTCATGATGCGTAATTGATCCCGTGGATGATTTATAGGCTATTCAGTGAACAAGGTGTACCCGGTCCACCAAACACTGGGCCGTCTTGACTGTCTTGATTCTGCACATATTTCTGTTACTGTAGTCCTACAGTAATATTTCAATATTTCATCCATGTGTGGCGCAGCGGATCCATGCGCACTGTCACCTGCCGTGGAGACGCTGGCCTTGCTAACCTCTCCTCTGATTCGGATCTCTCTCGCGCTCTAGCCTACTAACACTTAAAATAAATGGCATTACATCAGTGGGTTCAAACTGCTTATTGTGCGTCATTTGGACTGACACTGAGATGCATGCTGTTCTGTAAATCGTGTGGCGCTGCCTCTATTCTCTTGATTTCCACTTCAACATTAGACATTGTTTTTTAAATTTCTGCCATGGTTCGGTGCATTCACTGCCTGGTCAACATTTGCCACTTATCATTTGCCACTTATGCGAGACGACAAACCTCCAAACAGAAAAACATTTCTCGGCTCCACCTCCGCGATCAGCACCTCAAACTCACAGTCGGTTAAGTTTTTTTCCGTCTGCAGCGGGATAATCCGTTGTGATTGGACGAAGAATGACGTCGGGGGCGCATTTATAGTAATTTCCATATTCATTTATGGGAGGAGGCAAGGCGGGGTCGGTGGCTCGCTCATGTGCGCTCAATTTCACGCTGATTGTGATTTATAAAGGAAAGATGCGAAGGACCTGGCGTACGCCCGGTTTTATACATCTGAATATTTCTGTGCGTAGGTACTTTTCAAGTTTTTGGTCGTACGCCATCTTCTGGTATGAAAGCTGCGCAATCTTTTATACATGAGGCCCCAGGTGTTTAGAGACCAGGAGAGCGAGGCTGACATCTGGATGCCTAAGAATCTACCTATTGTGTCTTGTACATTACATTGCATGCCATTTAGCTGATGCTTTTATCCAGGCATGGACTGGGACAAAAAAATCAGCCCTGACATTTTTGGCCCAGGCGGCCAATTCCCTGCACAGTCCTCTTAAAATAAGCGTGCATTCTATCATTAGTTGCCTAGTGTTCTGCGTTCATGTGATAGTTTTGGATCCTTCAACAGTGTCTGCTAAATACAGTAACCATAACCCTTCCCAAAAGCTACAATAAAGCTGAGAGTAGTATATGCCCTGGAAAAGAGCACCAATACAAGAGAAGCAGTGTACTCACTCACTTTTGATTAACGACTTGGAGGCCATAGAGTACACAATGTCCATACTCAAGTGCAAGTAACAGTGGAAAGCTGCATGGCCCTCTGAACAACACTGGATTATTAATCACACAAGTGAGAGCACCTGAGAGAGAAGAACAGAGGACTAATTAGTCATGATCACATTACTTTCTGTCTAATAGATTCATTACACCACAAATAAGTTTATAACATTGATAGTTTCTTCATTAACTCACTCTTCTCTGCAACTCTGTCAATGACAGTGTCTGTATCCAAAGCCACAAGTATGTCCTTTTCCGTTGCCATCAACATGAAGGCTTCAAGTTTGATGGAAGTCAGGCAACTCCTCAGTCTGCTTTTTATGTATTTCAGTGTTGGAAATGATTGTTCGCAGGCCACCTGGGTTATTGACAGTGTCAACAAAAACTTGTACGCAAGTCCAAGCAGGTGATATGCATCTGAGGGCACTCTTTACAAGAAGCACAGCTTTTGTTGACAATTTCCATGTCCTCCTCCATTCCATCTGATCCATCATCCACCGTTCTGGTTGCATATTCATCCAATGGTGATAGTTTCAGCCTCTCCCACTGGTCTGCTAAGCTTTTCAGCTCCATCTGCAGGTTGCCAACAGTTGCCCTGCTATCAAATTTCACTATGCACTTGCTGAGGTCTTCAAATGCTGATTTACGGAGAGCACTGGTTCGGATAAGGTGAAAGTTTTTGGGATGCAGAAATGACAGATCAGCATAAAGAGTCTCATGAGTCAGAAATCTTTGTTGGATGGCCTCACTAGCTGTATCAATAATTTGATTATGTACCCCAACCTCATAGGCTCTCTCTGCATCAGCCATGGGCTCATCCTGATCCATCTCTCCTGACATGGATTTCTTCTTTTTAACTCTTTTCTGGGGCAGTGCAGCCTCCACTTCAATATCTGTGTCCTCATCCTGCTCTTCTATTTTTGCATTTGCCATTCATCCATCCATCCATCGTCGTCCGCTTATCCGTGGTCGGGTTGCGGGGGGAGCAGCTCCAGCAGGGGACCCCAAACTTCCCTTTCCCGAGCCACATTAACCAGCTCTGACTGGGGGATCCCGAGGCGTTCCCAGGCCAGGTTGGAGATGTAATCCCTCCACCTAGTCCTGGGTCTTCCCCGAGGCCTCCTCCCAGCTGGACGTGCCTGGAACACCTCCCTAGGGAGGCGCCCAGGGGGCATCCTTACCAGATGCCCGAACCACCTCAACTGGCTCCTTTCGACGTGAAGGAGCAGCGGCTCTACTCCGAGCTCCTCACGGATGACTGAGCTTCTCACCCTATCTCTAAGGGAGATGCCAGCCACCCTCCTGAGGAAACCCATTTCGGCCGCTTGTACCCTGGATCTCGTTCTTTCGGTCATGACCCAACCTTCATGACCATAGGTGAGGGTAGGAACGAAAACTGACCGGTAGATCGAGAACTTTGCCTTCTGGCTCAGTTCTCTTTTCGTCACAACGGTGCAATAAACTGAATGTAATACCGCCCCCGCTGCGCCGATTCTCCGACCAATCTCCCGCTCCATTGTCCCCTCACTCACAAACAAGACCCCAAGGTACTTAAACTCCTTCACTTGGGGTAAGGACTCATTCCCTACCTGGAGAAGGCACTCCATCGGTTTCCTGCTGAGAACCATGACCTCAGATTTAGAGGTGCTGATCCTCATCCCAGCCGCTTCACACTCGGCTGCAAACCGATCCAGTGAGTGCTGAAGGTCACAGGCCGATGATGCCATCAGGACCACATCATCTGCAAAGAGCAGTGATGAGATCCCCAGCCCACCAAACTGCAACCCCTCCCTACCACGACTACGCCTCGATATCCTGTCCATAAATACTACGAACAGGATTGGTGACAAAGCGCAGCCCTGGTGGAGCCCAACCCTCACCTGGAACGTGTCCGACTTACTGCCGAGAACCCGGACACAGCTCTTGCTTTGGTCATACAGAGATTGGATGGCCCTGAGAAGGGACCCCCTCACCCCATACTCCCGCAGCACCTCCCACAAAGTCTCCCGGGGGACCCGGTCATATGCCTTCTCCAGATCCACAAAACACATGTAGACTGGATGGGCATACTCCCAGGCTCCCTCCAGGATCCTTGCTAGAGTAAAGAGCTGATCCGTTGTTCCACGACCCGGACGGAATCCGCATTGTTCCTCTTCAACCTGAGGTTCGACTATCGGCCGAACCCTCCTTTCCAGCACCTTGGAGTAGACTTTACCAGGGAGGCTGAGAAGTGTGATACCCCTGTAATTGGTACACACCCTCTGGTCCCCCTTTTTGAACAGGGGAACCACCACCCCGGTCTGCCACTCCTTTGGCACTGTCCCAGACTTCCACGCAATGTTGAGTAGGCGTGTCAACCAAGACAGCCCCTCCACACCCAGCATTTGCATTTGCCCATTTGACAAAATCGTCAGCCGCATCTTTCACAACCTGGAATTCTCTTGAGATCTGTTTTAGGGCCTCTTGGGTAGTGATGACCATCCTATGAGCGTATAGGATGTCCATCCCTCCAGTCTGCAGGTAAGTTGACAGTGGAGATGTAAGCTCAAATATTCTGAGGAATAGCTGAGCTGTAAGAATTGTCTCATACCTGAGTAAGCCCCCTTCTTTTCCTGTATGGCTGAGAGTCTGGACACCACGTCAATGTACAGACAGTCTTGGGGTTTTAGTGGAGCGGCTAAGTGCTTATGTTTGGCAGAATCGTTCAGTTTATGATACAAGCGTGAAAATTGGCATGAGCAGTCTCCATGGGTCACTTGACAAGAAAATTGTCCGAGCCACTTGAAATTTCAAGATGGCGGCCATTTTTTCAAGATGGCCGACACCTTAGTGGAGCAGTTAAGTGATATAGTGGTTTATTTGGTGATACAAGCATGAAAATTGGCATGAGCAGTCTCTGTGGGTCACTTGACAATAAGCCACCCACAGCTACTTGAAATTTCAAGATGGCGGCCATTTTTCAAGATGGCCGACACCTTAGTGGAGCAGTTAAGTGATATAGTGGTTTATTTGGTGATACAAGCATGAAAATTGGCATGAGCAGTCTCTGTGGGTCACTTGACAATAAGCCACCCACAGCTACTTGAAATTTCAAGATGGCGGCCATTTTTCAAGATGGCCGACACCTTAGTGGAGCAGTTAAGTGATATAGTGGTTTATTTGGTGATACAAGCATGAAAATTGGCATCCGCAGTCTCTGTGGGTCACTTGACAATAAGCCACCCACAGCTACTTGAAATTTCAAGATGGCGGCCATTTTTCAAGATGGCCACCACCTTAGTGGAGCAATTAGGCTTAAGAAATCATTTAGTTGGTGATACAAGCATGAAAATTGCCATGAGCTGTCTCAAAGGGTCATTTGACAGGAAACCGCCCATACAGCAACATAGAATTTCAAGATGGCAGCAATTTTTCAGGATTTCTGCCGCCCACCATGTGGATCTTGAAATGATACATTTTCTCATAGAAATGTATTGGTTTCCTCAAAAGACTCTGTCAAGAGAGGTAGTTTGACTGTGTTTTGTCTGACTCCTCACCCATGACCTGTCCAGTTTGGTAAAGCCTGTCAGGAGTTGCCTCCCACTGGCATAGCTCTCAGGGTTCATTGAGGTACACAAGCTCCCTTACCACGACAAGGTAACAGTCACAAGGGAGTTTTTTTTTTTTTTTTCTTTTTTTTAAACTAACAGTTATTAAACATGTCAAATTAATACTGAGAGGTGGGGAAACAAAAATAAGATTAATCAATTAGCACAGTTGTGGTGCTGAACGGACAGTGCACCAAACAAAAAATTGAGCAATACTGAATGTCAATAAGAACAGATCCAGAGGCAACAGCGACTCTGGCTGACACAGCCATGGAACCATGACAAACAGAAAGTATCTCAAACAATACTAAGGAACTAAACAGAAAATGTCACAGTGATAGTCTGGTGACAAAATAAAACATGTTGCATGATCTGCAAGCTTAAATATAACTGGATCTGTGCCGTCACTTGTGGTCTTCATGTCCGTGATATAGATGACAAGTTCTGAACAAATAGAGGGATACCAGTCAAAAGCTGAGCTTTTGAGGCTCTGCTCTTGCTTGATGGCATTGAGATGGTCTCGCTCTCTGTTGTACAGTCCAACGAGACAGGCAGGGTGGTATTTAAATTCCTGTGCAACAACATCACCAACAATAAGCTTTGCAAGGAGCTTCATGTCGCTTAGATTCCTGGCACATTCATTGACTCTTTCATTAAGTTTCATCGTCATTGCTTCTCGTAAGGGGGACATTGCACTCTCATCTTCACATATAAAGCACAAAGCTTTCGAGGGCTGGGATCCTCTTGGCCTCTTGACATGGATATCTTTGGTATCTTCAGTGTCTTTAGCAGCAGTAGATGCTCTCTTTTGGGCCCTTTCCAGCTTTGTGTTATTGAACATGAGTTTACAGCTTGAATGATATTTTGCTCTGTTTCTTGTCAATGTGTTTTCTATGCCATCACCTTCATCTAGTCTGGTTGGACTAAGTAAGATAGGCAGAGCATTGATCTTATGAAATAATGGAACATTTCTTGCAATGGTATCATAACCAGTACGATCGTGCTCTCTGTTGAATAAACTCGGATGAATGAGTTTTTCCTTGGTGTCCTGCTGACAAATGAAACATCTGTCCCAGTTAGTTTTCTCAACTGTGATGATGGCTTCTGCCATGTCTGCAGCAAATGTATAGGCAGAGGCCGAGGGTTTATCCTTTTACCACCTTTTACCAAGCACTTTGATGTATGGGATACAACTAAGTTCATGCCTTAACCCTACACTTAGTCCGATCGTTCATCCAATGCCATTTATATCCTGTGCGATCTGTACACCATCCGGTTAACTTAAACCCCATTAACCTTGGCTCGGCTCTCCCGCGCTGGCACAACCTGTCAATTCAGGTGCGGCTATCTAACTGTTTTGGGGTAGATTAGACAGCATTTGGGATACTAACTTTACAATTAGCTGACATTGAACCCCACTCTGAGTTTAACAGCAGTGATATATCACCAGTGTGCCCTGGTAGTGCAGATATTCACTCTTGTCTAATCTATCTATAATCAACACAACTGTATTTTGATGCATTAAAAGTTGTTCTTTAGAATAATCTAAAACATATATAATAAAATGACACCAAATCGTCCTTAATGAAAAAAAAACAATACATTTCTATCGGAAAATTGATCTTTTGAGAATCCAGGGGTCGGCCATCTTAAAAATAGAAATTTCAAGTGGCTGAGAGTGTTTTCTTGTCAAGCAACCCTGAGAGACTGCTCATACCAATTTGCATGTTTATGTCACTAACTAAACAATTATATCGCTTAACTGCTCCATTTAGGTGTCGGCCATCTTGAAAAATGGCTGCCATCTTGAAATTTCAAGTAGCTGTGGGTGGCTTATTGTCAAGTGACCCACAGAGACTGCTCATGCCAATTTTCATGCTTGTATCACCAAATAAACCACTATATCACTTAACTGCTCCACTAAGGTGTCGGCCATCTTGAAAAATGGCCGCCATCTTGAAATTTCAAGTAGCTGTGGGTGGCTTATTGTCAAGTGACCCACAGAGACTGCTCATGCCAATTTTCATGCTTGTATCACCAATTAAACCACTATATCACTTAACTGCTCCACTAAGGTGTCGGCCATCTTGAAAAATGGCCGCCATCTTGAAATTTCAAGTGGCTCGGACAATTTTCTTGTCAAGTGACCCATGGAGACTGCTCATGCCAATTTTCACGCTTGTATCATAAACTGAACGATTATATCACTTAGCCGCTCCACTATTTGCCAAATGCTCCAAATACTTTCTTCAAGGCATTGTGCTTTGTCCACCACCGTCTCTCCAATTGGAGCAATGCGCCTGTGCCTCTTGTCATGACTCTCCCTCTCCCACAGGCTCACTCATTGATATAACTTCCTGATGAACACTGCGGTGTCATTGAGGAGATCAAACAGTAATTCACTCTCAATCACTATCTGAGTGGTCTCAGCCAACACAAGGTTGAGGACATGCACATTGCACCACACATGCACATGGTTGGGGAACTGTAATGTGAGCAATGCAGAGAAGCCTCTGTACTGTCCCTGCATGTTTGAAGCCCCATCTGTGGAATTTCCTATGCACAGGCTTATGTCCAGTTTCAAATGCTCAAGGACCTCTGTAAGCAACTTCACAAAGGACTGTCCAGTGGATGCACTGCACCGGACCACTGCGACAAGCCTTGGATAGACCACATCAGTGACATATCTTAAAATCACTGAACATTGATCTTGCCCTGCTACGTCCTGAGTTGTCCAGCTGCACGAAAAACATTCCTGCTTTCTGGATCTCGGTTTAGATGTTTTCTTGAATTAAGGTCCGGATTGCATCAATGACAGAGTTGATGGTTGTTTTGGATAGTAATGTAACAAATGAACCTCTGCCTCTTGACGCTGACTCATGCATTTGTTTGCTTTTTGTAATAACATTATTGAGATGTTCTTTCAAGCACACATCGTACTTTCCAAGCAATATTATTAGCTCAAAAAATTGCCATGGTCTATACTTTCAATATCGAGGTTGTATTCAGCCTCATTTTCCACGTGTCTGTAACTCAGGCCTCTCTTACCTAAAACCTTGACAACCTCCACTACCCGTTCCAAAACCTGGCGCCTCTTCCTCACCTGGTCACGGTGCACTGCCAGATATCTGCCCCCAAGCAAGTTATTTATCAGTTTTAGAGCAGTTTAAAAGAAATGCTTAGGCACAATTTCTATTAGTCATGCTTTGCTCATGCTCTTCAATTCTTTGGTGCACATGCCTCCAGTCTGACATTCCACTCAGAAAACCTACCTTGCCAAATGCCAGGCACAAAAAACAAAATAAAGAATGACGCTCACTAAAGTACGTCAGCCACTTCCGGGTTTTGCCTTCTCTATTAATGAAGGCCTTCTGGACAACAGGGTTATTCATGTCTTGTATGGGATGATATTTTAAAAATGTTTGCAGGATAGCAGGATCAGGACGGGCAAAGTAGTCTATAGCCTGTTCTTCCCTGGCTGTCTCCTCGAGTTCTATCTCAACAACCTGGCATGATTAGACAGATGGACAGAGAAAGGGGTGATTGGCTGGGAAATACCACCAATTACTTCCAAGATATATACCTACAATTTACAATTAAAACAAAACCATAATAGTAATAAGCAAACAGTTGTTTACTTCATGGAGTTTTTCATGGTGGTATATTATGTTAATACTAACTTCTTATATTCAATACCATACAGATACCTTTTGTTTTTATACAATTGTACCTATGCTTAGTGGCGGCAGTGGTTAAAACAGGGTAGTAATACTGTGTCCTCCAATTTAGCTAGAGAGATAATTTATTTTATTTCTTATATAACTGCTAGCCTATAACAAATCAGTTGTGTGAGCGTGGTATATGTCCCCTTCAGTACTTCATTAAGTATTATCCATGTTATTGCATTTTTGCAGTTATGTGAGGCGCACACACACACACACACACACACACACACACACACACACACACACACACACACACACACACACACACACACACACACACAGCCTCCCTCCCTTCCTTCCTGAGAGTCCCTGTTAATTTGCCTACTCCTTACCATGTTGTCAACTACTCTGTCCTCCATCTTTTCCTCACTCGCTCTCATGGCCCTGTCATTGTCACTCCTCCTCGGCTTCTTCCCTGTCATATGTTGTCTCTGCCACCTCTCCTCCTACCTCTACAGGTAATGCTGATGACGTTGATGCTACAGCCCCAAACGTCCAAATTTCATGCACATTTTGAGGCATTCGCCTGTAGATTTTTTTATCTTTTTCTCCCATAATTTTTCTGCATCTCCCTTGCGTTTTGGTGGTCGTTTTAGCGTTAAACTTCCACCATAAGCATAGGCTATTGTATTTCTGTACCCAATTTGTTTCAATGACTGCTTCTTATAATTATCCAAGTCAACCTGCTCTTTACTCTTCCTAAATACAGAAAAGGCTTGATTTCTCTTACTAATTGCTTCTAAAATATCATCATTCATCCATGGCTCTGACCTCAGTTTTACTCTAATATTCTTTATAGGAGCAACTTTATCTACTGCCTCTAAGAACATATTTTTAAACTGCTCCCACGCTTCATCAACATCCACACATAACACGAAAGGCCAATTCAGTGATTTTAAACATTCAATAAAACGCTCACGACTATATTTTCTTAATGACCTGATCTTAATTGTGTTTTGTTTCTTCAATGCAACTTTAAATGTTTTCCTTGTACAATAAATTCTCAAATACTCATAGTACAATTTACAACCCCACTCTGAGAAATCATAGATTGCTCAGATACCAAAATGAGATCAATGACCGTTTGACTCATTTTAGCTACTCGTGTGGGCTCTTTAATTATTTGCTGTAAATCTAAAACCTGGCAAAACCTATTAAAGGATTTATACATCCCATGATCCTCATTAGAAACATCAGTATTAAAATTACCTATCATTATAACCTCATCCTTAAAATCACTATAGGGGACAGAAAGTTATTCCAACAGCTGATAGAAATTATTCTGATCAGGTCTATACAGAGCCCCCATTAAAATAGGCTTACTTTTAGTTAACTGTACATCAAACCACACAGCTTCAATAAGATCGTGATTTAAATCCATTCTGCGACTAAAACAAATATCAGCCCTAATATAAACACATACTCCGCCCCCATTACGATTTCTATCTTTTCTTAAAACAACATAATTTTCAATTTCAATTTCTATATCACTAATCAAGGCGTCCAGCCAGGTCTCTGAAAAGCACATAATCCCAACTTTACTATTACACATCATCAATCTTATCTCATCTAATTTAGAAAAGAGACTGCAAACATTGAGGTGCACAATGTGTAGACCTTTGGTGAAACTGAAGTCCAGGAATGGAGACTTTTCCACCACGGGAGAGCCAGCATGAGTCTGTGTAGATCTCCCTCGCCGCCAGCCTCCGACTGCTGACCACACCGTTGGCACAGCCCGTCCAATGGCAAAGAATGTTCACCCCGCCAGGTTTCCGCCGAGCTGTCCATTGCCGCTCCTACAGAAAGGTGTTCTCCGATCTCCACATGTTTGCCGTTTAGTTGTTCAGACTTTTCTTCCAACTCCGTTACCACATACCTGCCGTCCAACACACCCTCATTCTGGTGCCAGCTACCCTCCAAGCACGCTGTCGTAAAATCTCTGATTCCCCGAAGAGATTGATTTCCAGGCCCAGGGCACTGATGAATATCTCCCAATAACAAAAGGCATAGAGATATGATCAACTTATTTCTCCTGCGGTCTCTAAGAACCATGCCATACCCGTATTTGTTTGTTGAGGAGTATCTCCAATAATTTCTTCCACAATCAAAAAGCTTGCAACTGCCATGCGGCAGTTTTTGATCATATTCCCATTTACAAACTTGGCAATTAAAAAACTGGTGGTTTAAAAAGTTGCAAACAAAAGAGTATGTCAAGAGGGCTACAAGAGCACCTGTAGCACCCGTAGAGGTTGCCGCCATCTTGCTCATCCTATCATCCGTTTTCCAAGGTTCGGTCTGCCAGGTAAGATGTGAGTAAAGAGAGCACAGAGCCTTATTCACCCAGTTCCTGGAGTGTCGAAATGAGAATCTGGTGGTTCACTGTGTCAAAGGCAGCAAAACGGTCCAGAAGGATGACGGCGGAAGAGAGAGAGGTTGCTCTAGCAATGTGAAGCTCCTCAGTGACAGCAAGGAGGGCAGTTTTGAAGCCAGACTGGTGGAGATCAAGAAGGTTGTTCTGGTGGAGATACGTAGAGAGTTAGGAGCAATAGACTGGAGAAGTAGAGAAGGGATAGGATCAAGGGGGCAGGTGGTTGGGCGGGCGGAGGTAATTAAAGTAAGAATTTGATTTGGAGATAGAGGGGTGAAAGAGGAAAGAGTACTGGATGTGATGGATGGAAATATAATTTCAGTAAGTGTGGTGGAGAATGAAGAGCGTATGTTATCTATTTTTTTTACAAAGTAGTTGACAAAGTGGGTTGGTAGGAGGGAGGAGGTGGACTGGGGGAATCTAGGAGGTTAGAGAAGATGGAGAAAAGTTTTTTGGGGTTGGAGAAAGAGGATTCAATTTTGGTTTGACAAAAAGAGCTTTTTGCAAATAGAGGCAGCGAAGACTGATAGGTAAGCAGACCATCTGGTTGTTTAGATTTCCGCCATTTCCTTTCCACTGTCCGTAAAGTTGATCTTTCAGCATGCACTGAGTCAGATAACCACGGAGCTGGAGAGGACTTGCGAGCCTGACGTGCAGTAAGAGGACAGAGAGTCTAGAGAGGAGGAAAGAGTAGAGAGGAGAGTTTGTGTGGCGGCATTGGGAGGCATGAGTAAGTAAGAGTCAGATGGAGGGAGGGTTGATAAAGTAGATGACGCCAGAGAAGAAGGAGAGAGTGAACGAATGTTATGGTGGACAGGTATAGTGTCTAATTCACAATTTCAACCGGGACAGTTTTGGACTTCCTAAAATTAGCTATTATCTCTGTCTATCCTTTGTTTTGTCAACATTTCGGTGAAGGTTGTCTTGACACCACATGTGTATATACATGGGCGTCAGTTTGGTATGAAATGTGCTGGGGACAGACACGCTTTACGAAGTGTATTTTCAGAAGTGCTGGGGACAGAGATACATTCATTTTTATTTTTCTCTTTTGACACTGTCCTGTAGCTTACTAATGTAAATGAATCAACTTTCTCTCTCATATTGCTACTCATAACCACGGAAAACTGTCAAAAAGTCTAACCCGAAGTCCAATTATTTTGGACGTCATCTGACATTAAGCATTTCTGCTTCATTAGAGCCTATTATAAGGAAAAAGTTTAACGTGGTTTAATGTACCTAAACAACGATCAGTGATATGGAATATGTCACTGATTTTTTTGATAGTTTTCAGTGGTTATGAGGAGCAATATGAAAGACAAATTTGGTGATCATTGATTGTTGTTTATGTACATTAACCCACGTTAAGCTTTTCCACGTTAAGTGTTAGTGTCTCGACAGAGTTGTGAACAGAGAAGCGTGCAGCCAGCGCAGCAGCAGAGCGGCTGTGTCTGTGCCTGCCCTGTGGGGATAGAGATTTTTGTGGATTTGTTGGCATCTGTCGCTCAAGACTTATATGTGTTATGAACTTTATTTTTTTTAACTAAATTGAGCTCAAGGTTTTCAAAAAACGTGGTGGGTACAAAATGATTCGTGACGAAATCTGAAATCGACACCTATGTGTATATATATCTTATTGTAGTCCCTTAGCAACTAACAACTTGTTAAACTTGTTTGTTGCTCTGACTCCAATTATCCTCCCTCAAAATGTTATATTTGTATCTAAATTATTTTACATCATGATAAAGCAGTGATTTTACCATCCACTTTAATGTGTTGAATGGCTTTTAAGCTAAGTTTTCAGGTGTTTTAATTTGCAAACTGAATGTCTAATGCCTTTCTGATTCTTAAAGGTATAGTGGAGGATTTTCTTTTTCCGGATGGATCATCAAGACTATTGGTCCTCCTAGTTGTCAATCATTCTGGGATATGTTTACGTAAGGCTGTCGTACGTGCCGTGACAGGTCAGCGAGCAGACGGCCACGGCGTCCGACCATATACAGTATATAAAAGCCTCCGACCGCTGCCTGCCTCCCCACTCTCGGCGACAGCTTGTTTGTTGGCCTGTAGCATGCTAAAGTTAGCTATAGAGATGCTTGTCGTTTTACACTTACCGGTGTTGAGTCTGACAGTGGAAAAAGTACAAATCTTCTTTTGGAAAGTAGGCTTGTAGAGCCATGCCGACAGCAATTTGTAAACAGAGCGTGCACGAGGGGAACTAGGCTTGTGCACAGGGGGGGGAAGTTAGGACAATTCCAAGGGCCCATGACTGACAGGGGCCCCCAAAAATAGGTAAAAACTAATACAAAATTATTAAACCATCATCATTCAGTATATATATTTGAAATATAATAATTAAATGAATGATCTCTTTGTTTTTACTTGTTTTTGGCAGTAAAAGTTAAATATCCCCATTGACCAAAAAGTAAACATCCATATTGACCGACCACCCCCTGTATCTGCATGAAATGGTTTGGTCCTGCCTTAGCGCACTCAGGGTGTTTGTTTAGTTGCAGTCAGTAGATGCACCAGAACTACAGTGACCACAATGTTTCCAAGTAACGTTAAATCAAAATCTGGTTTTCAAAAAAGGAAAGAGAGAAAAGAGAAAAAGGAAAGACAAAGGAAAGGGTGTCAAACTGTAACCCAGTTTTTCACCAAGAAAGGTGGGTAGCCTGTAGTCTGTGAGTGGTATTAACCTGTTGGCTTAATGTCCATAGTGAAATAAGCTAGCTAGCTACAGACTAGTGTTAGCCTACATTTAATCACCATTTAATCAGTGCAGGGAAACGTTTAGCAAGATATTCATATTACATCAATGTCCTTGCCCCTTTAAGCATACTTAACAACAGACGACTCAGCAGCAGCCCAGTCTCCCCCTAACTGTGCCCCTCCCTGTCCCAGTGAAAAAGGAGAGCAACATTGGGTTCAACAACATGCCAGTTAGCATCATTGCAGGGAGTCTGTGGGTCTCTTGCTCTTTTTACCATTACAAAAAAGAAAATGAAATATGTATTAATGACAGAAATTCAAACACATTATTAACAATTATTTTCTCATATAATGATAATTATTAAATAAAAAAAACAACAACCTGTACAATTGTCTGTACTGATGCTGGACAGTTGGAAACAGTGAGTAGCTTACCTGAGCCTGCATGTAAGGTACAGACAATATTAAAATAATCCAGTTTGGTACGCTCATTTAGATTGAATTATGAAATGACATCTATAGATACCAGAGATGGGAGTAAGTCACACATGGGCAAGTCACAAGCAAGTCTCAAGTCTTAACCTTCAAGTCTCAAGCAAGTCCAAGTCATTTTGTGTGACAATCAAGCAAGTCAAGTCAAGTCATAGCTTTGGTCAAGCAAGTCAAGTCAAGTCATACAAAAGTTTCCATTTTTAAACAAGCTAAAGACATAACTGGTTATAACTGCTGGAGTTTTATTTGCATTTTTTCCTAGTCAATATTCAAAAGACATTGCATCCAAGCCACATATATCTGAACAGTTTAAATGTATAAAGATTTAAAAAAGCACAGCCTAAAACTGATATTAGGCCAACAAAAATATCAATATGCCTCAAACATGACATCAAATCATGAAATTCATTCAAACAATTCAAGTATAATGGTTTCTAAGTCAGATAATATTCTTCAAACATGCCTCACTTTTATGGGACAGAAACACATTTAACCTTTCCTTCTCTTAAAGAAAAAAAACATATTCTTTAAGAGTAGCTGAATCCCACCACCTTTGCATAATTTGGAGAGATTGAATAGTAGGCTATATGTTAATATTTGTCAGTGTATTTGTGAGTGAATGTGTGGTGTTTGAGATGTGTGCATGTGGTGTGTGTGAGTGCAGTGTGTGTGTGTGTGTGTGTGTGTGTGTGTATGTGTGCCTAGCTTCATTCACATACTTCATCTGTACAACTGCGTGTGTGTCTGCATGTGTGTGTGTGAGAGAGAGAGAGAGAGAGAGAGAGAGAGAGAGAGGTTTGTTGTGTGTATGTATACAGTGTGCCTAGCTGTATTCGCTCTTACCGCCACCTTGAACAAAGAGGGGAGGGTGTGCTTATTCATGGCCCAAAACTGAAGGGAGTTCTGTTCATCACAGCTGAATATGGGGACTGGAACCTGAATCTTTCCCGATTTGAAGTGTCTGATGAAATTCGCCGCGGTTGTGGTTGACGTCGGATTTTTTTGTACAGCAGACCTTGCAAACTGCCGTTCGTTTCTTCTTTGCCTGGTCAGACGTGTAATCCTTATAGCCAAACTTTATTATTTTCGGTGCAGAGGGATCCATGACGTTAAATAACAGCCGTAGCCAGTCTCGTTTACTGCAGGTCTGCCGCCGTGTGGCGCGTCACCATAACAACGGGCTCCCGCGCATGCAACAGCACTAAAATCGTAACGTTAACTCCTCCTCAATATCAGAGGGGAAAAAATATATATTTATTAAACAGAAAATCAAGTCATTTCAAGTCATTTGACTCAAGTCTAAGTCAAGTCTCAAGTCATGAATGTCAAGTCAAAGTCAAGTCGAGTCTTTTATGAATGTTTATCAAGCAAGTCTCAAGTCCTAAAATTTGCGACTCGAGTCTAACTCGAGTCAAGTCATGTGACTCGAGTCCCCCATGTCTGATAGATACAGACTTTATTACTCCCATCATGACGGGCAGTTAATAGATATTTACAGTGTTGTGCCAGTTCACAGCTTTTCTGAACTAGTTCAAGTTCAGTTCATACATGCTCAAAGTGAACAGTTCACGTTCAAAGTTCACAATTTTAATTCTGAACTAGTTCAAAGTTCAGTTCATTTTACTTTTTTCGTGAGATATTCAAATAAATACTTTTTTTCACACTACAAGCTAGAAATCACTATACGTTCTTTGAAGCTGCTCATTGTAGACATTTGCTCATGACACTGCAATTGTGGGTTTCTTACCAGGTGATGAAACTTGCAGCAGTACATTTTTTTTTAAATTGCAGCGCTTTCTCTCACTCTCGTCTTTGGTCTGTCTCTCTCTCTCGCTCCTCTAGCCCTCCGCGCTCTCGTCGTTGCCTGCTACGCGGCGTTGCTATGCCTACCCCGCTCTGCTGCAATTCATCACGGGTAACGTTGTGCGGAAGCCAGTATGCTATTCAACTATTCTCAGCCGGACACTACGTTGCCCGCAATGCATTGCGCACACAATGTCAAAACCATTTCTGTCTGGTGATACGTGATTTAAGCGGCACCAGCGAGAATACAGGAGGGAGGAACTTTCTCTCATTGCGTTTCAAAAGAGAAAACAGATGTCACTCAGTTTTCAATGGAAAACAAATTCCAACGTTCATTTACAGTGATGTCTGCCGTTCATGACACATAATGTGAACTAATTCACGTTCAAGTTCTTTATTAAAAAATGTGTTGCGTTCAGTTCAACGTTCACGAAAAAATGAGCGTGTTCAATGAACGCATTCTTTTGAACTCGTTCACGCACAACACTGGATATTTATATATTTAAGATTGTTCATTTTTCTTTTTTTAAATCTGTCATTAAAAATTTTAATAATAATAATAATAATAATAATAATTTTATTAAGAGAATTTTCCATTTAGTCAAATTTTACAATAAAAATACATTGAGACTGTAAAAAATGGCCTTCAGCACATTTTTTATAGTTGCCTTTAATCTTGCATCAAGTAGTGAACTGCATACTAGACTTGCATGCATGTACAAATCACCAGCAGTAAATATTGTGCTAGTACTAGTATTGAACTACAAGAAGCAAGACAGTTGCAAGCCTTTAATTAGAGTTATATAAAGCTTTTGATGGGACAGTTAGCTCCTAGAGATGTGGTGACAACAGCTGCGCAGAGGGGGCCCAATTTGATTTTTTTGTCATGAAGCCCAAAATTCCTGGGGGCGCCCCTGCTTGTGCATGCTCTCTCGTACACACGTTTAATAGGCGTTCCCTCTCGGGAGCAGGTAGGGTGTTGCGGATGTGCATTTTTTCAAAAAGTGGAAAGGGCGGTTCTTTTCTAAAATTCGGGAAAATCCATTATACCTTTTAATGTAGCTCTTACCCATGAACAGAATGTTCATGGGTAAGATTATAATATGACTCAAGTAAGTAAAAAGTAATTATCCAAATAATTACTTGAGTAAGAGTAAAAAAGTGCTTCGTAAAAAACAACTCAAGTACTGAGTAACTGTTAAGTAATGTCTGATTTATTTTTTATTTTTATCACATCAAATTTGGATATATATATATATATATATATATATATATATATATATATATATATATATATACATAGGAAATGTTTAAAACATATGCAACCTAAAAGACAAACACTTGCCTATCCACAGCAGACAAAAAAAAAAAAAAAATTTAGGAAACTTACCACTACATGTTTTCTCAAGTTAAATGTTTTTTGAATGCTGAAATGTCCGTTTGTTTTGGTAGACACAGAGTAAATGTAACACGTTACTACCCACCTCTGGTGCCATCACACATGCATTGTGTTTAAATCTTCATTTCATCTTTAAAGGTCTAAATGCCAACTCAAGTTCCTATTAGCTTCAGTTTTTCTGACACAAATGATTTGTGGAATTGTTATGATGATCTGGGCTCCTCAACTTGTCGGCACATCCCATTGGAGATTATAACTATAGTTCACTGGATTATATTTACTGTTTTGATGGACTTTCATCATCAAACTTGCCAAATTTTTCTCTTGTGATAAGCATGACCAAAAGTTTCTCTTTTAAATCATTGGAGTTGGTACTGAGTTCTCAAACGCTGAGTTTGAGACATTTTCAACCTTCTTTTGAGATAAAGATAATGTCTTCAGGTAATGCAGTCTGGGATTCCTGGGGACGTTTACTGAGGGTTCATGCCCCTATCAACATACATTTTGTCACTTTATGCAGTTTTTTTCCTAAATATGATAACATATTATTGTCCTTTTGATATATTACTGACCAAATTTCTCTTTGGAAAAATAAGATGGCATTTCAGACTCTTCATATCTGCTCTCTAGTATGAATATCTTCCTGAATGAAGACTGCTAGCCACAGTAATAAAGCTAAGATATGGATTCTTCTGATCTCACCAACAGATAATTGAATGCTGCTTCTTACAAGGACATGTGTCATGTTTGTGCTCCTTGACCACAGCTTTTGGTTGTGTTGACCTGACCAGAGCAATTTTATGACAGATCGGGGTGGTGGGTTGCTAGGTCAGCAACTTCATTTCTGGTTTCTTCCTAAATGAGTTCCGCTTTGAATGACAGGTGGGCTGCCGTCACAGTAGGCAAGCATAGACTCTAGGCTTCAATCATGCCTGCCTCAACTCGCGGCCACTGCCAGCAATTGGCTGGCCACTCAAGACAATGCTTGATATTCCACAGCACTAAAAATACGCTCCAGGTATGTCTGTCCTTTTAAGTTAAATGGCTCAAGTTTGAGTCGGGCAGGCATAACACTCCCGGTATGGTATGATGCAAAACCAGAACACAGCACATCCACCTGGTGGCATTTCGGGGTTAGACTACACACTTATTTAGTTTTAATGTAGTTTTAACTATATTTTAATAAAGTGTGATGCCCATGCAGTGTCACTTGGAGTGCCTTTGCTGTTGACATTGTGGAGGTGTGTTTCTAACCCACGCCCCCCATTTTCAGGTCACTTATTGGAGTAACTCAGCTCACCTGGGCCCGGTGTGCTGAGATTACTCAAGCTGCAGTACACACTCTCTCTCTCTCTCTCTCTCTCTCTCTCTCTCTCTCTCTCTCTCTCTCTCTCTCGCTCTCGCTCTCTCTCGCTCTCTCTCTCTCTCTCTCTCTGCCCAACCTACACCACTGACTTCATTAATTTCCACATTATGTTCTGTATATAGTTCATTTGGTTATTTCATTTTGTCTTGTTTTAACATAAATTTAATAAAATCCTGTTTAAACATTTAACATGGTGTCATCTCCCTCTTTGTTGTGACCACCTGAAACTACATCAAAACAATTTTAACAAATTGGACTTTTAACAATAAGTTTTAGCATTGGTGTAGTAACCATTTATTCTGTTATATTAAATATTATCCAAAATAAATGCTTACCACGTGCTGCCCTTCCTGGAACCAATAAAACCCGGGAAAGGGAACGTCAAAACCAAAAAGCAATTTAAACATGCCCTGTCAAGATAATATTGTTTGCCCTAAGGTTACACAACTTCATATACCTGGCATCAGTGATGGTGTTGTGGTATGCAGGAGTCTAAAGAAAATACAGTATAAAACCCAGAAATCTCATTATCTGTCTTAAGTCATCTTAGAATTTTTTTTTTTTTTATCAATGGTAGATTATATTATAAATAGATATAATAAATATACAGTGGCCATTCTGCCCTTTAGAGAAAAGTCAGACCAGTGTCTATTTACATGCACCCCTATTTTTAGCCACAATGGTGCCAAGGAAACTGCTGCACGTGACAGACTAAGCCTCTGCAGTTCATTGCCTTTTCTTCATTGAATTTTCTTTGGTCCTAGTCTAATTTAGGTTAGTTTGTTGTTTTTCTCCTCCCCCTCCCTTTCATTACATCCAACTCATTTTCTTCCCCCATTCATTTTTTTACCTGCCCTCTCATTCAAATCCTTCTCCATCTCTCCCTTTCCCCTCCATTCAGTCGTGAAGCACTGAGTACACAGTCACGTTTTGCTCCGTACTTTCACAATCCCCTTAAGGCAAGCCATTTCAGGATATTTCACAGCAGAGCAACACACCAAATCTGTCACTCTCATAGACGTGAACACACAACCAGCTCACAGCCACGCACACCCAAACACACACACACACACACACACACACACACACACACACACACACATTGTGCGTTCCACTATCTTCGTGGGGACCCATCATTGATATAATGCATTCCCTAGCCCTTTACCCTAACCTTAACCATCACAACTAAATGCCTATCCTTAACCCTTACCCTCACCCTAACCTAATTCTAACCCTAATCCTAAAACCAAGTCTTAACCTTCAAACAGCATTTAAAATATGTGGGGTCCAGCATTTTGGCCCCACAAAGCTGTCGGGACCCCACAGGTATACTGGACTCTCGGTTTTTGGACCCCACAAATGTAGTTAAACAAGAACACACACACACACACAAACATACTTTTTTTGCTTCACACGTGACCTTAACCTGCCACTCCCCCCTTAATTTCACTCTCAAAATCATTCAGCTCATGCTCTGTGTTGCACTCTGAGGAAATGTGCTAAAAATAGAGGTGTTTCCCGTGCACGTTTCAGAATCATTTCGCTCAGTCTCTAACCCTCTCTCCCCCTCCCTCTCTGTCTCTCCTTCCGGCATGCAATCTCCATTCTCTTGCAGTCCTCTGTCAGCCAGCCACAAACACACACACACACACACACACACACACACACACACACACACACACACACACACACACACACACACACACACACACACACACACACACACGCACACACACACACACACACACACACACACAACGTAGTTTCACTTGGCTACTCAATTTATTCTGCTGCATTGGCAGGGAGTAGTATTCCTTATCTAAACACACACAGTGACAAACGCAGGACATAGTATAAATAAAATCAATTCAATTTAATGAATAGCTATTTGTGTTCCAGATCCAGAATAACAGTTGGCTCAGAAACTAATGCAAACGCAGGACACGATCTCCACTCTCTTGCTCTGGACGGAGACCAGTGAAGTCTATTAGAAGCACTTTTCCGGTGATAGCCGAGCATTACTGCGCAGCTGCACACTGAGCTTGCCGACGTAGATGTGACGTGAGCAACGTGTCTGAACGTTGTAAGTCTTCTGGTAGCTGTGCCAAGATAAATCTCAATCATTCGCAATCTTGCAGAGACGGAGAGGGTAGGTATATGTAAGGAGATAACATAGGCACAGGCTAATTATTGCTAACTAAAATGCTAGTTAACATTAGCAATTAAACTAAACAGCTAATACAAATCCAAACTGCCTGCGAGCTTCTCCTGTACTATACGGTAATTCCTCTACTATGTGACAGCATGTCGCGTGGTTATGACACAATCGTTAGCCTATTTTTACAAAAACATCTGCTACGGAGCCATAACGTGAGGTACAAGGTAATGGAGCCTTTTATACATTGTCGTGTTTCTTTAGAAATAAACAATGGTCAAATGAAGTCTTTAAACGCTTCAGATGTAAAGTTATTGGCTGTCAAAGTGACGCCAAAATGAATGGCAGTCAATGGGATGCTAACGGGGGGGGGTTATAGCTTATTAGCATCAAAATGGCGCCACAGGAGGCTTCACTGTGGAGAGAAGCTTACCCCCTTGGTTTTACCCATCCGCCATCAGAATATCTTGCTTTTTGTTCAAAAGTCAAGCTGTTCCACTTAGCGCTCCCCCTACAGGTCTGGAGAACTTCCGTTGTGTAATAACTTCCGTTGTGTGTATTTGCTGAATGCTGCGCATGTGTTGTCAAATTAATGAAGTTGTGTTCTTAATTTGCTTGTGTTTTGTCTATTTGTATGTGTTTTCTTAAATTGCAGGGTGTTTGCCCCTGTCAGCCACCGTAACTTCCACCCAATATAGTCCCAAATCAATATATGCCTAGGAAATTGTCTAGTCTTATTTTGCATTGCTATTTGTACTTGTTGTGAATACGCAGGCCACAAGAAGTAATTAGGTTGTTTTGTTGTTGTTGTTGGCTCACTTTTCCTCGCGACATGCTAACGGCAACAAAGGATTCCATTCACTACGTTAAGCTAAGCTAACGCCAGCTCCGCCATACTGAGACAATGCATGCACTGAGACAAAAAATACGTTTGCCCACCTATCTACATCTAGAGGAGACCGTGATAAGCCCTATTTCAACAAACTGTGGCGTATTCCTTTAACACAGACCTAAAGAACTAAAATCAGACTGAAAAATTAAATATTACTTGATTACTTGAAAAAAGTCACTATGGATGGGTGACATGTTTTTAAAATGTTTGGAAACCTATCCTCTAAAGACTGTTGCATTGCCACATTATTTTTACTGTAGCAAACCGAAAATATTTATTTGAGACTCCACAGAGCCAAACAATGATAATTCAAGACAATTGGAAACAGATTAACAGTACATATTACAGTGTTACAAATATGAGCTTTTCATTCTATTTGCAGTCGCAATCTGTGTAAAAATAGCATCTGATTTACTGAGGCAGAGGCTAATTATACATGCAGCTATGCATGTATGTATTGAAAGGTTTGTTTTAAACAGTCATTAAACAAATTTACGAGGGAATGAAAAAGAAACTGAAAGACATAAAAAGATTGCTTATAAAATATGAAAAGGCACAGGAGTGCATTAGCAAGCCAAGCTCAAACTTAATGACCAGAAAGCCACAGCTCTTCACCCTTTGTTTTGGTGGTATAAAATACTCTCCTTCCTAAAAAGCTGTTATTTCATATTTGAACTAATTCCGTGCAGATCTCCTGCTTATATTTTTTGTGTGATGCACTGCACCCTTTGTTTCGCTCTCATGTTGATTTTTATTGAATAGGTTAATTACATTTTATTTTTTCCAACACAGCCATCCATTAATGTACCTATGCAAATTTGAAGACGGGGGTTAGACCAACATATTTTTCCGTGCAAAACCGACCCTCTAAAATTGCATGAACCTTAATAAATCCAGCAAACCAGCAGAATGCACACTCACCCAAACCTATCCAATCTTCTTGGTATTTGTATGATCCCATAAATGCATATGAAATAAGGAGAAAGCTGCACTTAACAATTATTCTCAAAATATAGTCTGCATTTGAGGAAGTAAGTACACAAGTAGTCTAGCTGCAAAAACAATACCCAGACAATATATTGCAAATGGATGGTGAGGCACCTAATTGGGCTTGATTTGAGGGCAAATGCAAGGGAATGCCATACCCACAAAGTCAACATACTGAGCTATGATCATTGCATGCTTTGATATCTGTGCTGACCTGCACTTTTGTGGTTCTGATTGTTAGCAGGGCCATGCCCCGGCATGATGGTCTCCTCCCTTAGCCAAGCTTTGCTTTAACTGACTGGCTCAACATACGTGGTCGGCCGGCAACTAGATAGAAAGCACCATTTTTAACTTCACTGCATGCAGCTTGGAATCATTTGTAGCTTGTACCTGAGCCCCTGTGGTTTGGAGTGTTGTTCTGCTCCTGTTTGTAATTTTATCAAACTCATTGTAAACTGATTGATTTCCTACAACTATATCAGAAAGGCTTTCCTCCCAAGAAGAACAACATCCCCAAAATTAAATATATTTATGGGCATAGTTATTATGACGGGAGCAAAGTGGAAATTGAGGTGACGTTGTTATAGAGTAACAAAGTCCACGTTGGAAGGTGGTTAGCGTGGAAGGTCAATAAAGCATTGAATATCAATGACATTCCACTTCAAGGATTGCGGTTGCCGCCTGAAATTCCGCAGTATGTCCTTCTTTTCGGCGGGATGTCCGTTACCTTACGCTTTCTTTGTGTTCAGCCCACTTCCTCAGATCTCTACAGGGTAAATCCAGACAGCTAGCTAGACTATCTGTCCAATCTGAGTTTTCTCTTGCACGACTAAAACAACTTTTGAACGTACACGTTCCACCAACAAGTTCCTTCCCGAGGCTATTTTGCAGATGCACCACTGCCCATGAAGATTGTGATTGGTTTATAGAAATGCCAATAAACCAGAGCAAATTTCTCTCCCATCCCGGAATGCTGTGTGGACTAGCCAGACCCTCTCCCGCAGCACTGTAGAGGAAGGTCTAGAAATGCGAGACTAATCATTGAGTAACACAGAAGATCGCTGTTTCTTTTCTATTTCCAACTGAGAGTCCAAAATGTTTCCCTAACCCTAACAAAGTAGACTACTTATTTTTATATATTATATTCTGTGTTATTTAATTGCAACTGCAAATTGAACATTCCTGCTGCTGCCAGCTCGACCTGCAAACCAGCAGGGGGGAATGGTAACACAACCAGCAGTCACTGTGACCTGTTAGATTACTGTGGTTTATGTGAACCAGCACTTCTCCAACACCTTTAAACAATGCCTTTTATCGGCCATAACCATTGGCCCTGTGCTACCTACAGCATCAACTGAGGAGAAGAACGCCCTAAGGCCATGTCCACACAAAGACGTTTGGATGCAAACGCATCTGTCTTCCCTGGATTCGGTTCAAGAAAAGTCGCGTCCATATGAATCCATTTGTAAATCACTCAACACGCTACTTCATATGCCAGGCCTGTAGGCGGCGCTCTTATTGCTACAGAAATTAACCAAAAACGAAGAAGAGCAGCCTTCAGTCACTTTCACTTCCTTTCATCACATGACTAGCTAGTTCTCTTAATAGATCCATGGACTAGACTTTAATAACTTTCGCCACTGCTCGTTATATAAAGGCCACCGCTAGAAAACGTGTCTTTGTTTACATTGTATAATGTGCTGTTGGATTGATTTGTATTTTTTAATTCTGTCTGGTATCGGACATGATTGCAGAGCTACCGTTAGTGCGCTAGCTATCTGGCAGAGCTAATGTTAGCTCTGCTAGCTAACATCGGCAGTCAAACAAAGATCAATGATCCGATGTCTTTTTGATAATCTAGCTACACGTTTTCTTGCGGTAGCCTTTCTACAATAAGCCGTGCTAACAGTAATCCGTTCAAGGAGTTGATAAACAGACAGATTAGCTAGCTAGTTGATAAGTTGTCTACTTCCACTTCATAAACAGCATTGCGTCCCAGAGCAGTCAGCTGGGTTGAAGGCAGCCAGCTGTGAGGCCGAGGTGTGTGGCGATGACATCATCGATACACACGTATGCGGTTTTGCCGCCCATACGAAGCCAAAAGGGAGTAGTTTGTTTTTTTTATTCACCCTGGGACCAGGTTTCAAAAAAGTGCGTTTACAGGCAGTGCGTTTACAGGATTCGTATGGACAATCGGCCCAAACGATGCAAAAGATGTCCGTTTGCATCAAAACCCGTCTTTGTGTGGATGGCCTCTTAGTTGAATTTTGCAACGGCACAATTGGTCATAAGGTTATTTCACTGAGCCAATTAAGCATATAGTCAAACATAAATCAAAGTTCTTCCAGTAGGAATAAAGGCCTCCTCGTCAGGACAACTCTAGGCCTTTCTTTTTTGTAATTGAATGCTGATGTTAGTCCAAAATTCAAGTTAGAAAAGTTTTTTTCAGCTCCAAATTTCCCCAGAAATGAACAGGAAATATTAATGCAACCCAATGAATGCACAGAAAACTACAGGACACATATCATAATGCAACACATCTTATCCAACTTAATTTCTTTACAAAGACCTAATACTGCTTTGTCATAAAACATCATCAAACAGTAATTCCCATTCATAATGCATATTTTATATCACTTCCCTTATTCTATAGCTTTAGAGGAGCTGGTACTCCCGTATGAAAAGCAGAGGAAACTCAAATTGTTGTACAGTGAGTGCCCTGTAAGTGGGTTCAGGCGTGTTTGGTGCTAGTAGCAAAGTAGTCTATTTCCTTGATGTTCCACCTCCGGGATTTGCTCCGGTGCCGCAGAAAATTCTGCCGGATGTATGTATTTTCACCGATGTCCGTTTTCTTCCGCTTTCGTTGTGTTGGAATTCTAAACTCCAGTGGATTTATGAGGACTAGGGTTGACTGTTCATCAGATCTCTGCAGGGTAAATTGATACAGCTAGCTATCTGTCAAATTTGAGTTTTTTCTTGCACAGCTTTTTTACAGTGGCTCCGTGTGGAGCTGAGTGCCACCCAAGACGATTGTGATTGGTCTAAAGAAATGCCAATAAACCAGAGCACATTTTTCTCCCATCCTGGAATGCTGTGTGGACTTGTGATTGGTTTAAAGAAATGCCAATAAACCAGAGCATGTTTTTCTCCCATCCTGGAATGCTGTGTGGACTTGCCAGACCTTCCTCTGCTCCGCAGCATGTGGATAGTCTGGCAAAACGAGACTAGTAGCAAGGTAGCAATGCAGTAACCCAGCAACATTGTTAGCTCTGGAGCTAATGGAAAGTCCGTGTCCTTGCAGAGCTGATGCCCAAGAGAAGAAATTAGGTGTGGTGAATGACGGGATTGCTTGAGCAGAAAATGGGGGTTGATGTGTTCTACATCGAGATATATATATATATATTTAAATGTAGCATAGCAGAAGTATTCAGTCGCATAAAAATGGAAATTCTCAAGTACAAATACCTCAAATCTTTACTTAAAGCCCCCCAGTGTGTAACATTTGTAGTTGTTCATTATCAAATCTGTATTGCCCTTCACAAACTTGTCCTTTTTTATGAATATTGACCACAATCATCAATTCCAAGTATTCCTATTGGCTTGAAATTTTACATTTGCGCTTGCATGAACTGGGGTAGACGCTCCATAGTCATGCGCCATCTTGAACTACGGTAGCCCGTAAGGACATACAGGCGATACTGCTCCGCATTTTGCGCTTTTCACTCAGTGGCACTGACTGTGACGTATGCCAGGGAGGGAGGGGGAGAAGATTACTTGTAACTTACCGCCGGCAGATTTGAAAGCCTGTTGCGTCTATTATCGAGGACATGTAACTGAGTCGCCGAGGAAATTAAAACGACAACGTGACAGGCAAAGCAACGCGACCAAAGTTAATATTGTTGTGGCTTTTCCAAGATGGAAAGAGCTGATGAGGAGCAAGGATTTTAAAAGGGACGCCGAAGTTGCCTGCTTTCTTCTCAACAGGTAATTCTGCCTATTTGTGTAAAAGTTTTTTAGTTGCTACTTGCTTGACTAACTATAGCATGGCTGTGCATAACGCTAGAACGACGTGTAGGATACTTTTCCTCGCGGCAATGATGAAAAAGGACAAACGTAATAATATGTGCTGTGATTTCCCTGGCAGACAAGTCACGTCATGGATCTGTAACACAGACTAGCTACTAGAACAGCTGTGTGTAAACGATGGAGATACTAACAGATCATTTCAGTTTCATTGACATTGTTCATGCTGCTCAGAGAAATATATTAAAAACACAAACCTCCGTTGCTTTTCTCCTACGCTGTAAACATTGCCTTACACTATTAATCTCGTACAATATACAGAATAACAATAGCACTGATACTTTACTAACATTAGCTTGCATATGTTTGGGAACCTGATAGCTGATGTTAGCAATGAAATGGTACCAAAATAACGTCAAACTATTATTACACTGGAAGGGACACTCACGGACGATTGTCGCTAATTTCGGGTTCAGCCACCGTAGGACTTATAACGCACTCAGATGGTGGGAGCTACAAAGTGAAATTCAGTTGGTTGTCATATACAATTTCACCGCTAGATGGGAGAAATTCTTACACACTGGGGCTTTAAAATACAGTACTTGTGCGTTCTGTGGATCCACCTCTAGTAAAACACGTACATTTAAAACATATAAAGATGTATGAAAGATCAATAAATATTTGAATATAATAAATAATTGCAATAAAGAAAGATTTAAGGTATATGTAATTCATGAAAGCTCATCTTCGCTCATTAAGAAGACATAAATAATTCAGTTTATGCAACAGAGATTGTTTTACACGTCATTTCAGCTCAGAATATAAGCATGCTGAGGTTGGTAAAAAAGGCGGAAAATGGGGACTTAACTGAACTTCTTATGCAATACCTTCTAACCAACTCTAAAATTGAGTGAAGCTGGTCGGAGCACAACATTGAGTCTCTTTCGTGGATGCTGAAGGTGCTTAGGTGCTCTATCTTATTCCCGCACGGGGCAACAGGAGCACCTTGGGTACGTTTTTATGCCATTAGTCAGTAGAGTGTACAACATTTGCTACACAAATAGTCTCCGGCTCTGCAAGCTGGGAGGATGTTAAGGGATTGTGGGAACAGAGGTCTAGCAAATGCATTGCATCTTTTACAAATACCGACATGGAGAAATAGAAAGCACTCAGCAGGAACATATGATCAATGAATGTGATGCTTTAAACAAGATTAGGGCTTCAGTTTAGTTTAGATAATTTTTATTTGGGGAGGGGATTCAAATTATTGGCAGTCATTATTCAAAAAGACACTTTTTTTATTACAACAAAAAGCAGACTTAAACTACGGACCTTTGGCAGTGAGGGGGGGAGGGGGGGGGTCTTTTGAATCACCCAACCCAAAGGGATATACTGTAGAGGAAACTTGTGATTCTAAGATGGACTATCTGATCCCCTTATATTGGATAACATATTAGTTTTTATACTGTATGCGCCCTAGTTGTTTGATGTTGCGTATCTATAAGCCTCTTGAGAAATAGCAATGACCCACAAAAAATATGAAGCGTAAATGATGAAACATTAGATTTGAAGTACATTCCAGTACATTCCAATAGGAGTTATTATTATAAGCACATACATGCCAAATAGGACATTAGAAATGATTGATGATACACAAATTGTACCGTAAGTATCAAACATTCACTGTTGAAAATCTGAGTCAACACTTAAACCTTGCTAGAGGATATGATCCAAATTTCTGACAAAAATGTTTATTTTTTTAATGCTAAGGTGTTTTGTTAATATTGATTTTCAATGATTACAGAAAATCACTTTTGATTGATCACATTAATCTGTTGTGGGAAAAGTGCCTGCCGTTGAGTTTTTGTTTATTATTATTATTATTAATATAGACATGTGTAGGATGTAGGGCTGTCAAAATAACGCGTTCATTTCGATTAATTAATCTGAGAAAAAAAACGCGTTAAAAAAATTAAAAAAAATTCCATATTGACCTTTCACCCGGAGCCGTTCTAGCCACCATTCAACTGTAAAATGAAGGAGGGAGACGAGAGAATGTGCAACAGAAACATCATGCTAGTTTCTTTAACTGCTATGGTTAATCAACAGCAGGTAACGTTAGCCTTGCGCTAGCTAGTAGCTGGATTAAACACGGTTAAAATGCTGACAGCTAACGCTAAATGGTGTAAAGTTTGACTGTGTTTCTGTGTTTCGGAAAAACACAGACAGAGATGGTGCGTTCAATTAAACTGGTAACCTACAGCCTCGCGGTGTATTCGTAGTTATTGTAAAATACCCTTTTGAATTTATTTCCTCAGCATATTAGGTAATATTGTTCATTGTTATGGTTATTATTTGAACAGTGAAAATAATAATAAAAAGAGTTTTTTAACTTTAATGTCACTAATGCTGATTATTCATTGATTCATTTGAATTGAGATATTTAAAATACTTTCACAGCAAAAAGCATATGTATGGATTAATTTAGATTAATTACTCAGAGTTTGTAATTGATTTGATTTTTTAATCGATTGACAGCCCTAGTAGGATGACAACTTTTTGTATTTTGTTTTCATTCTTTTTTATTGTGTTCACATTTTTCTGACTTAAATCCAAGGAGGTTAAAATCCAATTACAATATTAATAGAGTACCTCTAACACTGGATAACATCCCCAAACTAATGCTTCTAACTTGACCTTGTAATTAATAAATAAGTTACTCAAAGGAATAGTTCAACATTTTGAACTGATTGTTTCCATTCTCATGTTTGTATGGAGCTGGAGCAAGGTTTAGCTTAGAAGCAGGAGGAAACAGCCAGCCTTGCTCTGTCACTCCAAAGGTAAAATATACCAACACATTCTCACTCCCATCGCGTCAAAAAGAAACGCTTTGGCATCTGTTATTGATGCAAAAAGTCTCCTTTAGCGTCATATTTAGACGCGCTTGGGACTCTTGGCGTCACTTTTTGACGCTCTGGGTCAGGACATACGTTTTACTGACATGCGGCACGATAACGGGACACAAACCCCGGTCTCCTGGCAACCAACCTCCTTATGCAGATTTTCGCTCTTTCATACTTCTCGCTACCGTTGTCGCTCTTAATACTACGTCATCTTACAGCACCGCTGCTGAGCTGCTGCTCCGCCCGGTGTGTCCCATACAGACGCTAAAGGGTGATTTTTGCGTCGGTATCCAACACTGAGAGCCACTGACCAGTATTTTACGAGATGGGAGTGAGAATGGGTTAAATATATAACACATCTAAACCTAGCATGTTCTCTTGTGTATCTTGATTGTTTAATCTGTACACTAAACTGTAAATGTATATACTATATATATATATATATATATATATATATATATATATATATATATATATATATATATATATATGCACGGGAAAGAAAAAAATGGTATTGGAACATCTACTTAAAACACATTTCTGTTTATGTGCAGAACAAATGAGTCTTGGAATAAATATGTTTTAAATTGAGCCCTTATGCTAAGCGAGGCTAATCCCCTTCTGGCTCTAGCTCCAAACTTAGGCCATGTCCACATGAAGACGTTAAGATGCAAACGCATCCGTCTTCCCTGGATTTGGTTCAAGAAAATTCACGTCCACATGAATCCATCTGTAAATGACTCAACACGCTACTTCATATGCCAGGCCTGTAGGCAGTGCTGTTATTGCTACAGAAATTAAGGAAATGAGAAGAAGAGCAGCCTTCAGTCACTTCCACTTCCTTTCATAACATGACTAGCTAGTCATGGACTAGACTTTAATAACTTTCACCACTGCTCGTTATATAAAGGCCACCGCTAGAAAACGTTTGTTTACATTGTATAATGTGCTGTTGGATTGCTTTTTATTTTGCAATTCTTTCTGCTATCGGACATGATTGCAGCACGCTAGCTAGCAGAGCTAACGTTAGCTCTGCTAGCTAACATCGGCAGTCAAACAAACAAGAATGATCCGATGTCTTTTTGATAATCTAGCTTCGCGTTTTTCTTGCGGTAGCCTTTCTACAATAAGCCGTGCTAAAAGTTACTATAATCCGTTCAAGGAGTTGATAAGCAGACAGATTAGCTAGCTAGTTGATAAGTTGTCTACTTCCACTTTATAAACAGCATTGCGTCCCTGCTAGAGCCGTCAGCTGGGTTGAAGGCAGTCAGCTGTGAGGCTGAGGTGTGTGGCGATGACATCGATACGCATGTATGCGGTTTCGTTTTTGCTTTTTAAAATTCAGTCACATTAGTCATGCTCAGCGTGTAGTTTTTTTTTCCTTTCTGTGGTTTGAAATACACAGAAACCAAACATTCTTTTTTGATTTGAATAACATGTTTTTTTTTTTTTTTTAATCTGAATTTCATTCTTATTTTAAAAGGTTTGTGCCTGGCAATGATCAGCTCGTATAAACATAAGCCCACCAGTTAGACATTTATAGCTCATCAAAACAGCCCTCCTCTGTAAAAGCTGCATGTGCATGCGGTGCTGGCTGCTGGTTTTGAGGATAGCACAGCTGTTAATCACTTTATCTATATATAATTTCTGTTTAAAAAGTGCTCTATAAATAAAATGTATTAACACAGTTAACATAGTTTTTGTTTTTAAAAAGTATGGAAGGACTGTTAAAGGTTTCCATCAGATAATAATTCTCACTAGAAAAGTAGCGTCAAAAGATTATGACCAAACAGAAGCTTATGTCTGATGGAAACCAATTGTGCTCCTGTTGCAACTCAATTTCCGGTTCTTTGCACGTGCACGTGCACACACAGACCATAATATCCTCAAATCGAGGTAAGCGTAGGCTTAAGAATAATATGCCTTGCCTGACAACACAATGATCATGGAATCGTTGGATTAAGGAAGCCAACTGCCTACGTTTTCTTTGATTTTTCCGTAAACCTGTCAGGCTGAGCTCGTCTGCCTTTGGAACTAATCTCTATGCAATCACTCCATTGATCGGCCACCCCTTGTGAAACTACGCTTGTTAACATGTAAATTGAAAAACATGCTTTTAGTGCAGAAAGAGAGATTTCAGGTGAATATGGCATGAGGCTAACTAAACACACACATTTAATTTGAATTTGTACAGAGGCCCAAACCTGACTTAACAGGAAATGCATAAATGATTCAATAAAATAAAAAATTATATATATATATATATATATATATATATATATATATATATATATATATATATATAAATATATATATATATATATATATATATATATATATATATATATATATATATATATATATATATATGAGGAAAGAAAGCCAACAATAACCATGTTACAACAATCATGTATTGAGGACCAAATCTACTCTTTACTCTTTGACAGCTGCGGAGGTTCTTTACATTCCTGTGATTATCATTTTGACAAGAAATAGGCCAGATTAATTAAATTTTGAGGTGACACTAAAATATAAACTGCATTATGTAGTAGGGATTTCATATAAATGTATTTATACATTTCAAATACAGATGTTTCAGGTCCTATGGATATAGAGCTCAGCGCAAATTCTTTCAGGAGGACTTCTAAATAACTTCAATCACCACTATCTCTTCCTAAAACTATTCATCTGTTAAGAGGCGTTCACTTTTCAGTAAACCAACCAAAATTGGCCACGAAATTCATGATCCAATCACAGCATGACATCCTGCTTTAAATGTCTTCTCTCCTTGGTATCAGCTGTCTTTTCAGGCAAACGTGCAACCCTCCTCCTCCTCCCCTTCCACCTCTGGTCATCGTCAACCACGGCAACCTGAGTCCCTTTCTGGCAGACAGCTCCTTCGATCGGTCTCCGGGTTCCTTCTCCACCATCACCAGTGTCTAGGCTCCATCAGGGGGAATATGTCTGGCTTCTCTACCCCTTTCAAATATTTTTTAACTACGGAGTCTAATCCCCAAAGACTCTGTACATTTCATATTATGCTTATGTACAATAAATCTTTGCATCTCTGCAACGAAGTCTCTCCTGATTGAAATAATATTAGTTTGTTTTCTCCAAATGTATTTCTTAATTGATGTTTTATTTCCTCAATTATTTTTGATTCCTTTATTCCTAAATTATTTCTTAACACTAGAACCGCCATAGCCTATGTTATTTAATGTTATGATAAAAAATAAAACTCATTTGAACAAAACACTTACATTTCTAAATTGTATTATTTCTATAGGTTGGTGTGGGTGTGCACGATCACTCAGATGGAGGGTTGTGTGTTGACTGTTGAACTGAAAGACATGCACGAGAGAAATGGAGAGACAAATATAAATGCTGAGGGGACTTATTTTCGTTCTTTGATTTCACAAAATGATTGATTACAATACTTCAGCATTTATTTCCAGCTTTTTAGGTATAATGCTGCAGGTTATATGCTGATTACAGTTCTAAACGTACAACCATGAAAAACGATTTTTTGTTGACTGAATTGAACGACACACAGCGCAAATACCCAGACTATAACTGCATCAGGCGGCAGCATGTAAATAGTTATTCTAAAATAGCAGATTTTAGACTGATAAGAGTACAACAGTTTTGTGTGGCTGTTAGATATGCTGTCTGTCTGCATATGGTGTGTGGGGGGTGTGCTGTGTGTGTCCCTGCTGCTGTAGAGATTAAAACATGGAAATGTAGAGTGATAATGCTCCCTTAAAAATATATATCTGTTCTACGCATGGAGATTGCAAGAACTGTGGTTGGTGAACTTGAACGTTACTAACCCTTGTTTTCTCCGAAACCAACATCAGCACATTGAAGCAAGGCTTCTCTTCAAGTTCAAGTTCAAGTTCAAGTTACTTTATTTATACCCGAAGGTAGATTTTGTTTGCAGTAGAGTCACACATCATCACACATTACCACACATCATCATCAAAAATCATCAAAAAAGTTCTTATCGGTCAAGAATAAAATAATACATAAGCATACAAAATTGTATATAAATACAAGTAAAAAGATTTAAATACATAAGTAAAACTGTGTTTGCGGTAGACACGTATAAAACTATAAGAATAGAATGATACATACATATTGAATATTACAAGAAGACAGAATGAACACTTGTGCAAAATATAGCTAGCCTATAACTTATTCCTCAATGTAATGCCTGCAGGAACAAAACTATTCTTGTGTCTTTTTGTTTTACATCTGGGGATAATAAACCTACGCCCGGAGGGTAGAAGCTGGAACTCTGTGTGCAGTGAATGAGAACTGTCATTTAAAATTGAGCTAGTTATGCGCTGTACCTGTTTTGTGTATAAAGTCTCCACGTTAGGCTGTTTCTCACCAATCAGCCTGCTAGACCACTTTACTATTTGGTTGAGTGAGTTTTTATTTTTCAAAGTGAGATTGCCAAACCAGGCTGCTAGTGCAAAAGATAAAACTGACTCAATAAAAGCGTGATAGAATAGGGTCATAATGGATTTATCAACCTGGAATTTACTCAATTTCCTCAAACAAAACAGGCGCTGATGTCCTTTTTTACATACCACTTCACAGTTAGTTCCAAATGTGAGTTTGGAGTCAATTATCATTCCCAGGTATTTATATGAATCGACTAACTTTTTCACTAACACCCATCTAACAAATACATCTCCACTGCAAATCACTGAGATTATCGCTGTTGCAGTGAAAGAAAGAACATATATAGTTGCACAGCTGGATGAAACTCCAGTCATATATGCATATATATGCAGGGGAAAAGGTCAAGTACTAAACACTAGCTAAAAAAACAGTGGCTGTCAAATCACATAACTAGCCTGCGCCCAGCAGGTGAAACACATTGTGGTCACATGCAGCCAATGAGATATTACCTAATGATAAAAGCAAATGTATTAGAAAGAAATATTACAAGAAGGAAGGCAAATCCATGTCTTTATTAAGACAATACGGCTCATTGTGGGTGGCTGAAAATTGGAGACAAAGAATTGCAAAGAAAACTGAAATTAAAAAAGAGCAAACCGGAATCAAAGTGATTCGGTTAATTTTCGTTCCTATATAGAGCCGCTGCTCCTTTGCGTTGAAAGGAGCCAGTTGAGGTGGTTTGGGCATCTGGTAAGGATGCCCCCTTATTCAGGCACGTCCAGCTAGGAGGAGGCCTCGGAGAAGACCCAGGACTAGGTGGAGAGATTATATCCCCACCCTGGCCTGGGAACGCCTCGGGATCCCCCAGTCAGAGTTGGCAAATGTGGCTTGGTAAAAAAGGAAGTTTGGGGTCCCCTGCTGGAGCTTCTGCCCCCGCGACCCAACCCTGGATAAGCGAATGACAATGGATGGATGAATGGATTAAAAGGAAATCTGAGAAAAGACCCATTTGTTGGCGTAATAACAATGGTTTCATTGCAGTCTTTTTTTCAAGAATCTGAGTTTGGTGCCATGTGGTTGTAAGTTCATTTTTTTTCTCATTATTTTGTCAGTTGTGATCATGATCAAAATTCTTAATGAAATAGAAAGCCATTTATTGGAAAGATGCAATTAGTGACCCCTCACCTTGACGGAAATAGCGGTGGTGGCTACTGCATATGTCTGTGCGTACAAAATATGTAAAGCTCTTTTAGATATAGCCTAAATCTGCAGATTATTCACAGTCTGTCTCAGGTGTAATCTCCAGCCCCCCTGAGACGCAACAACTCTAGCCCCTCACACAGAATCTAGATTAATACAGCACCAGGGAAATCTGGTCCATTAAAACATGTAATTAATATGAGATTGACTTCAGCTGTGTTGGTCCAACTTGAATGAAAACCAAAAGTGTCAAGGTGTATTATTATTGCACAGCATTAGACAGTTTACAATAATAAGATCTGTCATTGAACATCTTATTTCTACTTTAAATGTCATAGAAATCAGGGAACAAAGGGACGATTAAATCATTCCAATTTTGGTACAGCCTCAAGCACACTGCCTGGACATGAAAGGAAAGCCTGTTGTGCCTGCCTGTACTTATAGTGAGTATAGCGTAATAATACAAAAGTAGGTTAAAAACATAGGGAGAAAAATCAATAAGCAATATGGGAAAGAAATTGAGGACTGCCTTTTACATTTGTTGCCTTTCTGTAGTCTGAAATTATATGAGATTTGTCCATCAAATCAGGCTACATCTACACTACTACGTTTAAAAACGAATAACATTTGCTATGCTTATGTCTCACGTTTATACTACTCTGAGCCCCTAAACGGAGACATTTGGAAACATGGTGTTGTAGTCTGGATGGCCAGAAACAGAAATATTTGAAAAGGCCAATGCACACCAGTCAGTCTTATGGGTTAGGTAGGGTAACATACCTTTCAGTAACAGTTCCACCTAGTCATTGGTCCAAGCAAATCAATCCTGGATCTTACTTTTCGCCATTTTTGTTCCAAAGTATTTTCAACTTATACATCCATGATTTTGTAACCGCAGAGTAATGTTAATCTGCTTACCGTTTACTCCAGCACGCGTATGCCCAGTGTATGCGAATGGTCATGTGATATCATTTCTGATATGGAGCCTAAACACTTGTGTAGACAGAGATGGCTTTTGTTTCAAAACGCTGTTTAAAAATGAAAACGTAGTAGTGTGGATGTAGCCTTAGTCTCAGCTGAAAGCAGAGCGATCTAAGAATGCATCAGAGAAGGTCATCTATTAAGGTGCGCACACACACACACACACACACACACACACACACACACACAAGCCTTTAGCACCAATTCCATCAACGTTTCACCCTAAACCCTCCACTTGCCTCATTCCCATGAGGAGTCCTCTAGGAGGTCAAGGATATCACTGCCTTTAATCTCCCTGGACAGACATGATGACAATTCCAGTTAACTGTCTCATGCTAATAATGACACCGCAAAGCCCTTAAAATGTTGCTGATCTGAGAAATGAGGCTTGAGATTACATGAATGCTGCAAATTTCCCGTGTTCGTCTTATTTGCATCTATTTATGTTTTCTGGATTGCCTTGTTTGTAATCACGCTGCTGAATTCAGGCAAAAACACCTTTGTTTAAATGCGCCTTGAGGTCACTGTGGCAAAGAACACATGGACAATATTATTTCCTATTGACTGCCTTTCAGGGGATTAGTGCAATGTAAGTATTCAATCTAAAATTGTAATCCCTTACGCTACACATTACTGGAAAAAGTAATCACGTTACTGTTACTGTTAATGCATTACTACAGTAAGCAATGCCTTGTTGCCCTACAACAAATGAAGCATAGCGTAAGTTCTGGCATGTCACGGAGTCAAGCTCGGCTATTATCTCAATTTATAGCTGATAGTTCCTAAGATAGCACACCATCTGATGGCTCAGCTGATTCCCTCTTTTGATTGGATTTCCAAATAGCGCACTCTATTTAAACTGCTTTTCCCAGTCTACCTTGCTGCATCTCTGCTAGCGCTTGCAACCCAACCTCCACCCCAGCTCCTCCTTTTAATGTTGTTATGTTGTCTGACTTAATCAATATTGTGTCTGTCATTGATGCTGCTCTGTTCCGTACCCTATGGGGATCCTGCACTGCTGCTCTCCCCGCTTAAGGCGTTCCATACATGCACATGGAAAGGCTGGGAGGTGTGCTCTCCCCGTGTCATGCTTTCCACGTATGCACGTGGAAGAGCGGGGAGGCCCCAGAACAGAGCCATACCACCAAATACTAATTGCAGATAAATTAATCTATTTTGACAAAGGGGTCCTGACTGAATTTAATTTATTGTAAAAAAAATAATAATTATAATAATCTTGCCTCCTCATTCAAATGAAACGCCTTCTGTTTGCACAGCTTCCTCCAATCTTTGCGCCATGCACGCTGCACTAGGACCAAAAAGTGGTTAAGAGCATTTCAAGATCAAGAAAATAGCAATGTATGTGGCGCTCCCATGAAAACAGAACACATAATCTCATTACAGGTGATGTAAAGCAGTAATGCATAGCTAGCATGCATACGACAAACACATGTTCAGACATGTAGACACACACACACACACACACACACACACACACACACACACACACACACACACACACACACACACAAACCCATTCAGAATTAATGAATTAACACAGTCACTGTGATTAATGTGACATGGTCGGATATTTTAGCTACGTATTTAATTATTGTTACAACGTCTGATCACCAATTTCTTAATCTAATTGGTAAATTGCACTTAATAGCTGAAGCAAGATAATGAAACCAGTAATCATGCAAGTAAATTATACAGCAAGGAGCTCATCACAGGTCATAGTGACTCAAGTGTTTGTGTTCTCATTCAACCCCTTTACTGTGAGAGTGATCTTTTATCATGCCAGTTGGAAGAGAAGAGGCTGTACTTATGAGGTTTGGGTGGTGAAACAGTTTCCCTTTCATCTGTGAGCAACCATTAAGTACCACCAGAACACCGACTAGCTAAACAAGGTTGGCTGTCAGTTCTCCCTTCTTGCTATATGCAAATTGGTCCCTTTGATGTTGAACCAACAGCACAGGGAAGGACACACTGAGGAAGAGAAGACGGGAGAGGAAGGAGGAATAGGAGGATGACACGATGAGCTTGTTTTTAATCAGCAACTGGGTCTAATGAGGACCTGTGTCTGCAAAACATTACAGCCATGCTGCTGACTGACCTAAGCAGAATTTCAAATATTATTCATAACCCGTGATTTTTGTATAAATAGCTGCTAGATTTTGTTGTTTTGCTTTTGTTATTCTTTCTTCTGTTATGTTGTTTTGGGTTTTGGCTGGAAATCAAACAAATGCCAGAGTAAAGGGGGCTTTAAAGGGAAAAATAGGACACTTATTCTGTAAACTAGGGAATATTTCAACAAACCTCAGACCATGTAATGAGCTGACATAAAACTTTGTCATGAGAAAGATAAGAAATGCTATTACACCCTAACATCCTTACATGGGTCTTGCTGTAGATACAATTTTCCTCAACCAATATTTTTTCTCTCTCAGTTCCTTCTTCCTTTTCAGGGTTATGAATTCTATTAAAAAAATAGAATCTATAAGGTTACTTGTGTATATTATTAAATGGTGTTTCCATTAGGCAGCCATAATTGTAATGGCAAGGGGGCAAATGACTCCATACAGACACACACACACATCCATTCAGAGTCAGAATCTCTAATACCCCTGAATACACACTTCCACTCACACTATCATCATACCCTGTCAGGCAACGGTCACCAGCATTCTTTTTTTTTTTTAACTAAAACTCAGAATGACGTTAATGTAAGCTGCTTCTGTTGAAGGAAGTTATATTCTTTAAGTAATTGCAATTTAATAAAAGATTTAATGAAAGGAGAACTCAATTTTATCCTGGTTAACTGCCGTGCTGCTGTAGGAAAGTGGTATGTATGCCACCTATACATATCTGTCATTAAAGAGACAGAATAGGACGTGACAGGCATGGGAAAAACAGCTGGAGATTAGAAATGACATATTCCATGCATCCGTTGTCATTTAAATAATATTATTACAAAAGACTAGGGCTGCATCTAATGATTTTTTTGATAATTGATTAATCGGTAGATTATTTCCTTGATTAATCGATTAATCGGATAAAAAAAATACCCCAAAAATTATATTTCCATAATTGTATTAGAGACTAAAAATTGTGAAAAATTGTATTATAAGACAAATAACAGAGCTAAATGTATGCTATAAACGTGCAAAAATATGCTCATTTGTCAGTAGTGCAAAGAAAACTGGTATTTCTTACCATGCTTAAACGGACCTGAGCTGTTAAAATAATAATAAATTATAAATAATAAAAAAGAAAACACTTTGTTTTACATTTAACAAGCTTTGTTAGGACTGTGGAGGTAGTGTTATTGCAGAAACGCTCTCTCACGCACGCACGCACGCACGCACGCACGCACGCACGCACGCACGCACGCACACACACACACACACACACACACACACACACACACACACACACTTTCTACAGGAACTTTGCATTGCAATGCAAAAATGTTAGCATGTCCACATGCTCCTGGCTAAGGCTAACTCTCTTCTTGGAAGCTATGTTGCCTGCAGCAGAGAACAGCCGCTCAGATGGTGTTGAGGTGCCAGGGATGCATAGGTAGGACTTTGCTAGCCTGGCCAAGGTGGGATATCTGTCCTTGTTTGCCTTCCACCAATGTAATGGACTTTGCTTCTTAGCAAGGGGCTTCTCTCCAAAGTATGTGAGGACCTCATTCCTCACTTTGCTCTTGAGATCCTCAGCTTCACACTCTCTGTCTTCTTCACTGCTGGTTTCAGAATCAAGAAGCGAGTCAAGAAGATTAACAGGAGTTGCAGGTTCAGCAGCTTTAGTAATGGTGGAGGTGGCACTGGTTTGATCACAGACTGCCATATTGCTGTTCATCCATCTCCCTCCTCACTCTCAGTGCCAGTGTTTGCACTTTGGTTTTCACATTCAGGAATTCATCAGGCGTTTGAAACTTAAGTCTTTTGAACCTTGGGTCCAGGGCAGTGGAGAGGATCACTGTGTTGGTGCCGTGTCTGAGAAAGAAGTCTCCCTCTTCCATCGCTGTTGCAGCTGCTCCGTAGCAGTGAGTTGGAAAGCCTTCACCGGGGCTGACTCAAAGGCAGCAGTCTGGGTGGACTTCAGTAGCCCCTTCACAAGTGGAGGTACTGCAGAGATTGTTATGTATGATTGTTATGTATTTGTCCCCACTCATGAAGACAGTGGCAGATTCAAAAGCCTTAAGGGCTGTGGAAACCTCTTCCAGCAGGCTCCACTGGTCTGGTTTCAAATCCAGGTACGTTTTGCCCCTCTGTGACAGAGGAGTCAGACAGTGTTGCTGTTACAGGCCACCTTTGCTCAAGCAGTCAGCTTATCATGTAGAACATGCTGTTCAGTGTTGGTCAAGTTACTTGGAAATAGTAATTAGTTACTTTACTGATTACTTATTTTCAAAAGTAATTTGTTACTTTACTAGTTACTTTACTAAGTTTCTTTTCAAAAACATGATGCACGACCTGTGAACTGTTACACCCATAAAACTTTAGTTATTCACCGTCCAGATGTCAGCAGTGGTGGAAACAAAGTCTACATCTCCAAGTGCAGCCTTCAAATTAGCGTCCATTATGTCGTATTCTCTCTCAAGGTATCCTGCAAATGACTTTCTCTGCGGCAGCTTGACACCGTGTTTGGTCGGTATTTTTTCTCCGGTGCGTCCAGCGACGGGCTCCAGTCAGTTTTTAAGTAACCTACATTAGTAACAGTTCATTTTGTTATGGTATAAACTTAATCCTAGGAAAGGCAAACAAATACAAGACCTTTGTAACAAAATCAAAGACTTTGTATACCAAATTCAAGGCTTTTAAGGCCTTAATTTGAGATTATCAAATTTAAGACTTTTTCAATGCTTTGAAGACCCCAGTTCAGAGTGAACAGTGGAAATTGGCAGCATGTCCTCGACAATATAGCCAGTGATGAGCTTCTTCAGTTCAGCGGCACTAAGTCCTGTCGCTTTTAAGTCTATTTTCACCTGTTTAGCAGGAGAGCGGCCCTCGGAGGTTTGCCCGGTGGAATTGGATGTAGCCCCGCGGTCATGTCAGTTGGGGGTTCAGGGTTTTTTTCAGAGAGTTTCACATTCCTGTGCAGGCTTGCTAGGTGCTTGCTCAGAGTTGAGGTGGAATTTTTCGCTGTAGATAAAAGTTTTCTTCTCACGCAGAGTGTACAGCGGACGCTGATGTTTTTGTCACCTTTAACCGAGTCAAACTCAAAGTAATGTCGGTACTTCCAATCATTAAACGCTGCAAGATCCTGCTCTCTCCCGCGCTCCATGTTGTCTCTTGTTCAACATTACACATGTCGGTGTTTACACTGATGTCGCGGTGCTCATACGTCATTGTCACTCACGAGACAGTCTCACGAAACAAAATCACGGTTAAGTAACGCAGTCTGCTTATGGGGAAGTAACAGTAAGCTAATTACATTACATGTCATTTAGCTGACGCTTTTATCCAAAGCGACTTACAATTGCTTTATATATCAGAGGTCGCACGCCTCTGGAGCAACTAGGGGTTAAGTGTCTTAGGGACACATTGGTTGATGGATCATGGTGGGAATCGAACCCAGGTCTCCCACACAAAAGGCATGTGTTCTAACCACTGCGCCATCACCACCCACCAATTACTGTTTTTGCAATTGTAATCCCTTACTTTACTCGTTACTTGAAAAAAATAATCGGATTACAGTAACGCATTACTTCTAACGCGTTACTGCCCATCAGTGGTGCCGTTCCACCTTGTGCTTATGTCCTGAACAAGACTGTCCTGTTGCTTTTTCTCTTTTAGCTTGTTGCAGGCTAGCTCACTTTTTTTTAAATGTTCCACAAGACATCTTGCAGCCCCAATAGCTTTATCAATGCTTGGGTACTTCAATGCAGAATTGATCACAAGTTGCAAGGTATGGCCAGTGCAGTGCACAGAAGACCACCCATGCTTCTCCTCCAGTATGTTTGCCGCAGCCACAACATTGGCACCGTTATCATGCACAATGGCGCTAATTTTGCAACCATTCTGCAATGTTGGATGCTGTATGTCTGTCCTGCAGTGGCATGGTGGTAAGGCAAATTGACTCCATGTCCCAATCATCTTTGATGTAATGACATGTAATGCCAAGGTAAGCTTCAGCGGCTAACCCTAACCCACTTACAGCTTAGTAAAATGGGTCCTTGAGGGAAGAGTGTAACCAGGATGGAATGTCTTGATCATTGCTTTGAATCCCTCATCTTCAACCATTGATAGGGGCCTCATGTCAGTGACGAGCATGTTTAGGACACTAGCTGCTCTCCCTAGGGGTGTCCGGGGGTATGCCCCCCTGGGGAAAAAATGTAAAAATAAACCATTAAATGGCACTTTCTGGAGTTTTGTGCAAAGAAATGGAGAAATCAAGTCTTACATGATATGTGCAAAACTGCAAGGTTAAGAGCCTATACTTTGCATTGTTGTAGTATCAACAGGTATTAGGGCATTTAGCATTTACATTACTGTTAATCAGTGATTGCCTTGTTATGATATAAGAAGTGACCCATACAGTGTGCCAAACATATTGTGCCACATGAAGAGACAGTGCAGCATATGACAGTAGCAACAGAAGATTTGGGTCTGTGGTGTCCAGGTCCACCTCACACACACTTCCTTCTCCCATTCTCTCTCTTTACTACTATAGCTTTAGGAGAAGGCGTTTTATCTGTTAATCCTACCGACGTAGACATTATTGTCCTGCAGTGATGAATTGTCTGCAGTGCTGCGCGGGTTTTTTGCCGTGTTCCGATTGTTCTCATCTCATCTCCGCCGAGACAAAATAGACATGCCATTTCAAAAATGTTTAATTTATTGTAATATCATGTTTTCAAAAGCATTCCTTCATAAAATTATTATATAATTATGTGACATATTTCCAGTAGGCAACTGACTGCAAGCAGGCACATCCGGACAAACGAGCAGACTTAGCCTATGTGCCGGGGCTGAGCCCCGGAGAGCCCCGGCCCAATTTAACCCCTGCCTGTTAGTACAGCACACTGACATGACTTTGCATTGAAAGGAGCCAATTAGAAGAAACACTTTTAGTATTGTCGGGAAATTTTCTCTGAGAGACTATTATTTCAAAGACAAGATTTCCGACAAAAGAATAACCAACTGATTTATACCAAGTGAAGGGTATCCAATTACAATTACAAGTTATACTGGAAAATTTTACTTTTCTTTCCACTTCCACTTTTCTGTTGTTGCTGAACTAATGGGATGTAGTGGCATATTGGGGCTCTTTAGGGAGCAGATTGATGTTGATTGCCTCTGCTAAATAATTATGTCTCCAAAAATGCAACTTTACAGCATTTGAAGTGAATTTTAATGGAAACTGAAAGTGTACTCCTCAATCATTAAACTAATGTATTCACCACAAAAAGGTTGCTATTGCTGTGACACTTCCTGTGCGAACAAAAATGCAAAAAAAAGAGCTTTGTCATGAGATGGTTTCCCTATTCTATCAGCATCTGTCACTGCAGTAATGTCTGTTATCCTCAGTTTCTAGAGGGACGTTGCTCCAAAGGAATAGTCCAAACAAATCATTACCCTAGTTGCAAAAAAGTTTCCTCTCTAATATCTCAAAAGCCATGCAATCAAACAAGAGACACTTTTGCTGAGCCACCATGCTGTACTTTCAGATCATTCAGCAGTGCTTTGAATCCACATGAATCACAAAAGTCAACATTCAGAATAAGAACATGCTCCCCCTTACTTACCTCCCACGAGCTCTGCCTTTGATGTGCGATTGACAGGTTCATTAATTAGCTAGTGAGAATAGACTTGCTGGCCTCTGTGTGATGCTAAGCAGCGCTCCACAACAAATAGTGCAGGAGAAGCCTGCCTGTTTAAAGAGAGATTTCAACATACAAATTCAAAGCTAATGAACTGTGGTGCAATATGTCGTAAGAATGAGTGGGACCACCACGACTCTGCACAAGGCGGGGAAGTTGTTCAGGGTTAATTTTGCGCTACAGTTACATTATACTGAACGAACCAGAGGGGCAGTTGGGGAGATCAGAGGAGCGACTGGGGTCACTTAGGCAAAAACTAACACAAGGTACTAATAAAATGAACATAACAAGCTTTATACTCAACTGCATGTCATTTGACAGCAACATTATAGATATTAGCAGTCCTGGCTCTTGCCGTACTGTATGCGGCTCGCACCTTTTTTTTTTTATTGTACGAAATATGCTTTGGCAATCATCAGGAGGCACATGCACATCCATAAATTCACTAGCAAGGACCACGCCACAACGATATGTCATTTAAAGGTTTATTGAGATTGCGGGATGTATAGACGTTAGAAGATGGATGAATGGATGCAGCATGGTGGCCTCACAGCAAGAAGGCGCTGGGTTCGAATCCAGCCTTTCTGTGTGGAGTTTGTATGTTCTCCCCATGTTTGCATGGGTTTCCCCCACCATCAAAAAACATGTACTAGGTTCTCCAGTCAGTGCCCTTGATCAAGGCACTGGCTCAGATCTGGAGTTGGTCCCTGGACGCTGTAAAATGGCTGCGCACTGCTCCCTTGAGGGATGGGTTAAATGCAGAGAATTAATAACGCTACATGCATATGACAATAAAGTACCTTTTAGGATATTGTCTGTTAGGCTGGTCTGGGAGAATGAACAGAAGACCGAGTGGAGGGGGTTCCATCTCGGAAGAGTTTTCACCCAGGCGTATTACGGACCCCCCAGACGGTACCTACATGAGTTAACCAGTTAACTGCTTTTATTTGCAGGTGCTACGTACCAATAGCTGCACAAAAAGACAACGTGCTAAAACGTTTCATGGTCTTTTCCTGGTCTTAAGACCACTCAAATATGCTTTCAAATGTTGTATGCATTTGTGTTCAGGTGCAGTTACCATGGTAACTTTAGCATTTGCCTATGCTGCCTATACCACCAGGCTCGGGTTAGGTACATTACAGATATTGATTTTTAATGCAAAATAGTTAAGTTAGTTCAAATTAGCTCTACTTCAAACAGTTACACCATTAAAATGCTGCATTAAATATGATAGTAATTTAAAAATAATGATATAAAAATAATAAAATACTGACAGCTGTCGTTCTCTCTCACCTTATGAATAATAAATTGTTGTTATTGTGTACTTGTGACACTTAGAGATACATTTTATTGCCACATTTACATGAATACTGAATAGTTCTACCGCAGCTGAAAGGCAGGGGCATTGCTCTTCCTCTGGTGTTTCATAAACAAAATATGTTTAATGTTGTGGAGCTTAGCAACAGATGTGTTTCTCCTAACTAATTATGAGTTGGCAGTGATGGTGCATTTGTTATTGGAGTTATTCTAAATCCCGTGTCTTACTGATTGGCCCACCTGTGACTTACTAATACAATCATCTGTTCAGATATACAACCCTCCCCTCCAAACCCTTTTCTTCTCCTCTCTCCCATCTTAGTAGGGCAGCTCGGCGGTTAACACCATCACCTTACAACAAGAAGATCCTGGATCCTGGGAGATGATAAAGCCAAAAGCTCACTGAGGCTACCCTAATCTCGCATTGCCAGACCTATCTCAACAGCGCTGCGGAGGACGGCCCGTCTCACACAACATTCCTGGATGGGAGAAAAACGTGCTCTGGTTTATTGGTATTTCTTTAAACCAATCACAATCGTCTTGGGCGGCACTAAGTGCTGGACGCAGGTACGGCGCATCTGCAAAATAGCCTCAGGAAGGAACTTGTTTTGGTGGAAAATGGATTTTGGATTGGACAGACAGTCTAGCTAGCTGTCTGGATTTACCCTGCAGAGTGGAAGGTGACGGATATCCGGTCGAAAAGAAGGACATACGATAAAATTTCAATCCCAGAAGTGGAAGTCGTGGATATAGACTAGTGAAGCAACATTTCCTGAGCCACAGCAATACTCATTCATGCCTGATATATATTTGTGATGAGAACTTTACTAAAAAAAAAGATAAATATAATTTGATTGTTCTAGTTCAGAGGATGTTTCCCAAATCGACCGGAGTTTAGAGTGCCAACACAAAGAAAGCAAAAGGTGATTTACTACTATCCAGAGGTGGGTAGAGTAGCCAAAAATTGCACTCAAGTAAAAGTACTGTTACTTCAGAATAATATGACTCAAGTAAAAGTAAAAAGTAGTCATCCAAATAATTACTTGAGTAAGAATAAAAAAGTGCTTGGTGAAAAAACTACTCAAGTACTGAGTAACTGTTGAGTAATGTCTGATTTATTTTTATCGCATCATATTTGGATGGACATATATATATATATATATATATATATATATATATATATATATATATATATATATATATAATGTTTAAAACATATGTAACCTAAAAGACAAACATTCGCCTATCCACAGCAAAAAAAAACGAATTTAGGAAACTTACCGCTACATGTTTCCTCAAGTTAGATGTTGAGTTTTTGAATGCTGAAATGTTTGTTTTGGTAGACACAGAAGACACTGCATAATGTAGCTGTTGTTTGGCACTTTTACTAAGGTAAACATGCTTTCAATATGAGGCCAGGGGTGTTCCTCCTCATCTGTGTCTGCATTGCCGACGTTTGATTTTGACATTTTTGTTTTGCTACGATTGTAAAGCTAACCCGTCCCACCGCTGAGATTGAGTATGATCACGTGACGAGACTGCATAACTACGTCTGATTGGTGAAACACAGTCACGTGGTAGAGCCTTTAGCGGAAGTCTCTCTCTCTGTCAAAATAAAACATTAAATAAGGCGTACGTAGAATACCAAAGAGGTAAAAAGAAAAGTAACAAGCTCATTGTAGCCTAATGTAGCGGAGTAAAAGTACAGTTTCTTCTTCACAAATCTACTCAAGTAAAAGTAAAAAGTATAGTGATGTAAAACTACTCCTAGAAGTATAATTTTTTCAAAAACTTACTCAAGTAAATGTAACGGAGTAAATGTAACTCATTACTACCCACCTCTGCTACTATCTTAATCTGTTTCTGATGTTGTGTATTGTCCCAAACAGGTGTCTCTTGAGAATGAGACCCTGTGTCTAAAGGAGATTATCTGTATAATGTAAAATAAAAAATGCATTCTACTGTTTAAACTATAGCTGTGGGCAGGCTTAATGCTAAGCAGACTGGTGGCATTTCCATTTGCTCTGCCTCAAATACACACACACACACACACACACACACACACACACACACACACACACACACACACACACACACACACACACACACGTATATACTCACCAAAACATACATGCCTTGTGATGGCATTCCATAGTGGCTTGTTGCTGTGTTGAATTAATGTGGTGCATGTACATGAATTCAACACAAACGTCAATAGAAAGTGAACATATTCTGTTCTGTTACAGTTCATTATTTAGATGGGTAATTTTTGGATAAGCTTATTTCCAAAATATTATGTTGTCACTCTGTATCCTTCAGATACACATTCTGCAGATACATAGTGTTGTTACTACCTATCCGTATTGCAGAGTAGTCATACACAATCTTTTCACCATCACCACCATCACCACCACTACCAGTATTTTCCATGAAGACACTTCCACCAGTGATACCAGATGATACATTTATATCGCCATCTTCCACCTGGTGCCAGCTGAGAGTTGGTTTGATCTGCTGCTGCTGCAAAGATCATCAAAACTCTGGGAGCTCTACTGAAGACATTTTAATCTAGTTTTCTCTAAAGATTGATACTGTAGCCTACTTTAAACCATGTGGTTTTGGTAATAATGTAAGGGAAAACATTGGACATGGCTGTGCCTTTGTCCAGTAAGCTAAGGGATAATGACAACTCCAGTCTCTGACATGTCATTACTTTGTAAGTCAAGGACATATCATGATTACGGAGCCCCAGACATGACATCTGAAAAAAAAAAAATTTCTGGCAACGAAATGCTAATTTGTGGCCACGAGATGCTAATTTATGGCTACAACATACAAATTTGTGGCCACAAAATACTAATTTGTGGCCACGAAATATTAATTTGTGGCCACGATATACTAATTTGTGGCCACGGTATACTAATTTGTGGCAACGAAATGCTAATTTGTGGCCACGAAATATTAATTTGTGGCCACGATATACTAATTTGTGGCCACGGTATACTAATTTGTGGCAACGAAATGCTAATTTGTGGCCACGAGATGCTAATTTGTGGCCACAATATACAAATTTGTGGCCACAAAATGCTCATTTGTCAACCACAAAATAGAATTTTAGGGATATCGACGTGGCCTAGTTCTGCTGTACCTGTGTGGGGCATAGGCTACCCAGAGCAAGCTAAATGTGCAGTCAGTCATGGACAGAGATGATTTGATTGAATTGGATTTTAGGTTGGGAATGAGTTGCAAAGACATTCTAAAAAGGTATTGCAAGGAATCGTTATTACCGAGAGGCATTTAAACAGAAAAATTGAAAGCCCGAAAGTTGTCAGGTATGACAACACAAATCTATTGTTATGATCAATTAAACAAGAAGACCTATGCACATGCACTATGATATTCTTTCTCTGCAGCGCTGTGGAAGTAGGTCTGGCAATGCAAGACTAATGTTTAAATAATGGACAAGAATAAAACTGAATAATTAAACCAAAACAATCCCATGGTGGATAAATTGTGTCCGCCATAACAAATCACAGCATGTTTAAAACAATGTCGTAAGAAAAGTGTGAAGATGTATACAATGTAACAGAGATGACATCAAACTTTGACATTTTTTAAAATACACAATAACTGAAAGCAACACATGTATTTTGTATGTACACTAACAAGAATAAGAACTGTGTTCCAAGCCTCCTGTTAGCCAGGTTCATAGTTACAAAATAATGTTACTTGAAATAAAGTGCTATATATCTTTTGCAATTATTACGTAAATACACTTGATTTTATAACATGAGCATGTGATTTCATTACATAAAACATGCAACATTTGTTAGAGTCTGTACACTTTTGCTGCCAAATGAATGTTTTAAAAAACTGAGTGCGGGCCCAATTTGCATTGCACATTCAGTATGCCTGTTCTGGTGTGACCATGTTCTTAACATGCATACTTGACAAAAGCATACACAGCAACTGCAGTGGCTTACATTTTCATCTTGAAGTTTCTGGATCACATCCTCTTCAATTTGGCGCTCCTTCAAAAATTCTCGCAGCCGAGCATCCATGCCTTCACCTGTAAACCACAGGAAATAAAAAATAATAGTACCATATACTGTACTTATTAGAGCTGCACTAGTCTAACTAATAGCACTACTAATTGGAAAAATATTTTCACAATACTCTGAAAATTCAAACAAAGTTTTGGACAAATATGTTGTTCAATCTTTGAGAAGAAGCCTAACGCAAACTTATTAACGAGGCATAACAGAAAGCACTCAATATCACTCCATAGCCTATCTTTTTTTAGTCTTTTTATTTATTCTTTGTGGGAGAATTGGTTCTCCTGCTCCATAGGTTTGCCCTGCCAGGCTTCATTAACATTATTCCTGCTACAGTAATGTGACCTATTAAACAATTCAAATTATTTCGAAGATTATTATTTACACAATTCAGCACACTCCGTAGTGTGTTGCAGCTCCTACACAATGGCTTTACGGCCCCATACTCACAAAACGTTTAAGCTAGTAACAGGATAAAGTAAGTGCAGCGAGACGTCATTAGGCATTATGCCTGCCCCTTGAAACAAAATATAAATAACCGCATTATTAAATGCTGTGCAACAACATTATTGATGATAACAGAATAAGAAAATACACTCACCTTACGCACGTGTAAATCTTCCTGCTTCTACCGGTGTCCAGGTAATTAATGGGCATGATATTAAAACAAACGCAGAAATTAGTATTTCGTGGCCACAAATTAGTATTTAATGCGCACGTTATACCTATTTCGTGGCCACAATATGGTATAACGTGCGCACAAAATACTATTTTGTGGCCACGAATTAGTATGTTGTGGCCACAAATTAGTATATCGTGCGCACATTATAGCTATATTGTGGCCACAATTTATTTATTTTTCCCACATGTCATGTCTGGGGCTCCGTACATGCTCATAATTCAGACTATAAGTCATCCTCTCCAACACAGTCAGCAGTGTGTTGGTGGTTACGTACCATAGCCCTTGAATTCTCCCATTCCCCCTTCTGATTCATGTTGAACTTCATGTCATGTCAGCTGTTACGACCACTTATCCTTCCCAAAGTCATTGCTGCTACGAGTCAGCTAGCCAATGTCATAGTGGCGGAGGAGACTGCAGCGAGAGCATGCTAGCTGTTAATTAAAAGCCTGACAGTCCAGGCAAGGGCAAGCTGCAGGGTTAGGAAACTGTAAGGTAAGCATGTCAATATCTGTCACGTGTGCAAGGCCATGGTTGGCCATGCTGACATTGAGGGTTTTGAATCCTTTGTCTGTGTCCATCCCAGGGCACGGAAGGACATCAGTGTCAGTAAAATTCACAGGTTGCAAATGCGTCACAACCTTTCTGTTGGTATTGCTTGGCATTAATTTGTCATACAGTGCATACAATCCCATATACAACAAAGGAAATGACCAACAGGAAACTCTGCTAAGCTCAGTGTTTTTTTTGTTTTGTTTTAACACAAATGAATACTTTGCACTCATTTCAGAGTTGTGTTCCAGTTTCTGTCGAGCCAAATAAACTGGCTAATATATTCAAATACATTTTCGGCAAAAGATATCTCTTGGCTCCAGGGCTCTGGCACAGGACTTGGTATGGATCTACTTCTGACAGGAAGCTCTTGTGCTTAAGTGTCTGTCTGTGTGTACCTTATGTGTGTGCACGGGCATGCATGGGCATACAATCTGCCAACTTGAAACCCAGAACAGATAGAAACTTGGCTTCAGTTTTGTGCCCTGGTGTGCTGGACTTGGAGGTATTTGAAGAGCTTTTATCGAAAGCTGTAGTTGCCCATGCTGTCAACGACACTTGCAATACAATACCTACATTTTTCTTTCTTCTTTTATTTACATTAAAGGTGCAGTAGGTAAGACTTATAAAACTAACTTTCTGTCATATCTGCTGAAACTGACCCTATGTTCAAGAAAAACTATATGAAGCAGGTAATTTAAAATAAATGTGGCTCCTCTGGTACCACCTACAGCCTGTAGTGTGATTTGCAAAGATCCACCGCTCCATGTTCAGATGCACCAATCAGGGCCAGGGGGGCGGCTCCCGTGTCAATCACTGCTCATGCACACGCATTTATTCTCCCTTGTGAGGGAGGGGCTTAGGAGACCGTTATGGGCTTTAACGGAAAAGGGGTAGGGACTAAGAAGTTGTCGATGTTTTTTGGGCTAAGTCCTTCACAATACTACCTACAGCATCTTTAATAGCTAACATTACTTTTGGACTGTTGTGCAATATCATATGTTGCTTCCCATGTGTAAAAAACATAATATGGAAAAGTAGACATTTCTTGACACAAAAGGAAGCAGGGATTTTTCAGAAGATTCAAGTGTAACTTGTGCAACTTGTGTGGCTTTTTGAAGGAAAGGGTTCCTTAAAAAAACTTATTTCAGGAAAATGATTGCATTTGGTAGAAATAGGTGATTTATCCATTCCATTATTATTATTATTATTATTATATTATCCATTATTCTCTAGAAATATTATTCAACATATAATATTGTGAATTAATAAATAGTGATGCCACCAAAATATATTGCATTCAAAACTGCGCTGCTGTACATCCATATTGCAGATCTAATTCTGGACAGTTGAACTGGCTCTGTAAACGATTTTCATCATGTGCTGTTGTGCATGGTGTAATATTTCAATAATTCTTATTATTTGTCACAGTTGAATTGTTATCCATCTATTGTTATTTTTATGTAGCCCAAGCTGCGCAGCTCTGCATCATAAAATAATGTTTCTGCAAACTCCAAACACACTATCCAGCAATTAAAGAAATACCTTGCCGAAAATCCTTTCATCCCCGTAGGCATAAAAGGTTGAATTTTTAAAAGTTGGTGGTTTTCATCCTTTACAGAGAACAGCCTGAATTTATGTCGGTTCCAATGGAAACAAGTTTTCATGGCTGGAAAAAAACAGGATCAAAACTTCTCAAACCATTGGTGGGTCCGGGATTGCTCTGTTGCTGCCGGAAATTCTGCCGGATTTCACTCTTCTTGGCCGGAAGTCCGCTTTCTTTGTGTTGGAATTAAACTCCGGATGATTTAGGACTATGGTTAACTGCTCCTCAGATCTCTGCAGGGTAAATTCAGTCAGCTAGCTAGACTATCTGTCCAATCTGAGTTTTCTGTTGCACAACTAAAACAACTTTTGAACGTGCACATGTTCCACCAAAACAAGTTCCTTCCTTCCTTTTGCAGCGGCACCATGGCTCCGTCCAGCACTTAGTGCTGCCCAAGACTATCGTGATTGGTTTAAAGGAATACGCCACTGTCTCCTCTATATTTATATAGGTGGGCAAACGCATTTTTGTCTCAGTGCATGCATTGTCTCAGTCCGGCAGCGCCGCTGCTAGCTTAGCTTAGCGTAGTGAATGGAATCCTATGTTGCCGTTTAGCATGTCGTGAGTAAAAGTGAGCCAACAACAACAAAAAAACAACCTAATTACTTGTAGTGACATGCATATTCACAACGAGTACAAATAGCAAAACAGATCAAGACTATAAACAATTTCCTAGGCAGATATTGATTTGGGACTATATTGGGTGGAAGTACAGCCGATGCACTGCTACTTGGCGCAAAGATATCACACAGCACCTGAAACCCCCCAACTTCAACATACCAGTGTGAATAGCTGGCTATTTTTCCTACAGTAGACAGTGAATGGCGATGAACATGGCGGATTTTGTGAGAGACGGATGACTTCTCAGACAGTCAAGATCCAGAAGCATACCTCTACGAACCAGAGTTTTCAGAAGAGGAGCTGCGTGCTTTGGAAATAGAACGACAGGAGGAGGTTGCGATCGCTCAACAGCCTGAGGATGTGAGGATGAGAGCCAACACAAACTGGTGGTGTGAGTGTGGGGGAATATGCCAACATATGCCGACTGAAATAGAGTGTCTATGATGTGGCGAGTGGGACAAGGTACTGCCATTGATGACCAGGCTCAACATGTCAGATCAAGATAAGCGTTCCCGCAAGGATTTTTCGGCATTGATCCATCCTGCAGTCCTCAAATTTTTTTCCGGTGCGATAAAATCAACTGGGGAAAACGTTGAATGGACCCAATAAAAACAGCTGTCCACAGAGTAAGTGATTATTGTAAACATGACGCATGGTTATTTTACGGAATAGATCGACCCATATTAGACCTGTGCTCACACAGAGTTGCTGCGTGATATCGCTGCGCCAAAGTAGCTGTGCTTCGGCTGTGCTTCAACCCAATATAGTCCCAAGTCAATATCTGCCTAGGAAATTGTCTAATCTTAATCTGCATTGCTATTTGTACTCGTTGTGAATATGCAGGCCACAAGAAGTAATTCGTTTTTTTGGGGGGGTTTTTTGGGCTCCCTTTTACTAACGACATGCTAACCGGCAACATAAGATTCCATTCACAACGCTAAGCTAAGCTAGTGGCGGCGATGCTGAGCTAAGAAAAAAATGCGTTTGCCCACCTATATAAATATAGAGGAGACGGTGAATAACCCTATTTCAACAAACGGTGGCGTATTCCTTTAAAGAAATGCTAATAAACCAGAGCATGTTTTTCTCCCATCCCCGAATGCTGTGTGGACTAGCCAGACCCTCCTTTGCAGTGCTTTGGAGGATGGTCTGACAAAGTGAGACTAGGGTTAGGGGATGTCAAAGGGTTAGCATGTGTGCCTTGTTTTATGTTTATTTAATGTGCATTTGTCTGCTTTCTCAGGGTTGTAGATTTTGATTTTCACAGTCTATAAAATGTTAATATTTACTTAGCATTTGTTTTACTGCAGCAAACAAGAAAGCTTTGACATCACCTTTAATATGATAGATGTTTACCAGATTTATACACAGCCATGTGAAATGATTTTAATAAGAAAGTGTGTTTTAACAGCACACAGGTTTTTTCAGGTCATTCAGCCACATGGATGAACTGTGTGGCCGTTTCTGTGAAGCTGCAAAACTGATGTGGTATGAGTCAAGCCCTCTTAAGAACAACCATCACTACGACTGGGGGAACATCATTCAGGCATTATGATAAGAAATCGCTTTTAGTCATCATGAATGATTTATAAAGGCTTAGAGCTTCCAGCATGATTTACAAAACGGTCTAACACCTGCCTAATGCTTTGCTTGCAAGTCATGCTATTGGCTGCCTGTTGTGATGTTGAAATTGTCAAATTGTTCACTCTTCACACTGTTGTAATCCAACAGTGGACAGTAAGGACCTTCTAAATAAAGCACATATCATGTGCTCTCCTCTGAACAAAGGAATAAGGCCTTCATATAATCCCTGCAGCCTGAGGTGTGAAAACTACAGAATTTGGAGTTCTCACCTACTTGTGATCTTGTAGTTTGAATCAAAACACTGATTTCCTATTGGCCGAGCCCCCTAAAAGCCCCAAGGGTCCCTGACCAGGTGACCTGAGACATAAAAGGTCATGGTAGCCCACTCTTCCTTATCTAACCATTGTGACTCACGTTACTGCAGGGGACAAACACACGGTCAAACGTTTGTACTTTAATTAAATAGTTTCATTTGCTGGACAAGTGAACTATTTTGGTGTTGACAATAACACTCTCTGGATCCTGTAGAAACACTGCCCCAGTGCTCCATTTTCATCTGCAGATGAGGAAATACTGTTTTCTTCAGAAAAGGACAGACATTGTTTTTCCCTCCGCTGCTTTCTTCACTACTTTTGAAGAAAGATCAGCTTTTTCCGTTATTGCTGATGAGCAATTAATGGATCCGTTTTGTCCATGGGACCAAAACTAAGGGACAAACACACCAACAGTAAGGAGGCTTAGTTTTGGTCAGAGAAATATAGTGTGTTTAATTTGTGCTACTCTTGCGAAAATCTTACATGTATTAATGTGATTTGTGGACCGATGTATCGTGTGTCATTGCTGTGATCACACTACTTGTTGAATGTTTTTGTGCTTGATACTGTATAAATTGTGTTTACCTCTCGTCATAGTTACGTTAGACCACTGTCAGCGGAGTTTAAAACTTTCTTTTATTCATTCAAAACATTAGGCTACTTAAGTACCGCAACATTGCAGCGGTGCTCTGAGTAGACTGAAAGACCGAGTTATTCTTCTTGCCAGAAGTCAGATGTTAGTCACCGCAGGCAAGACATATAAACTTTCCTTTCGCCATTCAGATTCAGACAAAAGGATCGGTTATATTAGTCCAACAGATGCCATAATTTGAAGTGTTGTTGTATTTACTTTCTCTTCCTGTCCCCTTTTTGACTACTAAACTATCTCTCTCACACACACTCACACACACACACACACACACACACACACACACACACACACACACACACACACACACACACACACACACACACACACACACACACACACACACACACACACACCTGTCTTGCCAGCTGCACCCTAGTCACATGATAGGCCAACAGAGCTTCACTACCCTCCACCACAGCCACCATGGTGTGTCCCCTTTGTCTGTAACACATGCTGAAGTCTCACCCGCTATCTCAGCGCCACCCGCCGTTTCTTCTACGCCATCTTGGATATCGCGTGGCTTTGCTACCCACCTGATCTTATCGTCATCTGATGATTGCTGATAATTGAATCTGTACCTTCCAAATTCCCAACAACACTATACTTGTGTAACACAGTTACTGCTGGTCTACGAGTAACTGCATCACTTTTAGTAGCACTAAAAGCAGAGTAGACATAAGTTGACATCCACTCCTAACTCCCGTAATGAAGCAGCGAACAGATGTTACAGCTCGAGACGAATCACATGTAAAAGATGAAAGAAGATATTACTGGCAGTATTAGGGTCATTTTCTGCTGACAAAGTATACGTACGTGCACAACATTATAAAGATTAAGGCTGATAACTGCAGAATGAAATGAGGCCTGTGTCAATATCAACAATGTAAATGAACACTGAATATGTGCACTCACTCAGTCTCTTGTTGAGTACAAACTGTTGTGCGCAATGCAACCACATAATTATTGCCCTTTATCTGTTCATGAAGAAACAGAATTAAGCTGTTTACATACGTGCCATTTTACATCACTGTCTGGACTTCTGCTTTGCGATATTATATTATAGGATTGCTGTTATAACATGCTCCTCTTGTGTATTTTTTTTTAAAACCTTCATTTATGCAGGAAAGTTTCACTGAGAGGAAGCTTCTCTTTAGCAGGAACGCCCTGATCACATTCACACAGTTACATAGCCTGGAAAAACCGTCCGTTGGTGACGTCCCTTTGGAAATGTGCTGTTAATGAAGCTTGCCCAGAACCACTCTCAGTTACAACTGAGAAGGGTCTGGTGTCAACCAGGCTAACATTTACACACATTCACACGTGAAAGCTGTCCAGTACAACCGCAGTCTAATTTTCTGGCCCCTGAGCAGCTCCACTGGAGGTTGTAAAGGTTGTAATTGTTTTGCTGCAGCGTTTCCTTGGGAACGGTATGCAACGGCTTTGAGATATGTTTTCCCTCGTCTGGTGGATGTGTCTTTCGTTTAGTGGCTGTGCCACAGGTGATACCCAATCAGCAAAGACGGTATGTAAACTCATGGTAATAAAAAGGCTGAGCGCTTGCACACAAAACATGGTTTTCAACGCTCCCCCGTTTCAGTTTAAAAAGAACATTTTGCTATGCTTTGTTGGGGCTGATCATGGCCCTGCTCTTTCTCTTTCCCCTCCCAGATTTATCATGTCGGTGCTGGGATTGAACTGACGACCTCACAGTCACAAACAAGAATAAATTATTAATTCAATAGAAAAATAACATAAACACTGTTGGCCGTGTGTAGAAAGTGTGTGGAAACCCTGTCACCTCAGTGCATTGCTGCCAAAAACATAAAATAATAGAATCCACTTATACTAATCATTACTGCATACATTTTGTTACAGAATATATCACAAATACCTGACCAGCATCTCGATGAGAACATCGCTGACCATATAGAAAATCCTGTGGATTTGTCCATGGAAGTATACTGGAAACAGAGAAGAGGATGCTGGTGGAGACAGTGAAGTAAGCAGTAAGATAGATAGATAGATAGATACTTTATTCATCCACACACATATATCTCACATACATAAAAATCACAGAAATGTAAAGGTCCAATGTGTAGGAATTTCTCCCATCTAGCATTGATATCATATATAGCAATCAACTCTCACACCACGCAGTTCAAAGTACGTATTACAGCTACGGTAGCCTTCACGCTTCAAAAAGCTTTTCAATATCCTAGGCGAAGAAGAAGACTCCTGTTCCTGAAATTTTGAATATGTGCATGGACAGAGGTGGAGTGGCAATCGAGTGTTTCGAGGCCGCGAGGGTCGGTTTGATCGGCCGCTGCCCGCAGTCGCTCCGGCCGCTGCCCGCAGTCGCTCCGGCCGCTGCCCGCTGGTCAAACTAACCCATATGGTGGGCCGCAGCAGTCTCTTATTTCCGAACATTCATCATTCATGGTGGTAAATATTCATGAAAAGGGACAAGTTTGTGAATGGGCAACACAGATTTTGATAATAAACAATTAAACACGTTACACGCTGGGTCTTTAAAGAGTTAACAATTTGTGAAGTGATTACAAAGGTCTGGTATGGACTGACCATGTGATGCAATGACCATGATAAGGTGCTACGGTAGGGTGTGTGCAATGGTGGTAGTGCAAAAGTGAACAGTGCAGGGATTGAAAAGTGCAATAGGACAATAGGACTGCAATAGCACTATGAAAAGACAAGAATGTAAACATAATAGAATTGCTGGACAAACAAGCAAGCATGAACAACAGTCAAACACAGCGAACGGCAGCGCGCATCTCAAATGGAACCATATGCTCTCTATTAGATCAGCCCAGTATCCCTAGGAATTCTATTTGTTTTGGATGATTCAGCAGCACACAATGTATGTCCAATGCCAGCATTTAGTGCCGATGCAGGAAGTGCCCTTATGCAGTGGGGCAGAAAATGAGGGCATGGAGGTTGGGGTGGTGGAGGGGTGAGTAAAACACCCAACTGTCATGCCAGAGGATGGCATTTATGTCACAAACCAACAGTTCATCCGTGCTTTTTATTTGTCCAAGATATATAGCTCTGGCTGATGTGTCTTGTCCTATTTGTTAACTGCTGTTTTGTCATTAAATGTATTTTTTTAATTGTGACTTGCCAAGGGACTGCAGATGAACATTAGCTTTAAGATAAATCTGGTACAATACTGTACATAGAATTTTACCATTTATTATTGCATTGCACATGGCCTCTACAACAAGAACACCTAGCATAATTATAGTGTTATATATAGTATTATTATATAACACACATTTTGCTTACGTGTATGTGCTGTTTGAGACACATTTCTATAATTCAAATCTAAAATGATGCAATCTCACACACGTATAAGGTATAAAAGTATAAAAAATAATATGTTTACTGCCCCTTGGCATGCCCCTGTACACCCTTAGCAAGCTCAGTTTTTGGACTTTGGTATTTCTAAAACCTTGTGTACAGCCCTGGTTGTTATTGACCATAATTCAATCTTCCAATAGCACCCTTTTAGATGCTAAATCATGGCAATAGCTTACCAATGTCCTGCAGAAAGGTTGGTACTGATCAGATACTCTGGGGAGGCACCTATCCACATGGTGACTCTACTGTATGTAACAAACTCTATGGTTGGAGTTCAGAACACACTCTCTCTATCAGTGATTGATTGTGCAAAACTTACTGCAGCTTCTCATCAGTGAAGTAATAGTCTCGCATTGCCAGACCTGCCTCCACAGTGCTGCAGAGGAAGGTCTGCCTAATTCACACAACATTCCAGGATGGGAGAGAAATGTGCTCTGGTTTATTGGCATTTCTGCACCAATCACAATCGTCATGGGCAGCGCTGAGCAGTTAACCATAGTCCTCATAATTGCTTCACTGAGAATTTGATGGTAGTGCAAGTATTTGTGCATGTTAACATGGCAACTTTAATTATCACTAGAGCACATTTTTATTATTCCATTTGTTGTAATCTAATATCAATTGTGGTTGTGTGGATAATTAAAATAAAAGCTCTACAAAGTCATTTGATAAACTGACTAATGAACAACACAGTTGACTGCAGCTGACTGTTCTGCTTCGGCAGAACTTTCACTATTTGCTCCCAATAAGACGCATTCCCCATGCATGGACTGGGTGGAATATTTTAAAGCCTCAGGCGATGCGAGACTAGTTGATCTGCAATCTGCTGCTGTGTGGCTGCACAATATCATGGTTATGTTGCTTTTAGCTTAACAGCCAACGCTTGGGATGTGACCTACTCAGGTCGGCTTTTGTGTACTGCAGCAGGATATCATTTACTTCCTCCTGTGCCCTGCACACACCTCTGTGTACTACAGGTAAAGCACATCAATTTACAAATGGAACCAAGTTATATTGCCATGTCATCTTGTTCAGCAAACAATATCCATTTAAAATGTTGACATAATGTCTTCCTCCATGCGCAACTTCAGTACACAGTATGTATTTGGTCTTTTAAAACCTGCACTATAAGCTTTAAAGATGAAGATGAGTGTGGTTACGCTAGTTTTTTTTATTTTTTAATAGTGCTGGGATGTGTTACAGTGCAGCATTGCATACCAGTAACAAACAAAGTAATACCTCCAATGTAGTAACGGATATAATGTATTATCAGCTCTAGCAGAGAAACATCTGCTACACTTCCACTGCTTGCCCTGGTAGCTATCGTCTGCTGTCCATCACACACACACACGCACACGCACACACACACACACACACACACACACACACACACACACACACACACACACACACACACACACACACACACACACACACTAACAACGAGCACTGCCAGGCATTTTTTCCTTCTAGGTCTCTGCTAAAGTGACCAAATCACTCACAGGCTATTGAAACTTATGACGCCTTTGTACACAAAATGCAATATCCAGTTATCTGAACTGCACCTCTTACAAATGACATAGTCTAAACTAATCTGGAACAGTCTTACTGTAAGGATGTGCCAGATGCGGTGAGATAGGTGACACTGCCTCTCATTCGTTTGCTATTAATAACTGCAAATCACTGAAGCAGATCATGATGGGATTATCAGTGGAGCAATTGGGTGGGGCAGGAGGAAATGTTTGATTCAATAAACTGTGACCCCTGGGAAAATTGTGGCATGGTAACAATAAAAAAATACACCTGAGATCTGACATGCCTCGCCAAGAAATATTGGCAGTAGATCTATTATGTGTTGCCATGATGTTCCTGATAATGATAATCTAAATCATTTTTAAAATGTGTTCCAAGATTTCTGAGCTGCAAAATATGTCATATATGTTAATATGGTTAATAGTGCAGGAAAAACAATATCACCACATCACGAAAAGAGGAAATCTGGGAAAATGTGTGACTCGTGGAATTAGGCTTCAGCTAATTTTTTTCGGACTCTCTATATGTCCTTCTATTCTACATGTCTACATTTCAGACTTGTGTAAAAATGCAAACCCCACGGAGAGAAAACATTCATTTATGGACAGATGGAATGGAAATTTCCAAGTCCATTGGAGCATCCCTTAGGTGTAAAATGCAAACGTAAAGTTTGAAAATGTATCCTGGATGCCCCCTGAGGTGTTTGATGTGAGTTTTTTCTCTCTCTCTCTCTCTCTCTCTCTCTCTCTCTCTCTCTCTCTCTCTCTCTCTCTCTCTCTCTCTCTCTCTCTTAAACACACACACACACACACAAATGGTGCCTGTTCCCAAGCATTTGTCAGTGGTGGGAAAAAAGAAAATGGTCTTACTGTACAACCATGCAGAAATAAAAGTTTTCTTTAACTGAGGATTTCACCCAAAATGTGTCATAGCAGGTAAACTCATTTGGAAGCAAGCTGCACAGTCTGTTGGATTACCAAGAAGATGTATCATAGCAGTGGCAGGCTGGCTTGGTGATTAACCAAATTAAAGTCAAATAAGCTGCAGGCTTCATGTAGTCTATCGGCATGGTCGGTGTGTATCTCACTTGTCCATGCGAAAAATCACAGTGTGCTGACAGGTGGTCATTATGTCAATTATGTGTTTTTTAACGTGTGCATTCAATGTTGTATGAGGTCATCAGATCATCTATTGCATCCCAACCTAAGGGCCTAAATAATAATGCTGCTGGTTGAATTCCAGCTGTCTAAACATGATGTCATGTCATATGCCTATGCTTTGCTGTTGCTATTCCTACCCATTCACCCTTCATACTCTATATGAAGTAATACGTGAGGGTATAAATGCCGGTAAACATGAACTTGCAATTCTCTGCCATGAGCAAGACACATCAGTCACTGTGAATACAGTTGGACAACTTGCAACTAACAGAAGAATTTCTTTCTTTCTTACATTCTTTCTTTTTTAATTGATTGATGGATTGATTAAGGTCATTCTTGATCTTGGAAACAGCAGTTGACAAAACAATCTCATCTTAAGCTCAATTTAGTAAATTACCAAATTGATTTTTACTAGGTTGAAACCCAGTGTTGTGGAAACACTTGCACTGCTTTCCTTCCATCTTCTTCAGCCTCACATCCTCCCCTTGGATCTTTCACTTTGCAGATCTTGTGATTCCTCACCTGTCCACCAGTTGCCCTCATAGAGTTTCCCTCCTTTGCTTGTCACCTGACCCTGCTCTCCCCTACACACGTGCTGCTCATTATCCAATTAGTTTCACACTACATATACCTGTCTGTTTATGGCGACTGCAGTCACTTGCCAGACGGACTCTGTTGGAAATGTGCCGAGTGTATGCATTTTGTTTTGCCTGTGTTTACCCCTGCCTTGTTTTGTTTTTTAAACGTTGCCTAGCCATCTTGGAATTGCTTACCTGCTTTGGATGAATGATTTATGAAATGATAAAGCATGGCCCGTTCCATAAAGCAAGCTAAGAAAAGCTAGCATTAAAGTCCAACACCTGACTTGAATGAACCTAACAAATCAGTCAGGGCTAAAGCGTTTCCATCCCACTGCGTAAAGACACGTCCAAACGACGTGATTTCTACATTGTTTTTTTCGCGTCCAATTTTGCTCCCCTGAAGGAGCAGATGACGTCTTTTTTCCGACATCTACCAAACGTCCAGTATTGACGTCAACAGGACCTCTGTATAAGGGCTAATTGCAGTCCAAATGTGGTCATCGTGGACGTATTTTCTATGTCAAATTTAAACTAATTTTAGACATCTTTTGTACTGCTTCTTGGCTCTGTGCATAATGGCAGTCCCATTTCAGAAGGTGGCATACTGTTCCAGTTTATTTTCCTACGGCTTCATTTGATTGTCTCAGCAGCAGATGATAACATTTCATGACTCCATCTGCACAAGTACAAAAACACAAATTATTAGAAATACGCAAAGGTATCTGCAGTCATACACCATGCCCCCATTATTTGTAAGCAAAAATATGTTGCTTGTGCATCCACTACCAATACTGGATGAATACAAAACTCAACAAATGTTGAGATAGCCATGGCATTGTATTTTAAATATCAACAGGGAAGGAAATGTTTTTTCCAATCAAGTCATTATTTACAGATTGGCGAGAGCTAATTTTCTTCCCTTGGTTAACATGAAATATTGGCTTACCTTGTATTGCTCTATAAACCCTTATCTTCTCCAAAGCTTTCTTGCCATTTCTCCCCTTCCCCTACATATTGAATTTTGCCATTTTCTTGATTTTTTACATGTTTTTTTAATTCGCCTAAGTAACGGAGAGGTCGAACATGGATCAATTAAAATGCACCGTGAAAGCTGTTCTGAAGAGAGAGCACCAATGTTCCCGGCCACTGGGCTGCGCTTAGTATTAAAAAAAAAAACAATATATGAAGAATTCATACATCTTATAAGGAATTTAAGTAGGGACCATTGAAGGGACAGCTACGATGTTTGAGAAACATTCAGGTTTGCCGAAGTATTGCAAATCAAACATCATAAAGCAACATTGTAACTCTTACAACGGCTATACTTCTTGCAGAAATCGACATAGATCTGAACAATTTTTTATACTATGAGGGTATGTTCATACATCCATCTGACGCTCTGAATTTAAAGGAGAAAGCAGTTCGAAGAGCACAGCGTTCTATTTCTACATGAATTAACTGATAGCTACGTTAAAATGTGTCGACAGTGAGGATGACACTGTAAGATTATTATGATAAGAATTATATAATTTATATCACACGAGTCCACAGATGTTGCATACTGCAAGGGCAGTTCCGTTTAGGTTGTAAAATCATCGCTTTCCCATCAGGTCTTTCCCAACTGTCAAGCTTAAGCTTAGCTTGACAGTTAGCCTGCCCCGGACCAGGTTAGTCTTCCAGCATAAGTAGGCACATTGTGGTTTATCTATGTTGAATTTGCTTTATGGAACTGAATCAACTGAAATTGAAAATTAGTTTAAGAGTCGGACTAACCAACATAATACTGGATAATTTGGTAAGCTTGCCTGGTGTTAGTCCATCTCTCAATACTTTCCAACTTCCAAACTCATTCATTCTTACTGAAGATGTAAATCCTTTAAAATGAGTCACAAACATATATACGTATTTTAAATTTTGTTTAATGGCAGCTCATTCATTTTCCAAAGCAGCTGGGCGGCATAGGTTTTAGCAAACCATACTCAAACAGGAGTAAAGAGTAAATTTGTTGGACCTATATTCAGTTGCTGATTAATTAACTTCTCATGGGAAAGCATGTAAAAAGCACACCAGGTTTCACGTGTCGCATTTGATGTTTTCCGCATGTCATTTTACACTCCGTTCTCATTCACAACTCGTCACACACAGACGCTTTTAGGACCCCTTGACATCACTTTTACTCGCCATACTACGAAGCTTCACTACAGTTAGTGGTAGTAGGTAGTAGGGGTGGAACGGTACATGTATTCGTATTGAACCGAAAACGGTACGGGCGTCTTGGTTCGGTACATGAATTTACACGGAGAATACACAATATAAAAATACATAAAACTTGCGTACAAATTAATTAATGTAATGCGGAACTACTGTTAGATACGCGTTTCTTAAGGGGCACCTAATCTGTAGCCCAGCATGCTCTGAAACTCCCGAGCTCCGCCTACAAGTTTGATGGAGCAATAAGGACCCGCCGGCCTGATCGCAAATTTGGGAAAACTTGGGTTCCCCAGTCAGTTACAGTAGTACAGGCGAGCAAGTGGTGGCTAAGACGATTTTGGTGCGTTCTTTTTGCCTCGCAACTCGTATTTTACGAGGTCAAAGTCGTAAACACGCCCCCTGACCTCGTATTTACGAGTTCGGAACTCGTACATCCACCGAGGTACCCGAGCTGAAAATCCAACATGGCTGCCCCCTGTATCGACAGTTGTGAAAGCTGTAGTAACATAGTTATAAGCACTTCTGTGTTATTTGTGTCACACTAAATCAGTCGTACACGCAGCGCTGTCTTCTATCTGTGTTGTCACGCGGTTTGTATGCACAAAAAACAGCGTATACGTTGTTTAAACTGGCGCTGCTAACAATGGCTAACCTGGCTAGAGCTAATGAAAACAATGGAAATCCCACTTGCAAAAAGAACGCATTCAACTCGTGTGTGACGTCATTCCCAGTTGCGACCTCCGACTTCTGAGGCAAAAAGAACGCACCATTACTGTGTCGCCGTTGTTCAGCAGTTGTTGGGTATGTGAGTGGAAATACAGCTAACATGCTAACGTATATCCAACGCCATCATCCAGATGTACCAATCATTGGAACGAGACAAAAAAAAAACTGTCCAACTTCTCCCTTCTCGTGCCACGGAAAGCTATCTCACGGTGACTGCTCATTTTATTGACTGAGTGGGAAATGAAAGAGTCAGTTTTACAGACGCGGCCCCTGTATGAGCAGGACACAAGCACTCACCTAGCTGAGAAGCTACAGGAGGTAGTGGCCAGTTGAAAAAGGTATGCCTGTCGCACAAGAATACTTGTGTGGGGGAAGGTCTCGCCTAAGTAGAATTTGTTGTTTTGTTATTATTCCACGTAATTTGCACTTTCATAAAAAAAGAGGTGCTGTATTTTCAGTTTTATAGCTGATTGTCTTATTTTGTTTACAAGTTCCAGATGGAGTCTGGAGATGATGTGGGGTAGCCTACTTATTGTTTACTGTTTACATCTTACTTTATACACTTCAGGCCGTTGCAGCTAGCTCAGGGGTGAGACTGTATGACACTAGGTGATACAGCCTGAGACATGCACAATAAAAAAATTGCCTTCTGCATTTTTGTTTAGCTTTTCATCCATTGTACCGAACCGTGATGTCTGAACCGAGGTATGAACCGAACCGTGACTTCTGTGTACCGTTCCACCCCTACTAGGTAGTAAAGTTAGGAAAAACATTGTAGTTTGAGTTATAAAAGACAAGTGCATTCTCTCAGAGAAACAACTACAGGAACAGTGTCATTGTTTCTCTCATTGAACACCTGTTAGCAGCAGGAACAGCTTCAAAACAAAAAGTTTCATATTCATATGTTGCGTTGTTTAGCCTTCAAGGAACATGACATATGCAAATGTTATTGTTTGTGTGGCAGACAGAGTGAGTGGAATTGGTAATACACTCATTAAAAAACGGGTGGCAGACATCTCATTAGTTTTGACCATTTCATAATTAGACAAGGGATTTATTATTAATCTGGCCATTAATTATGGAGAGGCTCAAGTTGTCTCGTGCCCCTCACTCTCCATCCCACCGGTCCTAGGCTTGATTGGCATTGCCAGTGGTGTGACTGTATGAAAATGCGATCTCAGCTGCTTAACCTTGGCTTGAGCGGAATGCTAAAAGGACACAATGCATGCATGGAAATCCAACCTTCTTTACAATGACAAAGGGAAGATTTGCTGACAGACACTACAGGAAGCTTATGTTGAGTTTAAAAAAGTTAAACCAATGCTGATATTTTGATAACAATAAGGTAAGATAGACTTTATTAATCCCACACTGGGGTAATTTCTGTGCTACAGCAGCTCAAAAGAAAAACAATGTACACACATCAGAATAACACAATTACATATTAAGTAGACAAAGAAGAAAAACATATACATAAAGTATATGAACAAGAAAATACAATCAGTTATAAAAAGAGTAATAAAAACACAGACATATTTACACAATAA